>OX336417.1:5316824-5829324 GCA_946903255.1 Schistosoma spindalis | reverse complement strand
ATGATGTGATAATGATGATGGTGAGCGGAGCAAAGCACGTCGGAGTGGCCGAGCGGTCTAAGGCGCCAGACTCAAGAGTGTTCTTCTGGGTGTTCTGGTCCACGATGTGGGCGTGGGTTCGAATCCCACCTCCGACACATGATTTTCACAACGAACAACACTGAATAAAACAACAACCCGGTCGACACCACAAACATCAACCAACAAGCACAAACTGGGGCTCTCCGGTCTCTCTGTTCACCAACCTGACCAAAACACACCGAGACACGCTCATCTGCACACATACCAAGGTCTACAACTGTCGCACCTCAATCCACAACATCGCAGCAACCACATACAATCACATAACCAATCGTGTATATTTGCATGTATTTATACGGATGCCTACAAGCTTCTAAACATCGCGTCATCGCTGAATTTCACACACAACTTCTCACATTATCTCCTGAACTCTGGTGCAAATCATTCTCCACTTCACTCATCTCACTGACCGACTTCGTCGCGTGTCTCGTCTTCCCAATACACTGTCAACTAGTTCTAACTACATTGCACATAACAACCGAAATCACATCACACCACATGCACATACACATACCCAGTCTTGTGTGCATTACGATCACAGACACGCACCAGACATTCACAGTCAAAACGCACACATAATCGACCGACGCTTCCAGTCCTCTCGATCAATACATAGCACAGTGAACTGCACAACACACTCATCGATCAGATCAATATTGGAGTGGCGAGTTGGCGCGACCCATACAGACGAGAGAGTTGACGTGATCCACAACTGACTTGCCATCCACATGTCGACGAAACCCACCGAATGCGGTGAATGAGATATAATCTGGTCTGAACAGGTTCCGTGCGACGAGCCAACATAGGGTGGGAGGGGATCAGTTAGGAGGAGATGTGAAGTGATGTGAGGTGAGCAGGTGAGAGGAGAGGAGATGAGAGGCGAATAGAGAAGAGCGCGATCTGAACACCGTTGTTCACAATGATTCCAGTATGACTGGCACAACCTGATAGTTGATCGGTCTGATGAACGCGACACTTATGATTGGTGAGAAAGCGATGGGTCACTCATTTCCAAACAGACCAATCACACTCGTGTATGCTTGGAATAGGCATTGGTGGACTGTGGTATTCACTCGTACTCGATTTGTTGATCGATATGGCGAAGATTTTGCTTGACTGAGTGTATGCATGTGTGTGCATGTATGCACGCATGCCTGCCTGCCTGCCTGCCTGTCTGCCTGCCTGCCTGCCTGCAATTATGTGTGTGCCTGCATGTGTGCTTGATGTTTCGTGTGAAAGTGTTTCTGATGATAGTTGGTCATTATTGCATTGGTGGATCGAGTGGATTCGAGCGACGTTGTGAGTGGATTTTCTCAGTGGTATACGAACTCCTCGTTGTAATTGTGCACATCTCGAGTGCTGACGATGGACATACACACTTGATGTTAGAGTTGTACACCGTAGAGTGCATACTTATTGGGAGTTTGATGAGGTAGATGGTTTGTTTAGTATTGTTCTGATGTGTTCTGCTTGACATAGTTTTCTTATGTGTTGTGATGAATGTGATTAATTTGTGATTGTTGTTGTTGTTGTTGTTGTTGTTGGTGGTGGTGGTGGTGGTGTTTGAGAATTTGATGACGATGGTAATGATGATGAGGATGATGATGATGATGATGGGGTGGTGGTGGTGGTGGTGGTGGTGGTGAGGAGGAGGAGTAGGATTATGCGTATGATTCGTATGATGAGTTTGAGGAGTATGTGGATGATGCTGTATATTAATTAGTTGATGGATGATGTGATAATGATGATGGTGAGCGGAGCAAAGCACGTCGGAGTGGCCGAGCGGTCTAAGGCGCCAGACTCAAGAGTGTTCTTCTGGGTGTTCTGGTCCACGATGTGGGCGTGGGTTCGAATCCCACCTCCGACACATGATTTTCACAACGAACAACACTGAATAAAACAACAACCCGGTCGACACCACAAACATCAACCAACAAGCACAAACTGGGGCTCTCCGGTCTCTCTGTTCACCAACCTGACCAAAACACACCGAGACACGCTCATCTGCACACATACCAAGGTCTACAACTGTCGCACCTCAATCCACAACATCGCAGCAACCACATACAATCACATAACCAATCGTGTATATTTGCATGTATTTATACGGATGCCTACAAGCTTCTAAACATCGCGTCATCGCTGAATTTCACACACAACTTCTCACATTATCTCCTGAACTCTGGTGCAAATCATTCTCCACTTCACTCATCTCACTGACCGACTTCGTCGCGTGTCTCGTCTTCCCAATACACTGTCAACTAGTTCTAACTACATTGCACATAACAACCGAAATCACATCACACCACATGCACATACACATACCCAGTCTTGTGTGCATTACGATCACAGACACGCACCAGACATTCACAGTCAAAACGCACACATAATCGACCGACGCTTCCAGTCCTCTCGATCAATACATAGCACAGTGAACTGCACAACACACTCATCGATCAGATCAATATTGGAGTGGCGAGTTGGCGCGACCCATACAGACGAGAGAGTTGACGTGATCCACAACTGACTTGCCATCCACATGTCGACGAAACCCACCGAATGCGGTGAATGAGATATAATCTGGTCTGAACAGGTTCCGTGCGACGAGCCAACATAGGGTGGGAGGGGATCAGTTAGGAGGAGATGCGAAGTGACGTGATGTGAGCAGGGGAGAGGAGAGGTGAATAGAGAAGAGGGCAATCTGAACACCGTTGTTCACAATGATTCCAGTATGACTGGCACAACCTGATAGTTGATCGGTCTGATGAACGCGACACTTATGATTGGTGAGAAAGCGATGGGTCACTCATTTCCAAACAGACCAATCACACTCGTGTATGCTTGGAATAGGCATTGGTGGACTGTGGTATTCACTCGTACTCGATTTGTTGATCGATATGGCGAAGATTTTGCTTGACTGAGTGTATGCATGTGTGTGCATGTATGCACGCATGCCTGCCTGCCTGCCTGCCTGTCTGCCTGCCTGCCTGCCTGCCTGCAATTATGTGTGTGCCTGCATGTGTGCTTGATGTTTCGTGTGAAAGTGTTTCTGATGATAGTTGGTCATTATTGCATTGGTGGATCGAGTGGATTCGAGCGACGTTGTGAGTGGATTTTCTCAGTGGTATACGAACTCCTCGTTGTAATTGTGCACATCTCGAGTGCTGACGATGGACATACACACTTGATGTTAGAGTTGTACACCGTAGAGTGCATACTTATTGGGAGTTTGATGAGGTAGATGGTTTGTTTAGTATTGTTCTGATGTGTTCTGCTTGACATAGTTTTCTTATGTGTTGTGATGAATGTGATTAATTTGTGATTGTTGTTGTTGTTGTTGTTGTTGTTGTTGGTGGTGGTGGTGTTTGAGAATTTGATGACGATGGTAATGATGATGAGGATGATGATGATGATGATGATGATGATGATGATGATGATGATGGTGGTGGTGGTGGTGGTGGTGGTTGTGAGGAGGAGGAGTAGGATTATGCGTATGATTCGTATGATGAGTTTGAGGAGTATGTGGATGATGCTGTATATTAATTAGTTGATGGATGATGTGATAATGATGATGGTGAGCGGAGCAAAGCACGTCGGAGTGGCCGAGCGGTCTAAGGCGCCAGACTCAAGAGTGTTCTTCTGGGTGTTCTGGTCCACGATGTGGGCGTGGGTTCGAATCCCACCTCCGACACATGATTTTCACAACGAACAACACTGAATAAAACAACAACCCGGTCGACACCACAAACATCAACCAACAAGCACAAACTGGGGCTCTCCGGTCTCTCTGTTCACCAACCTGACCAAAACACACCGAGACACGCTCATCTGCACACATACCAAGGTCTACAACTGTCGCACCTCAATCCACAACATCGCAGCAACCACATACAATCACATAACCAATCGTGTATATTTGCATGTATTTATACGGATGCCTACAAGCTTCTAAACATCGCGTCATCGCTGAATTTCACACACAACTTCTCACATTATCTCCTGAACTCTGGTGCAAATCATTCTCCACTTCACTCATCTCACTGACCGACTTCGTCGCGTGTCTCGTCTTCCCAATACACTGTCAACTAGTTCTAACTACATTGCACATAATAACCGAAATCACTTCATTTCAATGGCTGGTTCTGTTTTTTCTTCTTTTTGTTTGTAATTTTCACTTGATTTTTTCTTTGTCATTTATTTTTCTATTACGTATCTCTGCCCTTTTTTTCTGGTTTTTATATCTATTTTCCAGTTTTTTTTTCTCTTATTTTTAATTTCCTTGCTTTTTTGAGTCCGCTTTTATATATATATATATATATATATATATATATATATATATATTTCCATTTGACTGGATTTTTCATCTGATCGTCTATCTTTTTTTCTGGAATTATCACTTGTATTTTATATTTTATTCCATTTGTTTCATGATTTTTGACATTTAACCAATCATTCATTCTTGTACGATTATTTTTCATTCATTTTCAAATTTTAATTCTTAGAATTGTCATGTATTTCAACAGGTTTATTTCATAGAGACTTATAATTCAATTATGTCATGTTCTATTTTTGTTCTTTTACCTTCTTTGTTAATATGGGTTACGGTAATTTGAAGTCGTTGTGAATCTTTTCCAAGAGGAAGATAGTACAACATATGATATATATATATATACAAAGCATCATACAACTTTCAAATTGTATATCATATTCACTTCTATGATTGGTATCTAATGATTACGTAATAATGTAATCATTAGTATTTTCAAATAACATTTTATTAGTCAAGATATACTTGTAGAATTATTTTTCATATCTAGATTATTCATTCACATATCTATTCCATCAATATATAAACAATAAACAATTAAGTACATTAATTTTATTCATTTTATCAATAGAATGGTGCAGGATTATAAAGTGCATTAATATATAACAGTTCTTACTTCTTCTACTATTATTACTATACTACTACTATCACTGTTATTATTATGATTATTATTACTACTACTACTACTACTATTATTATTACCACTACTATTACTACTACTACATCTACTTAAAATTGCACTCTTTTCTTATTATCTATTCATAAACATTAATAAGTCTATTGTTCTCGTCTTAGATTCAATAATCATAAATATTTTTGTTTAAAAATCAATAATTAATAGATTATTAATAATCATTATTAGTGATTAGAACATATTACTTAGAAAATTATCCACATAATTAATTTCTATTATCTTAGTAACAATTACAATTATATTTGGATTAATATTACATAAATTTTATTATATTATATTACAAATGATTACAATATTAACATTCATTTATATTATATTATCATTATTTAATCAATTCATTATAATCTATGGAATGATACCAGTACAATGTGGTTATAATTTAACTAGACGTATACCAGTATGTTGTCCATTAAGTAATATTAATGGTAAAGTATGCGGTGGACCAAAATATGGTGAATGTATACAAATATGGACACCTAAAGAGAAAGTACCAAGTGTATTTTTAATAGATGATAGAATTGATTGGCCAAAACGTTATTTTACATATTTTTGTCAATGTTTTGGTAATTATTTTGGTGCAGCTTGTGATGAATGTTGGTTTGGATGGAAAGGTCAACATTGTAATAAACGTTCAATTAAAATACGACGTGATATAAAAACATTAACTGATAGGGAATTATATATATTTAAAAGATTAGTTGTATTAAGTCAAACATGGCCATCTGGTTATCTTTTAATTGATGAATCGGATAACTGGAATGTTGATCCATTGACAAAACCTAGATTAGAACATGCTTCTGTTCAATATTACATTACTTATTTACATCGTTATGGTAGTCGCAGTACATTGTATAAAAATGTTCAGGATTGTAAAGATTATGGAATATTAAATTTCAATCATGATGGTGTTTGTTTTCCAACTTGGCATCGTTATTATAATCTGTTATGGGAGAGATTGATGACGAAAATTGCGATAAAAGTATTTGGTATAACAGATTATGCAACACCATATTGGGATTGGATCGGTTTAAGACATTGTGATATATGTACAAATAGATATATTGGTGCACCGGGTAGACGCAGTGAAATGGGATTACATATATCATCTGAATCACCATTTAGTAATCTAACAGAGTACTGTTATGAACCAATAAAAGATTTGCTTTGTTCTGGTTGTCAGAGAGGTGGAAAGAAAGGAATAATTACACGGGAATTTAAAAAAGGGAATCTTCCGGATGTAGAGGATTTGAAATTTGTTTTAAGCTTAAGCCGGTAAGTAGACAAAGATTTATGCTTATACATGTACCACATAAAAGTTACATAACGTAAAGATTCCTTTTTAACTTAATGTAGTATCATTTGAACAAGTGTTTTTTTATTTGATTAATTTGAACGATGTAAACTGCTTTAATAAATATTTAGTGCCAAGCTCTTTAATAATGTTGAATCAGAATTGAAAAATAAAAAGACCAGTAACTACAAGCTGTTGGAAAAACATAAAATATTTTTACCAATCATTTACTTGTACAACTTTCAGGATTATTAATTCATTTTGTATTGTTTGTTTGAATCTTCTCATTGATGTTTATGAATGCACAATTGATCAGTCTCTTGTTGGCATATATATTCTGTGTGGAATACCTCGATATTGCCTTAAGTCATAAGTATTATAAGCAAAGATGAAAGCTAGTAGTAGGACGCGTGTTTCGTTCCATTTTGGACTCATCAGCTGGATGTACCTGCATTCTACAGTTGATATTCACTTCACGACTTGAACCCAATAACGTTCGTTTCAAACGCCATCGTGTTATCCACTCAGCTACTGAGTCCTCATAGCCACTGGCTTGTGCAATGTGGTCAAGTTTAAATTCATGTTGTAATGTTTATTTGAATGTTCCGATTGATGTTTATGACTGCAATTGACCAGTCTCTTATTGGTATCTGTGCAGCATGGTGTACAAATCGCCCCGATATCGCCTTAAGTCACAAGCATTATGTCATTGTGTAATTAATTCTTGTTTGTAGCATCATGTATAGATTTCCCTATATGACTTAATACAAATTTATAATTGTTCTTCTATGTATAATTTTCATTGCGTCCAACTACACCAAACTGATTATTATGCAATCAATAATGTTTGAACGAAGATATAATTTCAAAATTTTGAAAATAAATTTTACTTCATAATTAACAAGTGAAAAACATTTAAAATATTTGAATATGAAAATGATGAGTAGAATGATAGAAATAGATGTTTCTTGATTGAGATCTTGAACCGATTGATGTTAGACCACCATTAAAAACCTGGAAGCACTGGACGGCTGGCATCATGCCAGCTCAATGGTCTAGTAGGTTAAGCATCCACGCGCGAGAATAAACGCCTTGGGTTCGAATCCCGCTGGCGGAATCGTGGGTGAGCATTGCTGAGGAGTCCCATAATAGGACGAAACGGTCGTCCAGTGCTTCCAGGTTTCCAATGGTGGTCTAACATCAATCGGTTCAAGATCTCAATCAATAACTTAATAATCTCCACAAACCTATACTGATAGATGTTTCTATAAGTGAATGTAAACTATTAACCTATTGACTATGAATTGACGTCGTCATCGTGTTTTGGGGTTAGTAAATCTTCATTTGTACCAGTCTTTGTGTTCTTACTTTCACGTCGTGAGAATTGCAGTGGTTCCTCGCTTTACAACTATACAAGTGATAAGCGATTCTGGCATCATAATCAGATATAACAATTAGTGTTCAATTGAGTGACCAAGTGGTCTAAGGAACCAGACTCAAGAGTGTTCTTCTGGGTGTTCTGGTCCAAGATGTTGGCGTAGGTTCGAATTCCACCTTCGACACATACTCAATTGAGAAGACATATCAGATACTATATCCAATTTTGTTTTAATTCAATGAAATAAATATCTAATAATATTTAATTAAATAAGTAAACATTCACTAAGTTGAAATTGATAACATCATCATTTTGTAAAGCTTATGACCTTGTGTTTATAATATTCACTTTGAGATGGTGAAGAAGATTTGTAGCTTACGTGGATGATTTTGATGGAGTTTCATTCTACTTGAAATTTGTGCTGATGATATGGTTCAGAAGAACAATGAAAGCTCCACGATCATCAAACCATTCAATTCAAAGAACAAAACTCCATCAAATTATTCACTTTTCAATTGATAAATGAAAGTTTGTGTTATACAACCGTCAACTAGATAAATACATAATCAATATCATGAATTAATAATTAAACAGGTTCTCCAATAATTACAAATTCAATATTAGAGTTAAGTAACTAGTTCATCATAAATAATGTTTAAAAATAAATGGTTTACCATAGTTTTTCTGTAAAACAACACTAATTAAATATTTTCAATTATGTATATATACATATACATATAGATATTATGTTCCTGGTGAACGTCTCAGCTCTGTATGTCTATCATTTAATATCGCATTAGAAGGATTTTGTGGTCGACCTGGTGCTGATCCAAATCATAGATGGTTTCATAATAAAATGCATGTATTAATTGATGGAAGTATGTGTTGTACAGGGACAGCAAGCAATGATCCATTATTTATATTACATCATATATTTGTAGATAAAATATTTGAAGTAAGTTAATTTATAAAATTGAGTTTTAAAAAAATGTTTTATTTAGTGAATATGATTTACATGGTATATTTAAAATCTACTCATTTCAGTAGTTTCATAGAATAGTTTTGTCGTAAGCTTTCATTAATTGATTATTTAAATATTCAATATTAACCTGATCAGTTCATTTTAATAGATTGACGAATTAAATTTGACTTTAGTCTACTTCACTTTTCTTGATTGAATAATGGACTTTCTCGAGTGAATAATTCATGTTTAGTTTTTCATATAATAAATGACGAAGAGAGAGAGAGAGTGTGTGTGTGTGTGTGTATGTGTGTGGTTAAATAACAAAGACTTCCACTTTAAAAAATCCATGATACATTACGTTTAATTGTATGGGGTTTACGAAGACTCTTGAATGTCATAGTTTATATTAAGAAATGATCTTTTTTTAAAAAAAAAACAAAGAAGCCAGGACTTACTTACGCTTGTTACCCTTCATGGAGGATCATAGACCTCTCACCAGCATTCTCCATCCAACTCTGTCCTGGACAATTATTTACAGTTGATATTGATACTTTACATGTCTGTTTCCAATTGCCGATACAGTATGTTATTTGGTCTTTCCCTTTTCTGTTTTCCTTCAGGATTCCAAGTTAGCGCTTGCTTGGTAATACAGTTTGATTGTTTCCTCAATGTGTGTCCTATCCATATTCAGTGACCTTTCCTAATTTCCTACTCAACTCGAAACCGGTTTGTTCTCTCCCACAGTAGACTGGTACTGATGGTATCCGATCAATGGACATTCAGTAACATACGTACACAATTGTTTATAAATACTTGTACCTTCTTGATGATGGTTGTGGTAGTTCTCCAGGTTTCAGCTCCGTACAGCAGAACTCACTGTCTTGACATTAGTATTGAATATCGTGGCCTTGATATTGATTGACAGTTGTTTTGAGTTTCATATGCTCTTCAACTGTGGGAATGCTGTCTTTTTCTTGCCAATTGTCACGTTTACCTCTGCATCACATCCTCCACGTTCATCGATGGTACTACACAGACGTGAAGCTTTCCACATCTTCCAGAGTTTTTCTATCAAGTGTGATTATGTTGTTCTCCGTATGTATTTGGGGATCTTGCTTTTCTCCTTGTGCATGTTTAGGAGTACTGATGCAGAGACTGATGGTACACTAGTTGTCTTCATCTGGATTTGGTGATGTGTATGGAATAGAAGGGCCATGTGATCTGTGAAGTCCAAATCTAACTGATTCCGAGCTATCCATTGTATTCCGTGTTTCCTCTCAGATGTGGAAGTCTTCATAATCCAGTCGACCACCCGAAGACAGGGGAAGGGGGAGAGTAAGCAGCCTTGTCTGACTCCGTTCCTCACTTGGGATGCACTTGTCAGCTGTCATCCAAGCATGACTTTGTACTGTAGTCCATCGTATGAGTCCCGTATGATATTGACGATTTCCTCAGGTACACCATAGTTTCGAGGAAGTTTCACTAATGTTCTACTATCCTAATTGTCAAGTGATTTCTAAGAATCAAGGAAGTTAGTGTATAGTGACGCGTTCCATTCGACTGATTGTTGAAAGATGGCCGTTTGTATCGCGATTTGGTCTTTCCACGACCGATTTTTATGGAATCCAGCCTGTTGATCTCGAAGTTGGGCGTCTACTGAGTATTTCATCTGGCTCAGCAACACTCCGTTAAAAAATTTTCCTGGTACTAACGATAGTGCGGTTTCTCTGTAGTTCTCACATTTGCCCATATCTCCTTTCTTGAGTATCTTGATGAGATGTCCTTCTTTCCAGTCCGTTAGTACATGTTCTTCCTTCCAAATATTCCTGAATAGGACATGGAGCATCCTTGCATTTGCTTCTATGTCTGACTTCAGTGCTTCAACTGGCGTATTTTCAGGTTTTGCTACTTTCCCACTATTCACTTGTCCGATGGCCATCCTGATTTCTTCGATCGTTGGTGGAGTGACATCTATAGGAATGTCTGTAGGTGTTGCTCTGATGTCCGGTGGATTCAGCGGAGGTTGCCTATTTAAAGTGTTCTTGAGTTATTCTACCCATCTGTTCCTCTGTTCCTGAATCTCGGTGATTATCTCGCCTCGATACTACCTTAATTCACAAGCATTATAAGCAAAGATGGATGGTGGCTAGCAGTGGAATTCAGGAAGAGCGTTTCGTCCTATTTGGGTCCTATTGAGTCCCAGAGTGAATATCAACTCTGAGATACAGGTATGTCCAACTGACGAATTCTAAACAGGACGAAACGCGCGTCCTAGATTCGCCACTATCCATCTTTGCTTATAAATAAGGAATGTTTTAGATTACAAATAAATTATTTGTTTCTTCAATTTTTTAAAAAATCTCAATCGTACATATATATAAGATTTTTAAAATGAGCAGAATAATTTCTAGTTATAGAGTAAATATTGATCGATTGACGCCATAACTATTTAATAATTAGATTACTTGAATCTATATTATAACCACGGGGTTGTGCAGATTATTATATGTTACTGAGATCGCGGACTGGACTAAATTAGATAACCATTCAGAATCTGTAAGCACTAGATGGTCGCTTCATAACAGAATGGAACTTCTCTAGGGTGTGCATTTAAGAATCTGCCACCAGGGATCAGACTCAAAGACTTAAGCATCGTGCAAGAACGCTGAACCGGTATACAAGTTCAACTACAATCAATCCCAGATATTCAGCTATCATCTTTTATTGTGTTCACTGAGTACCTTCTTCACACCTCAAATTGTTGAAATTTATTGACCATGACTTTTAACTAGAATTCAGAAAAATTTCTCTCTTGAACGCTGGTGGTCGAATCTTAAATCCACAAACCTGAGAAGTCCCACAATAGCTTAAAGTAACTGGCCAGTGTTTTCAACGGTTATCGGTCCATGACATTAATGAATCCAAGTTTCCTATTTTAATTAATTTATTTGAGGTGAACGAGAACTCAAGTGAGGACAACCAATTTATTGTGTAATACAAAGTTATAGAATTTCTTGGTAAAATATGGAAACTACACATAATATACTTCATTTGCACATCTTCCATCAGTTGTCTCTTGCAAACTTCATCGTTCCTTCATTCTGTGGTGTGAGCTACTTATATCCATATAAGTAGCATATAAGGATAGTCAGAAATAGAATGTAGAAGATCGAGAAGGAAAGAAAGGGAACGGGAAACAATTGGTATGAAAATGTAAAAAAAACGAAATCTGAGGCGATGGGCTGATATTTGCAAAATGAACAGTTAAGCTTGAGACAATTGATTGATATTTTGCAAATTAAGTATTTACTGTTTGGTTCTCAGATTTTACTAAGATGCGTTCAAATACACTCGGTTGTCTACACCTGTGTTCTTGCTCACTACAATTCCTGTTATTATGGCAATTGCTCTCTGTTTACTTTTCTGTTCTCTTCAATTCGATCTTCTCAACCTATTGCTGCCAGGCATCCCACTGCTTATGTTTGCTATAGTCAGTTATAGCCAGTAAGTGATGAAATAGATATCATGTTTACCGACTAATAAATAAAACTGAATTTGTAGGTGTCATTACCTTGGTTCCACTTGATAATTTCAAGTAAACATAATATAGAGTATATTGTTAATAATAAAAATTAATATATTTGTAGAGTAGAAAAATGATTTTCTGGAGTTCTAGTGAGAAGCTGTGACCAGTGAAGTTCAATCCGTGTCGGATAGAGACAGGTATCTATTTCAAACAATGGATGAATGGTTATGCAGCCATTCACGGATCAATGGAATTTAGACATTAACACAGTTGGATGACGGCTCAGTGGTATACAGGTTAAGCATTCGCATGCGAGACCGAAGATCCTGTGTGCAGAATCGTAGACGCGCACTGCTGAGAAACGAAACAGCCATCTAGTTCTTTCAAGTTTTCAATGGTGGTCTAGCTTACATTGACTCATAAATTCAATTATTGAAATTTCTACAATCTCCACAAACCTCATTCTAATCAAATTTATCATTTCTATTTTGAATGTGCTTTTTTTTTCTAAAATTTTAGTGTTGGTTAAAGACATATAATCCTAGTCCAGAAGAATATCCAGATAAACATGTACGTCCTGGACATTCAAGATATTCATTTATTATTGGTATAATACCACTTGCTAGAAATATTGATTTTTTCACATCTTTAACAAATTTTGGAGTATATTATGATAATAAAATATTTGGTAGATATGCAGAAGATGGAAGACCACCATTTTATTGTTCAAAAATGGATACTATCACAAAAGGTTCTTATTATTATTAAATAATTTCGTAAGAAATTTAAAATTTAAAAAAAAATTAATTTTTTTATTTCATTCAATATTCAATTTGAATTATTTTTCTTTGTTACCAAACAAAAAATGTTTAATTTAAAAATCGTAATCAGAAAAAAAATTAATAATTTTGGTGATTCTAAAAAGTAAAAGTAGTTTCTTTGATGATTTAGATTTTGATTATTATCCTGAAGAAGTTCAGACAAGTTAGTTGGACGAAACGTTGGAATGATTTTAAATTTCAATCGCTGAGATTATTTTTAATAGAATTTTCACATATAAAAGTAGTTTAGTTATATAACTTTTATACGAAAAATAATCATAATTAAATATCTAATATTTAATTTATGGATGAATATTAATTTCATGTAAAGTTTAAATGAATAAGGATTTGAAATAATAACGATCTTTTTCTGGTTAGCGTTTTTTTAGCGAGTTAGTATTCTACGGGATGGGGTCGCTAACCCCATGTCCAACTCTCCTCCTTTATCCGGGCTTGGGACCGGCAGTAGTCCCACAGGGGCTCCAGGTGGAGTTGAATAATGACGAAGTTACGTAATAAAGTGAAATAAATTTTATTTAACTATTGAGGTAACAAGTATATATATATATATATATATATATATATATATATATATATATATATATATATATATCAGTTCGATTAGTTGTTTAACGATTTTTTTAATATCAGTGGGGTTTTTGTGGATATTACAGTAATTTTAATGGTTGAGATCATGAATCTATTGGAGCTAGGCAAGCATGGAAAACCTGGATGGCCATTTTGGCCTATTGTGGAGCTCCTCAGCAGTGCGCACCCAGGACCTATCGGTCTCGCGTGCGATAGCTTAACCACTAAACAACTGAGCTGTCCTGCATCCAATGGTGTTAATGTCTAACTTCAAGTAATCCACGAAATTGAGCGGCACATCCACCATTGTCAACAATGAGTTACTATCTCACAACTGACCCGGCTGAACTCCACTGGTCATCGCTTCTTACTATAACCCCAGGAAATACCTCTTGAAACCAGCCACTAGTGATCATATGATAATAGTTAAATAAACATTGGACAACTATTTTGTACTAGTATGAAACATTTCACTGGTGTTCATACACAACCCCACCTGGTTGATCAAAACTAGGACCGTCATTTACGAGACGAACAGATGAATTGTAGACCAGTGATTAGATGAAGTCTACTCCTTCAGTTGGACTAGGTCTGTTCGACATTCCCAAAGATTTTCCTTCGTATTCAATAGTTCTACGCAGTATTGTCTTAGATACATAAAAACAACGGTGAGTCAAATCTTTCTAAGAGGACTCAAATGTATTTGAGAAACATTAATGGATATAGTACAATCGCCCATTATATTTCGTAATTTCCACAATTTGAATATACTCTGTTACGATTCATACGGAACCTTCGGTCCTATAGGCAGTTTTTCAAGAAACCGATGAGTGCATTTGTGTGAGTAATTTTCTTAGTCCTGCTAAACACATCAAAAAACAAGCTCACAGACAACAAATCTCCAATTGAGCTGAGGCTTTTAAATTCCAATAGCTATTGATTCTGCCATTTGGCAGATGGATTATCGGAAATGATTGCTAAACTCTTGGACCATGACCAACTTGAACTAAATGGTCTATTATTAAATCGTTTACCGCATTGACAACAACAACAAATTAGCCACGTTGAAAGATGTTCACGAATTTGAAAGTGCGAATTCCTCGAACTTTAGTCGATGTAACTTGTTTCACAAGAGCAGTCAAATCTATGTGTGTAAGACGAAGTATTTAATCTAGATGATGATTCCTTTCGTCTCGATTTCATTATCAAATTGGAAGAAACACTGATCGTACTTTCCCGGAACTGACTGTCCCAAGAGAATTCAAGTCTTCTTGAAACTATTAGACTTAAAGATCTATGTTATCTTACTAAAGATTCTAAATTCATACGTTAACGCTTTAAACGGCATATTTGTCCTGGACTTGGTCATTCTTTTATATCGTTAATTTAGATCCAGTTACGTGGTTTCTGTAGTGTGTTCTATACACCTCCAGCAGTTTTTCCTAACATCCTTCTCAAATAGAAGTTGATATATTTGCTGTCAGTGTGGGTTGACTGTGGCGGTCAATGCCCAATGGAGCTGGAGTATCTTGAGTAGATAGCACTTTATAAATGTGATGTTTTGACTGCAGTGGGCGTCTACATAACCTTACATTCGCTTTAGCAAAATTCCCTGAAAACTGTGGTTGGTACTGATGGCAGTTTGATTCCTATATAGTTATAACACTCCCTCAGATCTCCTCTCATCGGTACTTTTCAGGGGAATCTCTCTTTTCAGTTTGAAGGCACTTATTCTCCTTAACTCTTGCTGGGGAAAATGTGGAGCATCTTCACAGTCACCTCAATATCTGAATTTAATGGATCAACCAGAATGCTATGAGGGTCATTCTCCTTTAACATTTCTGATTTATCTGATGACCAGACAGATTTCTTCGATTATTAGTGAGGTGTCATGTATGGGGATGTTTGTGTGTGCCACTTTGGTGTTCGATGGGTTCAGAGACGCTGGTCTATTCAGGGGTTCTTCAGGGAAATATGTTATTATTATTTAAACACATAGATATTGGTACAAAGAGGCACCGAATACATATGCGCCACACGAATCTCAATTGATTTGTGTGAGGGCTGTGATACTGCCCGGGTGCCCAAACCGAAGCAGGTTCAGGGAAATATGGCCACTTGACCAACTGCAGTTGTACCTCATTCGTTGATCATTCTTCTCAAGACTGGTTGTTCTGGTCTTCCACATGTTCCTGCAAGCTTCCTGAATGTATCGCATACTTCTCGCGTTTTCTTTCTTAGCTGCTTGTTCGACCGTAATTGACAGTTTCTCTACATATTTTTGATTGTCAATCCTCATGCTCCCCTTCACTCAATCGTTCGCTTCCGTATACTCGCAGTGTGCTTCGGTTTTCTTTGCTCCTGTTAACTGCTGTTTTCTTCTTCTCCTTCTCATGATCATGTCTAAGTTCACAGTGGTAATCCATTATCTGTGCTGATGGTTCCTGCTGTCGAGCATTTTCTGGCATATTGAGTTTGTTATGTCTCTTGCACTGTTACTTATCACATTGATGAGATCGATAATCAGAACACCGACTTATACGACCGTGGCCCTGTGCCAAAACAATGGCGCGTTAACCAGCACAAGCAGCCTCGGGGTCCTTATCGATCTTTCTAGCCCAGCCCTTTCCGTTTGGTCCAGAACACAATCCTAGCTTTCACTGTATGAACCATGCATTTTAGACATACTCAGTTTATTTACGAGCGAATCAGATCGCATATGTTGAAACGCATGTCCTGGATTCCACTGCTATCCACTATCCAACTCTGCACAAAATGCTAGTGGATTATAGGCAATACAACGGCAATCTACACAGGATGCAAATATGGTGAGACTGATCAGTTCCAATTAGACATTAATAGGCAGAAGAATTATACAACCTTTACAAATGAATTATTTGATGGGATGTCGACAATACCTGGTCTTGGTTAGCAGCAATATTCACATGTCTCATTTATATGAGACTATCCATCATGAGTCACTTGTAGGTGCTGATATATGACAAATGTATTATTCGGTGCAGGGTACATATGAATGACATCATTTCAACCGTCGAAACCCCTACCTCAGATTTGGTAGTTTACAAAAGAACTCAATTGGCAAAATGTTTCTCAGTATTGTGATTATTCTAAATATCCAAAATAGGGATCCTTCCAATACTTCATTGTTTGTTTATTTGTTCATCTGTTTTTTATATTACGATTCTTTCACAATTCGATTGTTATTATATGGCGCATATGTATTTGGTGCTCAAATAAATATCTAAAATGAACGGGATATTAGCAGAACGCTCAGGTCAAAACAGATGGCTTTCTTAGAGGACCATCCCCTGAACCTTGAACCTACTCCACAAACCAGCAGGGGAACGTCAGGAGTAGCAGTTTCACGGTAGCCAGCGACTAAAATAGGTTCATACGCCACTTGTCTTCTCAGAATCCTGCAGCCCACGCACACAATTTGTTCCGAATCAAGATAATCCTAGCTCCTCTATGAGGGATTTCTGTAACTACCAATCCAGAATATACGTCGAACGTCTACTTTTGTCTTCATTCTCACCCCATAAAGACGAGTAGGACTGGCCTGGCAGTCTACAAACAAGTTGTCGTATAAGAACATCCGACGAGAGGACTAAACTTACCCACCTTCAATCATACTAAGTCATTTGTCGGCATCTATTGTCTCATTACGGCTCCCTCTAAGAATGTCCTGAAGTTCAAACAACCCATTAGGTCTTAATTCTAACATATACTGCTCAAAATTTAAGATAGCGACAACGTTAGTGCGCTATGAGTAGGGCGTGATAAAATGGGCCAATGATAATCAGACCAAGGCATATCTTTTTACGAACTTACTACCAGTTGTTATCAAGTATGTATAAATATAGAGTACTTGAAGTCAGCTGGATAACGTTAATTATTAGTTGGTGGTATGCGTCAAGACCATTCGAAAAAGCAAACTTGGTAAAACTCGGTACAAATTTTGAATATTGTATCATTTTGTGCTATTCGTTCCCTGACTACCTTCTCTACGTACTTTTTTATCCTTCGATTTTCCACTAGTATTGGTAATGTTATTTTCATTTCTTACGCTATCCCTAGTTGGAATACAGTGAATGAGGTAACCGGAATAGATGTTTTGAAACGTTTTATACCTCTCCAAAAATAAATTAGAATGACAAATCCTCTCAGCCTTTATGGTTTAATCTACATCATAAAAGGCACCACTACTAACACTAACTCGTTCCATCCCTATCATTTATAATTAAGCAACAAAGTATAGGTGTAAACAATTTACTGTCGTGTTTTACAACAGTAGATGCGCAAGTACGTGAAATCAAACAAGGTATGAGTAAAGTTAATGCACACGAAATACTGAATATCGGAAATACTATAAGGACTAATTCGCTCTATATAATAGAAATGTGTTTCATTTTATCGTTATAACAAATATGTACTGTTAGAGACCCAAATATTCGGAGGATGTGACGGTTGATATAGACAAATCTCTCTTAATTATAGCAATTTAATTAAGATATTCAAGTAAGAATGGAATTAGGAACTGATCCCCTTGCTATATGTTGTGACCGCCGATTAGAGGGCAGTGAATTGTCGATCGGACCAAAGACACGTAAAACACGTATGAGCAGCCGAGAGTTCTGATTGGCCCTGCTTCCTGCCTAACCCAGCCAGTTAAGTCCAGAACACCAATCCGAGCCTCTGCGATATGAATCACGTATTTCGAACATACTCGGTTTATATACCAGAAAAGCGAACCACAACGTACCATAAAATAGAAAATAACATTTGTAAAAAATTTGGCCAAATGTGGCTGTGAACGTGGGAGGTAGTGATTAATAAACAGGGAATAATTCAAGAATGGAAAATCGTATAATAACAGTTCATAGTTTAAAATGAAGCTTATTATAAGAGAGACATGAATATGAATAGCTTATTTAATTAACAATTATACCATAAAATTATACTTATAGTATTGGTCTACAAACGGACACCAAAAATTAACACTCACTATTCTTATCGGGGCATAACACCCATAAAAGTAACTACAATAATAGACGTCATGCAATGGTCGAGTAAGAACTCAGTAGTAATAGCAATAATCAACATACCATTACACGACATCAAAAATATAACCTGCCCCCCCCCCAATATTTAAAATCCAGTCCTATATGTTCAGTATTGGAACCGTTTTGACCATGCGTTAAAAACAATCTTTATCTCTCGTTTTTTGCTGACAAAGTTTTTTCGATCGATATACTGTGCAGATCCACCGTAATTTTGATTAATGTTTCGTACGGATGGGACAAAGTTAAAGGCTGCCAAACCAAAACGTGTCATCAGTCATTGAAGTCACTGACTTCTAATCTGAGCCATGTTGGTAGATGAAGATTACTAGGTTGGTGTCCGTGTGACTGTCGTAACCAATGGTTGGAGACTGTGGGTGATATTGCTCAGAATCAATCACAAAGGCGTCGGTGTGTACACTCTCTGTCTCCACTTAAACTGTGAGATTAAAATCGCTTCATATCTTTCTTTCTAGGAACTAATTCTTTCTTCCTGAAATATATCCTTATATGCTATCACCACTGAATTATTTACTTCTATGAATCCGGTGTTCATCTTGTTGTGCTAGCGATGTTAAGAGGGTGTGAAGAATCCATATGCATTACTAATGAAATTAATTATAATCATACTGTGACCATCACAAATGATTCTAGTACGAAGAGAAGGCAGTAAGAGCAATTAATGAAACTAAGTCTGTGAAATAACCGATTTAAGTAAGTATTAATCCAGTCGCAGAACTACTTAGTTACATAGCTTTAATAAGAATGGTGTTTAAAAACATATACATTGCGCTCCATTTTCAGATGAAGTCAAGTTGGTTCGCAGTTCAAGTTGTACAAATCACTTAAAACCTAATTCTTATTAATCTAAGGAGGTATTTTATTACATCACCCCGATCACATACACCAGGCTTCACGTAACCTCTGTCTGATTACAATTTTAACCACCGTCAGTCTGCATTGACCAAACGCAACAACAGTTCCAATCTGCTTTGACTAATTTAGTGGAATCACTAGATGATAAACTATACCATCCACGTAATCAGCAACTACTAACTTAAGACCAGCCACTACTTAGAAACGGTTCAAGTTGCCACGCCCCGAGTAGGCAGTGTGATGATTGTTGTGGAAAATTACACTGAGATCAATGGGGATCTAAACATAAGTACAGTTCGAAAAGGATAAACGCCACCAAAGTACTTTAAGTTAGGAAAAGCAATTTAAGATTTAAAAAGCGATTGAACCAATACTTGGTTATGAGCCCAGATATTGAACGGCTCTAGCCATAGGTTACAATTAGTCGGGAGCGGAGAGCGTACTTCGTCTTGCAAGGCATGTATCTAATCAAATAGATAACTAAACAGACCGACCTTATATTTATAACTCCTAGACTCCTGACATCGTGTGATATTTGACGTCGTACATCCAAGTAGGTGATCCAACAATACCATAACGCGTCCTAACAGAATCAGAAGATGAGGATCAATCTCTTATCATTAACAACCCGCTGGTTCCACTGTATGATCAAACGATTGCAGCTTGAGTGCTTCCTAGACCTTTATGCGCCGAAGGAAGCAGAGAAAACTACGTTGCTGTACACTCGCCATTTGTTTGGTAGACCGGCATTGCCCCACACGTGATGGGGATTAGTAGAGGCAAGATTGGCATTTACAATCATACTAAGAAACTTCCTTATACCAAATCGTGAAGACGACGGTTCTCATGATAAAAAATTATCTGACACCGCTGGACAAGATATGGGAAACTCAACGATTTGAGAACACCTGCATAGTTAAGCAAGTTCAAACTACCTATGGTCATCAAGTTAAGGATTTGCTGAAAGGAACTTAGTATTCATAATGTTTACTCTTATTGAGACATAAGGTTTAAGTCGACAAGCTTCAAGTAGGTACAAGGAAAGTTTGCAACTGTAGCTACCAACATAAAATTATTAGAACATCATGTATTAGTATATTTTATTGTCAAACAGCAAAAACATCGGCCAAATTTGAAGACAAACCATTCCCGAAACACGAACAAAGCAACTCGCAGAAATTGCAGTTGGTCAATGGCTCGAAGATTCATATTGCTACTTCAATACACTTCAAACCGACGCTTCTAAGTGCAATCCCAGTTAGGTGGCGCTTAAACTTGACAAAGACCTATCTAACTTAACTACTACGCAGACCATCCTGTATTTGATGAAACTAAACGATTCAATCAACAATGGAAAGGAATATTATACAAAACTTTCTAAATACTTTTCCAGAGATTTCAGAATTATTCTGAATTCACAAGACCTCGCCTTTTTACGAATCTCCTAAGGTAAAGTTTTAGTACAGGATATACGGCTTTATCATATTGGAATGAAAGGGTCTATTCCTTACACCCCCCCTACATATAGGAAATAAATTCAATTAGCTAATAGTCCAGTCTATAAATTTATTTATAAGACTTATTCTGCTGATTCAACATTAATTATCTGCTTTCCTTTAAAATCAGTACAAGGCACGAATGATACCAAAGTGTAGAACTTATGTATACTATCTGCATCCTTGTTAGCTTTGCGCGCAAGCCTCACGCGGACACGATATGGAACATTTCGGACACCTTTGGACCATATAAATCTATATATATAAATATAATAAAACAACTATATGAGCTTACTGATTGAGCCGCACACCAATTCGAACATCTTCAGTGCCCATCATCTTTTTAGCAAACATCTTTATTTCTTTAATAGCTCGAGGAGCTCGTCTTTTGAAACCAACACCATGAATGCGTTTGTGCAAATGAATTGTATATTCACGAGTAGCAACACCTTTCCTGGCAGTCCTTCTGGCTTTTGCTCCTGATTGCACCATGGCTGACAAGCACGCCAAACCTAAGTGACCGCTAATATTAACTGACCCTTAAAGGATCAGACTGCTTGATGTCCAATTTATAGAGCTCATAAAAAGAATAGCTTATATATGTCATTATCATACTGCGAATCCAGCCATGATTTTCTACATTATTTATCCTAAAATTTATGGCTGGATATGCAGATATATTTGTACTCTCATTTAAGGTTGTGGCATATTTAATGGTTAGCCCGACATGATATGGTACACCAAACAACAAACTGTGAATCTGTTCCTCGTTGTAACATCATATTTTTATCTTTTTGTTTTTTGCTCACCGGGTAATGACTTTTGCATTCTCGGATTTTTTTCAGCCCATTTATACATTTTGTCCTCATCACGATTATTTCAGATACAGATTTGTGAAGTAAGGACAGAAGGCATACGGCCTAAGTTATTCCTTTTCTATTAGGCTTCCGTGAGTGTTCATTCTTCTCTTGAATGAGTCAATCGAAGGTCTGGACACCACTGCCACGGGTAAAAGTTTCCAAGTATTGATGACTAAGTGTGAAAATCTGTGTGCCACTGGTATTTTGTTCGTTCTTAGCTTTTCTACTAGCTTGCTATGTCTTCTGAGATGTTCCGATCTAGTGGGAAGAAAAAGAGAATGTATAAGGTCCAAGATTATTTCTTATCACTCTATACATCAAAATTAAATCTCTCCTAAGTCTGCGATATGACAGAGTAAAGAGGTCCAGTTCTTCAAGCCGCTCTTTTTATGGCAAACCCGGAGTTCTGGAATTGCATGGGTATCTGCCCTCTGTAAT
Organism: Schistosoma spindalis; assembly: GCA_946903255.1. Lineage (NCBI taxonomy): Eukaryota > Metazoa > Platyhelminthes > Trematoda > Strigeidida > Schistosomatidae > Schistosoma > Schistosoma spindalis. The sequence continues at coordinate 5,806,903 of OX336417.1, read as the reverse complement.
TTTTACAGAATATCCGAGTCATCGTTTAAACAGGGTTTTGCAGCCTGAACGCAGTTCTCAAGCTAAGTTCTTACTAAAGATGTGTGTACTGTAGTGAACATGTTAGTAGCTAACTTAGTGAATGTCCGTATTAAAGCCCAGCGGATTCTAAATCCCTTAGCTGCAACCTCCAGGAAATGGACCGTCATCTTGAGATCATGACTCAGTGTCATCCCTAGATCCTAATGACACCGGATCACGGGTACTGGCACTTCCCCCATACCGTACCTGTTAACCTTTGTATCCCCAAAGCGCATGTAGACACACTTTGCCGCGTTGATAGGCATCAGCCACTCGTTGAACCAGTTAATCACATTAGTTAAGTTTCCCTGAATTGCGCATGCATCTACATCTCCGCTTATTACTCGCCAGATTTTTATATCGTCAGCGTACAATAACATTGGCAACTGTACTCTACTTGGGAGACCATTTACAAACCGTACAAGAAATAAAGGACCTAGGACAGAAAATGAAGGTACTCCACTAAGTACTGGTCTCCAAGTGGAGCACTTCAAATTTATTCTTACTTTCTGTCGTAACAGCCGTGCTAAGGCTGATAGCAACATTCCAACATTTCTTCACTTGTCTACACAAGGATGGCCGTGCTTCTTCTTTGAGACTGTCCAGGGTATGTATGGATGAGTTACCCGCTTGTATAACTGCATGAAATTAGTCCATGCCAATTGTACTGATGAACTTGAGTCAATTTCTCAGCTTCAGGCCGATGCTGAGGTGCTCCTTCCTTATTTTTGATTAGTTTTTCTGGTCTATCACATGTTCCTGCAAGCTTCCTGAATGTATCGCATACTTCTCGCGTTTTCTTTCTTAGCTGCTTGTTCGACCGTAATTGACAGTTTCTCTACATATTTTTGATTGTCAATCCTCATGCTCCCCTTCACTCAATCGTTCGCTTCCGTATACTCGCAGTGTGCTTCGGTTTTCTTTGCTCCTGTTAACTGCTGTTTTCTTCTTCTCCTTCTCATGATCATGTCTAAGTTCACAGTGGTAATCCATTATCTGTGCTGATGGTTCCTGCTGTCGAGCATTTTCTGGCATATTGAGTTTGTTATGTCTCTTGCACTGTTACTTATCACATTGATGAGATCGATAATCAGAACACCGACTTATACGACCGTGGCCCTGTGCCAAAACAATGGCGCGTTAACCAGCACAAGCAGCCTCGGGGTCCTTATCGATCTTTCTAGCCCAGCCCTTTCCGTTTGGTCCAGAACACAATCCTAGCTTTCACTGTATGAACCATGCATTTTAGACATACTCAGTTTATTTACGAGCGAATCAGATCGCATATGTTGAAACGCATGTCCTGGATTCCACTGCTATCCACTATCCAACTCTGCACAAAATGCTAGTGGATTATAGGCAATACAACGGCAATCTACACAGGATGCAAATATGGTGAGACTGATCAGTTCCAATTAGACATTAATAGGCAGAAGAATTATACAACCTTTACAAATGAATTATTTGATGGGATGTCGACAATACCTGGTCTTGGTTAGCAGCAATATTCACATGTCTCATTTATATGAGACTATCCATCATGAGTCACTTGTAGGTGCTGATATATGACAAATGTATTATTCGGTGCAGGGTACATATGAATGACATCATTTCAACCGTCGAAACCCCTACCTCAGATTTGGTAGTTTACAAAAGAACTCAATTGGCAAAATGTTTCTCAGTATTGTGATTATTCTAAATATCCAAAATAGGGATCCTTCCAATACTTCATTGTTTGTTTATTTGTTCATCTGTTTTTTATATTACGATTCTTTCACAATTCGATTGTTATTATATGGCGCATATGTATTTGGTGCTCAAATAAATATCTAAAATGAACGGGATATTAGCAGAACGCTCAGGTCAAAACAGATGGCTTTCTTAGAGGACCATCCCCTGAACCTTGAACCTACTCCACAAACCAGCAGGGGAACGTCAGGAGTAGCAGTTTCACGGTAGCCAGCGACTAAAATAGGTTCATACGCCACTTGTCTTCTCAGAATCCTGCAGCCCACGCACACAATTTGTTCCGAATCAAGATAATCCTAGCTCCTCTATGAGGGATTTCTGTAACTACCAATCCAGAATATACGTCGAACGTCTACTTTTGTCTTCATTCTCACCCCATAAAGACGAGTAGGACTGGCCTGGCAGTCTACAAACAAGTTGTCGTATAAGAACATCCGACGAGAGGACTAAACTTACCCACCTTCAATCATACTAAGTCATTTGTCGGCATCTATTGTCTCATTACGGCTCCCTCTAAGAATGTCCTGAAGTTCAAACAACCCATTAGGTCTTAATTCTAACATATACTGCTCAAAATTTAAGATAGCGACAACGTTAGTGCGCTATGAGTAGGGCGTGATAAAATGGGCCAATGATAATCAGACCAAGGCATATCTTTTTACGAACTTACTACCAGTTGTTATCAAGTATGTATAAATATAGAGTACTTGAAGTCAGCTGGATAACGTTAATTATTAGTTGGTGGTATGCGTCAAGACCATTCGAAAAAGCAAACTTGGTAAAACTCGGTACAAATTTTGAATATTGTATCATTTTGTGCTATTCGTTCCCTGACTACCTTCTCTACGTACTTTTTTATCCTTCGATTTTCCACTAGTATTGGTAATGTTATTTTCATTTCTTACGCTATCCCTAGTTGGAATACAGTGAATGAGGTAACCGGAATAGATGTTTTGAAACGTTTTATACCTCTCCAAAAATAAATTAGAATGACAAATCCTCTCAGCCTTTATGGTTTAATCTACATCATAAAAGGCACCACTACTAACACTAACTCGTTCCATCCCTATCATTTATAATTAAGCAACAAAGTATAGGTGTAAACAATTTACTGTCGTGTTTTACAACAGTAGATGCGCAAGTACGTGAAATCAAACAAGGTATGAGTAAAGTTAATGCACACGAAATACTGAATATCGGAAATACTATAAGGACTAATTCGCTCTATATAATAGAAATGTGTTTCATTTTATCGTTATAACAAATATGTACTGTTAGAGACCCAAATATTCGGAGGATGTGACGGTTGATATAGACAAATCTCTCTTAATTATAGCAATTTAATTAAGATATTCAAGTAAGAATGGAATTAGGAACTGATCCCCTTGCTATATGTTGTGACCGCCGATTAGAGGGCAGTGAATTGTCGATCGGACCAAAGACACGTAAAACACGTATGAGCAGCCGAGAGTTCTGATTGGCCCTGCTTCCTGCCTAACCCAGCCAGTTAAGTCCAGAACACCAATCCGAGCCTCTGCGATATGAATCACGTATTTCGAACATACTCGGTTTATATACCAAAAAAGCGGACCACAACGTACCATAAAATAGAAAATAACATTTGTAAAAGATTTGGCCAAATGTGGCTGTGAACGTGGGAGGTAGTGATTAATAAACAGGGAATAATTCAAGAATGGAAAATCGTATAATAACAGTTCATAGTTTAAAATGAAGCTTATTATAAGAGAGACATGAATATGAATAGCTTATTTAATTAACAATTATACCATAAAATTATACTTATAGTATTGGTCTACAAACGGACACCAAAAATTAACACTCACTATTCTTATCGGGGCATAACACCCATAAAAGTAACTACAATAATAGACGTCATGCAATGGTCGAGTAAGAACTCAGTAGTAATAGCAATAATCAACATACCATTACACGACATCAAAAATATAACCTGCCCCCCCCCCAATATTTAAAATCCAGTCCTATATGTTCAGTATTGGAACCGTTTTGACCATGCGTTAAAAACAATCTTTATCTCTCGTTTTTTGCTGACAAAGTTTTTTCGATAGATATACTGTGCAGATCCACCGTAATTTTGATTAATGTTTCGTACGGATGGGACAAAGTTAAAGGCTGCCAAACCAAAACGTGTCATCAGTCATTGAAGTCACTGACTTCTAATCTGAGCCATGTTGGTAGATGAAGATTACTAGGTTGGTGTCCGTGTGACTGTCGTAACCAATGGTTGGAGACTGTGGGTGATATTGCTCAGAATCAATCACAAAGGCGTCGGTGTGTACACTCTCTGTCTCCACTTAAACTGTGAGATTAAAATCGCTTCATATCTTTCTTTCTAGGAACTAATTCTTTCTTCCTGTACTATATGCTTATATGCTATCTTTCTTTTATATATTATCACCACTGAATTAACTACTTCTATGAATCCGGTGTTCATCTTGTTGTGCTAGTGATGTATTGTAACTTGGACCGATGCACATATGTGCCTGATCCTACGTTGTAGCTGATGTGTTATTATGACATACTGTCTGTATTACTAATTTTATTTTCTATATAATATATTTGGTCTGTGAGTATTAAGAAAACATAATTTTTCTAATTACATTATGTTCAAATCGTCCGATACTGGTCAGTAAATATTTGAGACATGCTGACTAAGTGACAATCTTGACAGTTAATACACATTTTAATGCAATGCAGACTAGAACAGTTTGACTCTATCCAGACTTACTCTATTTCAATTCGATGACTACGCATTCTGATGCGTGTTAATACTGTTGTGATACGGTTGCTGTTGATTCTAGTTCCATATTTATCAAACCATCATACTGACAGAAATGATTCTGAAAATAACATAATACTGTTATTATTTGGTCCTAGTTGTATCCCATCAGTCATATTGTACTCGCAAGCTTGAGGAGCATTATTTTTTATTTCGTAATGGAACACAGAGAAGTTAAGAGCTAAACCAAGGCGGATAGGATGAGTGGTGGGCAACTTATTGGCAGCCTCAGTAGCTTTCGTGTAAGCATCCAGTGATCTTTGGGCCACTTCAGCTCGAGTCTTATCACTGGCGACTTCAGCGAGATACCGGTCGTAGTCACCTTGCATTTTCAGAAAGAAAACTTTGCCTTCGTCGTTATTTTCTTGTACAAGCAGATAATCTTTGAGCAGAGTCAAAACCTGATCACATATTGCATTCAACTCCTTTTCTATTTTAATACAGTACTCTTCTGCAATTTGACTTTTAACATGGTCATTTTCCACTTTCGTTTCGCTTCCAGATATCACTCTCCATGCTGATCTTCTAGCACCAACACTATTTTTATATGCCACTGATAGTTAGTTCCGTTTTTCGTTCCCCGAATTCCCCGAAGCCTCGGTATACCACTTCATAGCTGCCGCCATGTCATCATATCGTTCAGCCTGTTCAGCAAGTTTGGCGATATGAACCAAATCAGTGTTAGATAGGTCTTCGCACTGTGAAACCCACGATGTAGTCATGACAGTACGACTGTATGACACTACGACAGCTGGATTGCGATAACCGGTCAATGGTAATTGAACATGCCAAATAATTCAAGCACCTTAATACTTGATTAGGTTGGCTGTTTTTCAGTTCTTATTTGATCCGTTCATCTTTGGTCATCAAGCTGGCGATAAGAAATGTAACACCTCACTAAATGAGGTAAACTCTCATGCGGTTGCTTCACTGCAGACGTGGCTCATTTGTTCGACCTCTTTTGACCACACATTGTTCTTCGGTTTTTTTTCTATTCGGGGCTTTAGTTGTTTGATCTCGGTTAATAATGAGAGCAAGCAAACACAGATACAAAATAAGAGTCTAGTGAAAAATCGATCGATAGTACTCAAACACATGCGAATAATCAAGGGCATGATTCATCGGACAAATTAAGCAACTAATATTTAGACTAGTAAGACGAATGTGTGTACGTGCTGTAAAAATTGATCAAGCACACATGTTCATACAGGCGTGTTAATAATGATACAAATATATAAAAACTGTTACCGTTTGAATGGAATTTTCTTCTCAACAGGTTAATTGAAGGGCTTGACAAAAGGAGCCTAAGCGGACTTAGGCGTGGTCGAGGTGCTATAATCACTACACTCTGGAAACAAGCATACAAAATAATGTCTGTGTTTGCAAAACATGTTGGAGTGGACAGAACAACTGTGACATAAACAACATGCTGTAAATCTCTCATTCGAATTTTATTCCACAGTATTGTCATTTATTTGTTTCATCTCTGTCATGCATCTTAGCGTTTATTCAGGTCTCTTACTTATAAAGACACTTCCTATTCTTCAGCCTACCTTGTCTGGGATTTCGCCACCTGGTCTTAGTAAGCGATTTGCCTTCTATTAATTAATTTCACTGTCTCGTGTCGCCGCACCATTGACAATAAGCCCATGTTTGACTAAACTCAAGATCGCGGAGTGGTTCAGTGTATGGCTGTTGACCTACGACTGTCCACTGGAAATGGTTACTGGGATCCCTGGAGATAGATGTCTGATCCCATCTTGTTGGGAATATTTTTGTTGATTCTGAGGCATCGAACTCTTGTTTATTAATTATTCATTTTGTTGTCTAGCACGTGAGTGTGTTTTGGAGGAACCTTTGACAATGTGGCACAAGCTGTACCGGTTGAGGTGTGTACTGCAAATGTTCAGTTACAAATGTCAATTAACGCCAAGATCTCTCGTTTGTTCGGTTCCAAAGAAAAAAGTTTATATCTGTCTACCATATAGAGATGAATCCAATAGCATATTTCTAAGACAGAGATTGAAAGCGGCCATAGCGAAAACCTGTAATGCTCCTAAACCGGTTGTGATTGAAAAGTCTAAGCCCATGATTCCAAACAAAGCACAAATGGTGACCTCACATTCCATTATATTTACCAACTTACATGTTTGTGTGGACACACTTACACAGGGAAGAGTAGTCGAACAATGCAATCAAGGGTCATTGAACTTGTGTCTAGATGGCTTTAAAACTAATTGGTGTCAAATGTTCCAATCACAGTGGAAGTAGAAAACCATGTTCATCGATAGCATATAATTTAGACGGGACACATAACTGACATTAATACAGCTTTTAAAACGTTGTATAGGAATTGTCAAGGTCTAATTCTCAGGTTTATTTAAGCATTGGCTATACGTAAATTTAAACCCCCCTTGTGTACAGAAAGCAATTTGTCGTAACCTTGAATTTACTCTGGTAATCATTAAGTCACTTTATGGCCTAAGATAATGCAACAATTTCCTATTATTTCTATACGATGTTCCCCTCCTCTTTGTTACCGGTTTTACTTGAACTTACATTTAACTGTCCTTTATCAATTTCCATATGAAAACGCCCTGACCAGATTATTCGAAATGTATAGTGTAAATACATCACACTTCTCAGATCAACTCCGTTTTCTAATTGCTTTAGATATTCTAATTATTATTATCGCTACTTGATAAATTCAATATCGAACCTAATGTAATTTAACCACACATTTCCAGGTCTGTTTTCCTAAGCTATGGTGAATATATATAAGCGTGACATGACATATTTCAGCCTACAATAATTAGATTGATACATCCATCATAAGGAGTGATCACCTTCATAGCTAACAAGAATAGCTGAATCATTCTTGTTATTCTCTATACAAACATATTTCTGATCCTGTAGAAAATTTTACGGTATTATTCGTATATCCATTTTCAAGTACGTTAATATAACACGAATGAGGCAGCTGAATTATTAAAGTGAAACAACACATTTCAACGGCTAGAATTCGATGTTTTACGTAGATAAACTCAATAATGTCAGTTGGATTTAGTCCAAGGTGAACACCTTATTTCCAAATTTATTATGCAACAGTGACGTATACATAAATCATATTTTCATCCCCGCTAAAAAGTATATTGTTGGGGACGTTAGATCCCCAGAACTCATTTGAAAAAGGTCCTAATTTTGTAATTTCTTTGTTTTCGCTCTGAAAGCGCTCTTTTCACCTTCATGTCGTATTTCCCACTTGGGAATCTTAGACGCTATTGGTCCGTTGTGTCTTTTAGTATACCATTTTGTAACGCTCCCCAAGGACGGTTTTGTGCTGTATATATACGTTTTGATTTGAGTCTGTTGTTACCGCTCGTGCTTCTGACTTTCTGAGTAATATACTTTCCCGTTTAGACCTCGACTTCTCTAGTTAGCAGGGCTGGGACGCAATACAATAGCTAGTTCATTGGTCTGTAGCGTGGTGTCGAGTTGAGCTTGACTATGAACACTGCTACAAGACTACGTGCCAATAGACCAATAAGATTCCGGTAGGCCAAAAATCAGAAGGCAGATGATAATAGTAGTTTAATATATTTGTTGGCAATCTCGTGGTATCGAAAGAATACCGAGATCGTGCCAAAGGAGTACAGGTGCGATCGGCAAGAAGAGATACGTGCGTAGTCGAAAACCGCGTAGAAGCAATGGAATACAATGGAAGACCAAAATGGCTGTTATTAGCACAGTTAAACAAACGGGCACAATAAAACAATCACTGGCACAATTGGTTATAATAATAATTGTTTTCATCGAACCAATCGCGTTCTGTTGATAAAAGTAGGTCACTACAGGTCTTTGGTCACAAGTCTTTGTTCCGTTCGCAGACTAAGTGAACTCGTTATCACTTCAAACCTAGTATATATGTATTAAAATGTTATAAACACCGCAAATAATCATATTTAAAGACTTTTATAGTAAGGTGATATCAACGGAATGACCATTGAAAATTAAAGAATACTGAACACGTATTCTGTAATATTCATGAATTCCTCTTTGATGCTCACATACAACCCTCAATTCAAAATTAAAATTTTCATGTAGAATATTAGTTATAGATAATATCCACTTTATTATCTGGTTTTATCTTTAATAACCTCCTTTGAAGTGATGTTTCACAGTTTTATCTTATACAGACTGACTTTTTTTTCCGATAAAGCTGCTGTGAACTAGGATCTTCGTAACAATAGTAAAAAGAACAACTAGAACATATATAAAGACTATAATTTTTAATTATTGACATATTTCAATGAGAAATAGAGTAAAGTCAAGTCTGGTTACAACCAACTAATATATATCAACATGTTAATTACAATAAAAATAAATTGTTGTTAAAGAAGAAAAGTAACTACCATATTTTATGTCATGAAACTAAGGAGAAATATGTCATGTTAATTAAATGAAGTGAAATAAACAAAGTGAAAGCTCTTAGGTTATAAGTATATTGTTACTCAAGGGGTGTAACTTTAAAACAGAACAAAATGAATAAGAAAAGTTGATGGATAAAAAACAAAGAATGAAGAAAAGTTTATAAGGCCGGTGTGTGTGTGTGTGTGTGGAGTACATAGGTGTACATCTAGATAGATACTAAAATCTATAAGTTTGCCAAAAAAATAAAGAGAAAATATAAAAACAGAGTAATAATAACAATAACGACAAGGACAGAGTTTTCTCAATTGAAAAAAAACCTCCCATTTTCAACAGCATCGATAATAATCCAGATATTTAAATTAAACTTTATCTAACGGGAGAATGTCATTCTCATCAGCCAATGGAATCAAATCACAAAACATAGAACTTTCAACCTAAAACATAAGAAAGGTAAAACACAAAATAAAACTTAGTCATGAATTCATATTGTTGTGAAGGTCGAAATGAAGATGAAGTACATATGCTCAGTAGTGAGAAACAATGACCAATGGAGTCCAACCTGGTCAGTTGTAAAATAATAACTCACTGATGACAATGGCGGATGCGTCGCTCAATTTCGTGAATTGGCTGAAGTTAGACATTAACACCGTTGAATGCCGGTCAGTTCAATGGTCTAGAGGTAATCTCTCGCGCGTGAGAATGATAGGTCCTGTATTCGAATCTCGCGAGGCGAGATCGTGGATGCGCGCTGCTGAGGAGTCTCACAGTGGGAAGAAACGGCCGTCCAGTGCTTCCAGGTTTTCCAAGTTGGTCTAGCTTCAACTGATTCATGAACTCAACTATTAAAGTACATTTGCCTAATCCTGCTTAGTTACATTTTTATTAGTTATCTATAATTGTTTTAAAACTGACAGTTTAATAAAATGTTCACAAAGCTAGATAAATAAATAATGATTATTTCCTTAATAATGTAAATAACTTTAGAATAGATTTATTGAAGTCCTAAAATGAAATGTTACATCTCAAACTGACTTAAAGTTGAAAATCAAAGACTAGCAGGATCCAATCGTAAACAGTTCACAATCATATGAATTTCACTACAACATCTAAGAACCTTTAATTAAATTATTCCATTTGATGCTATTGAAAAGTGTCAAAATGATAGGATGAAATGCCTCTCTTCACTGTTTTCGCTCTGATGATGATAATTACACCTTTAAAATGTACAATTACTGGAAAGTTTAAATTCTTAACATGCTACTAAACATTTAAACATACTTTTTGATTCAGAGGTAATATCATTCACACTTAACAATGATTTAATTGTAAATCAGAAATATCTGAAAAACACTTCAAAAAAAATTGAACATTAAAGCTACAGATCTTTGTATGTATAAATTGATAAGTCTTCTAATTGAATGCTAAATTCGGGTCCTAAGCTCTTCTACCAACCTACACACTAAATCTACACAGAGACTTGAACACGAGAGGAAAGGTGTGATATGTGAAAAAAAAATACGCTTTACTTCAAAGGTTCGTTTATGTGCAGAAAATCTAGGGTTTTTATAGTGTTTTAGTTGTCTTTGAGTTTCCGGAAAGTTCTGGAATGCTACCAAACACAGTAGCAGTATAAGTAATAATCTAATCCGAAACTTGACACGTGACTTTTCACTTTCTAGATATTTTTGGCAAAATTTATAGTGAACGCTAATTAGATAAGATGCTTTTCGGTGTTTTCAGAGCCTTTCTTGGTTTATTTCGAGTTTTCTGGATCTCCCCAACAAATATAAAAATGGAAATGCATTTCAATTGTTTATTTAATATATCACCAGTAAATGATAACTTCAAACATCATTTTAGTAATTCAAATAACATACAGAAATTGATAATCAAATTACATTAGTTTCATGTATTAGAAATTTGGAACTTCTGAACACAACACATAGAATACGAAGATATCAAAAGTAATAAAGTTAGTTTTGAGATGTTCTCTGTCTTTATATGACTAAATTAAGTTGAAGCTATATAAGCAACTTAGTGATCTATGTTCTTTCATCAATCATTTTTTTAATCTGATAATAGGTGACTCATTAAGATACTATCTTGTTTAAGCATTTTGTGTATATCTAAATGAAAACACTAATTACGTAGTGTATTCAATTATTTGATTAAGCACTCTTTCATTTGTACAGGCGTTTTATGGAGATTGTTGAGCTTTCATAGATCATATCACCCCTTGATTCTAGTTAGTTAAACAAGAGTTGAATCATGACTCAGTGGTATAGAGGTTAGGCGATAGCCGCGTGACTAAAAGTCCTGGTTTCAATCTCCGGTGGGTCGTGAATGAGAACTTCTAGGGAGCCCTATACTAGGAGGAAACAGCTATCTAGTGCTTCCCGGATTTTATTGGTTGACTGACTAAAATCAATCAGCGATGTGATCGATGGAAATTCAACAATCTCCACGAAACACCTGTAATAACAATAATAAACATGTGTACACTAGTAACTAACTTCAAAATAGGATCCTATCTTTCTTTAAATCTATTTGATTGAAATTTGTGTAGTAGTTCATCAAAAAATCATCAGTTCACTCACTATATTCATTTTGAGTAATACAACGCCTAGTTTGTACATTTAAAACAAATAACTGATAGATTAGTTTATATTTAAGAAATAAAAGCTTTAAACGTACCGACATAGAATATACACACTTTGTAGGTTCAGAGAATGACAAGTAAATATCTTTACTTGTTGAATGTAAACATCTAGAAATTATTCCAAAACAAGAAAATTTAAAAGATGTACATCATGCACATATATAAAAACAATGAATATTTTATTTTTTTATGATATTAATATGCGAATACTATATTTGAGTTTTGTTTCCACTAGATAACAAACAAGTGATTATCGGATGTTTTTAATGGCTGATACTATGTGAAGCTCACATAGATTATTCTGGCTTCTGAACAGTTTAATTTATTCATTCTACTCAAGTTATATTTTGACCTTGTCACTTATTCATTTACAAGCCCTGACTGTTTTTATATGATCGTATATATGTGTGTGTTAACTACTTACACTATTCATTACGTGTCTGTGACTTACTTTTTGTCTGAATATAAATATTCAATCAAGCTTGGTCAAAACAAGTTGGCTCACATTCCTTCTCCGATCTGTTCCACTTTACTCTCTCCACTTTGCTTCGTTTATCTGATTGTCTATTTGGATCAACGATTGAATGAAATATATGAATTCAAAATCTATTCTAGTATTTGACTTATTTAACTCTGATAATCCGTAATGTGATTTAAGTCGATAATTATATACGGGGAAAACTGGGATGAATATTTCGATAGCAATAATCATATGATATAGCTGGAGTCAGATATCGGGCCATTAAAAGTTTTTAAAATCGGTAACTCACCAATAGAGTTAAGTCTTGCTCATCATACCACTACTTAAACCAATTAAGCTAAGTTGACTGGAATATTTATACTATAAGAGGCTACTATACCAGGTAAGTCAGTTTAAGTATTGAGGAATAACCCGCACTACTGACAGTGTTATGGTATAGTGATACCAAGTTGTTCCCTAAGGGTAATCAAAATCCTAAATGCTATTATTTTTTTCACAAACGAAAGAACGGGTTATAAAAAATCGATCCTAAAACTAGAACATCTCCACTTTTCACATGGAATTCTGGTTCCGACGGTAATGTTTTAAGTGCTTGGAGACAATGCAGCGCAAAGTACTCATAAAAACATCAGGAATGAACGGCCACAACCAGCAGTCTCTTAGATTCTATGGTCAAAAGACCACCTTTCTAAATTTATTTATTGATATCTTTTCATGGTTTGAGTGAATAGACAGTGACAACTACCAGCATATAACTAAAAATACACAAAACAGAGAATTGTATAACTGAAGGCCCTAGTATAAACCAATAAATTCCAAAAACGTCCTATTTCAAGTAGGCGCGGATGTTGTGCAGAATAGCAGTGGAAGTTCACGATTAAACTACTCAGATTAAACAAATAAACACCGACAAATTATCTATAATAGCTACAGATTTTTTATCAGTTATTCTAAAAGTACGTAATTTTATATTTGATTTTGACGTAGAATAACTGTAAAAACGAAATTTGAATATTCTTGAACAAGTCTATCGAAGCATCCAGTTGAGATATGGGCAAAATCGAAGTTAACAAAGTAACGATTCTTTATCGAATAATATACAAAAATGAGTTACAAACCTCAATTTTTGAGGTGTTTGTGGCGTTTATTGCGTCTTTTTGTCTGAAATAAAAAAGGCTAAATAAGTGCAAAGTGACAGCACTTGGCTGTGTTTAATCGTGATAACGGTTTATCAACAAGCAAAAATTGAACTAAGAGCAAGCAATATGAAAACTATTGCGTTTAAACAAGGGTTAAATGATTGCACAAAATTGCGAATAACTGATAAAATGATTGATATAGTGTAATTATATTGATAAATACAATAAATGTTATAAGTGTATGTAAATATTTTAGAATATTACACAACAAAGTCATGTCAAAACATAAGCGTAGAAAGTGCTAGGAATGCAAATATTTACAAGACTGGCAGGATTCTAATCCTGTACTCACTCTGGATGGTGAGCAGATAGAAATAGTCGAGAAGTTGATGTATCTAGGTAGCTGCATAAGTGCTGGTGGTGGCGTGAGTGATGAAATCAATGCAGGTATAGTGAAAGCCAGAGCGGCTTATGCCAATCTGGGCCATCTATGGCGCCTTCGTGATGTCAGTCTGGCTGTAAAAGGTCGGATCTACAACGCGTCGGTGAGAGGATTTCTACTCTATGCTTGTGAAACCTGGCCTCTCCGAGCTGAGGATGTTAGACGACTCTCTGTGTTCGATCATCGTTGTCTCCGAAGGATTGTTGACATCCAGTGGCAACACCATGTCAGTAATGCAGAGGTTTGGCATCGTGTGTTCGGGCACAGAGACGATAATGAAATTGGTGTCACCATCTTGAAACACCGACTTCGGTGGCTTGGACATGTTCTACGAATGTCGTCCCAGAGAATTCCACGTCGTGCATTATTTGCCGACTCTGGGACTGGTTGGAAAAAGCGGAGAGGTGGTCAGTGTATGACATGGTGTCATGGTATGAAAGAAAGCTGCAAAGGGCCGGCTTCTGTTGGTCCTTCACGACTCCCTGGCTGGGGTCCGAGAGATGGTGTAACACAGTGGCTAGAGACGTTATCAGATATGGCTCAGAATAGAAGCCAGTGGCGATCCTGCTGTAACCTTCTTTTACTTTCTTCGTAAAAAACGGTTGCTTCTTCCTTAACTGAAAGATTTCTTCTGATTGTACCTTTCCGTTTTCCCCATTATTGTTCTCTCTCTCTCTTTTTTTATAATTCCCCACGTTCATTACTTTTTTTTTCTCTTTTCTCCTTCTCTTCAAATTATCATTGTCTTGTGTGGCGCATATATATTTGGTGCCCCCTTGTACCAATATTTATGTGTTTAAATAATAAATAAATAATAATAAATATTTACTGAATATTAACAAGTAGTATAAAGCAATACACAAAAGAGTTGAAGGGAAGTGAATAAGGACGGAGAACGTAAAACACATTTAACAATAACAAATGAGAAATAATAACAATAATACAATTCGGAAACACTACGCAAGTTAATGTACTATTCAGTATGAACCATACATATTCTCTTGAAATTAAAATGCTGCAGTTCGTCATTTTCAGTGTTACAATTGAAACCCTCCTGGTGAACTGTTATATATGAAAAGTTAAATAAGTACCATACATATTTTTTTTATTTATGGCTTGTTAAGACGAAGTATAAATCCACATACTGAAATGTGAGTCGAATGTCTGTTGAGTGGCCTAATGGTTTAATATGAAGTATGATAACTTGGGTCGATGGAAATTTATGTCAGATCACACATTGTTTACAAGTGATCATAGCTCATCCACTTTTTTATACAGCATAGATGTTAAAGAAAGCCAAGTTTAAGCTACGAAGTAGATTTCGCAATATTGATTATAATTATTTTTTACCAGTTGTCGCTTCAATCATTCAACATACGAAAAAAGCAATGCTAGTAATTAGTTAATTAATCCTGACAAAGTAAGTTCGAAAGGCGATTGGCGTTCCAGGAAAAAAGAGCTCTAATAAAAATTTTGCGAAACTGGAGCGCTGAAGTAAGTAAAGCAAACGGACACGTTAATAATTCGTGTTATAGTTAGGGACTTCAACGCAACTATACTTTGTGAAGCGAATGGACACGTTAATAGTCTGCGTTTTTGAACAGCTGCATTAAACTTTCATATCCGGAAAATTTGTAACAAAAAACACAAAGAGCTATAATTCGTACACCAGTACAGGATGTGAGTAAAAATCATCTCAAGTATGTGTTATATGCGCGCATAGAATAAGAAAGTCAGAGACTGATACATGCCATGGTACACGAATAGGCATAGATGTTCGAGGTCGCAAGCATACATTACATGAATAAATAGAATGCATAGACAGAGGCCTATACACTCCGTAGTATACACATAGATATGGATAGGATTTGAATTCGTTGTACTAAGTCAGAGCCCAGTAATAGTAGGAAATGAATGAAGTACTTGCTTTCAAATCATTGTCTATTGACAATCAGCTAATTCACGCTCAATACTAAAAACAAATTCATTATGTGACTAACGATCAAAAACCAGATATAGGTCACAATAACAGATTAATAATACACAATACAAAACAGTCAGCAGATGGAGAAGTCAAAGTGGAACATAACTAAAACAAAGTTTAGAAATTAGATAGTCTCTTTCATTCAGTGTAGCCACATATGTCTGTCTTCTCATATTGGACAATCACAAAGATGGCTCTTACTGAAACTTTGTGTATTGTATGTATGCATCTGAGAGCATATACAAGTAAAAAAATACTAGAACATGATAAAGATAAACAGTAGTTTTACGAAAAGACTCACTTTATCTTTACCACAACTTCTCGAAGTTTGTTAGTTTCTGTACACAGATCACCTTGACCATAGTACAATGAAATTTGTCTGTAAAATAAACAGTATAAAAATGAAAAAATGAAAGTACAATCAAGTAAATACGCAAAAGGTTAAATGCTTGGCACAAGACCTGAAGGACCTGAGTTCGATCCCCTATGAGGTGAGTTCCTGAAGAGCTGCATACTAGAACAAAATAAATTTTTAGTATACCCTATTGATTGTCTGATTAAAATCATTTCGTGATGTCAGCTAGAAAATATAAGAAAGCTTAACTAATAAAATGATATAGAGATCATGAAACGACCCAAGTCAGACAGCCCTTCAAAACTATAGGGACACTGAACAGTTATTTCGTACTAATGTGGAACATCTCAACAAAGCATACCTATGACCCCATCGGAGATAGAAATCAGGAGCTTTGGGTCTCGTGGCAAGCGATTAACCTTTAAGCCACTGAACCAGAATCTCGGAGTTAGTAACTAGTGAGTACATGATAGTCATTATTAAGGTTTTGTGCAGATTGTTGAATGTTAATAAGATCATGAACTGACCTTAGATAAACAACCATTGAAAACAAGGACCAAAAAAGCTGTCCAGTACCCCAAAGTTTTCAACATTTGTTTAACTTGGGTGAAGTATGTGATCGAAATAACATTCAATAACCTCTACAAAACCCCAAATAATTATAATAAAAATTTGATGAAAACCAGTGAAATCAGAAGTACAGATATCTATTACCTATTAGAACTACCAGAAGATTTTTGTTTCTTTACATTATTCTCTTCAAACCATTTTAAATGTGCGTCTAAATCCCAATGGCCAAGACGAATTTCTTGAAGTTGTTTTGTATTTGCATCCTTTAACATTGAATCGAAAATAAAAGAATATTTAGTCAACATATATTAGTGACATAGAAAACAAACAAAAACGTAGTAATAACAGGCAGAGATGGATGGTGGGTAACAGTGGAATCTAGGACGCTCCCAAACTCCATGGTACGGCCGAGAGTGGGGAGAGTCCGCTTTCCCTCTCCAAATGCTCTCACATGGCCACGCATATATAGCCTCTGCCAGGGAAGTCCTATTCACTGCCTTCACGTGGCGGTGGCGTTGTTTACGAAAATGAGAGGACGAAAAATGAACATCCAGCGCTTTAACCGGATCCCAAATCAATGGTGCACATGGGTTGGCTCCAGTATCCTGAAGGAACAAATGGCGTATGAACCAATCGTTGGTCACCGGCTACGATGGGACTGCATCTCCTCACGATGCTCCACTGCCTTGTGGACCAGATCTTCAGGTCAAAGGCTCGGGGTGTGGCCCCCTAAGAAAACCACCTGCTTCGGTTTGGGCACCCGGGAAGTATCACAGCCCTCACACATATCAAATGAGATCTGTGTGGCGCATATGTATTCGGTGCCTCCTTGTACCAATATTTATGTGTTAAAATAAATAAATAAATAAGAACGCGCGTTACGTCCTATTTGGAACTCGTCAACTGAATCTATCTGCATTCCAAATTCAATTTCCACTCCGAGACTTGAACCCAGTACCATCTGCCTCGAACGCCATCCCATCATTCACTTAGCTGCCGAGCCACGAGTCCCAAATAAGACGAAACGGGCGTTCTGGATTTCGCTGCTAGCCACCATTCATCTCTGCTTATAACGCTTGTGAATTGAAGCAATATCGAGGCAATGTGCACAGCATGCACATATGCCAAAACAGACCAATCAATTGCAACCCAAACATCAACAGGGAGATTCAGACAACCAACACAAATGAAAAAACGTACCAACTTTTCAGATTTGCTCACATTTACAATGCCTAACTTAAGATGGTCAACAATTGTAAGACTATATCATTTATGAAAAATTTGTCATGACAGAAATATTATACAGTTAGGGTGTTAATTATCCATATTTTTATAGTCTGATTTTTGTTAGAGAGGATTCAATTACTTATCGATACTACACACCCAATATTCTTAACCCAGTTCCCCAACCAACTTTTATGGAAAAATTAATATTTTATATGCAGATTTTCTTTTCAATGATCAGTAATTATCAGTATACAGTAGAATAACATGCGGAAATAATAAATAACTGAATTTGTTGAAATTTGATCGAATGTTAAGTTGAGCGATCATCTTATTGATTTAATCAATAATCTTACAGTTGATCGCTTTATATCACGTTATAATCACTCTTATAATTGGGTCGTAAAAGTGTTAGCGAAGCATGTTTCGCCAGAAGATGGTTAGATGAAATGACTTTCCTTTGTTGTGATTTTGCAATCATTAACGAAAGCTTTGAACTTAAACATGATCATGTTGTAATCCTGGTAGTAACTGATATACAGATCTACAACATCAAATGGTTTTATAAAGATAACTAAGAAATTCTACTGCAATCATCAATGACAATGGTGAAAAGACTTGTTTAGCAGTTATTTGTCCTGATTAAAAAAACCCAATGTGAATCACATTAAAGTTAAGAATTAAAGAAAGAGTGAATTACTGTAATTAAACCACTGTGACCGATTTCCTACTATATGGCAACTTATGGACAAACTCCAAGGAGGTGATGGATAGATTTTGAAGTAGGGGGGGTGATTAGACAGTTATACAACATATCCCAATCATCTAAGTCAGTAAATGTTTATGACCTTCGTCAACTGACCTAATATTTTTATCTATTACTCTTAAATGACTACATTTATTAAGTGTTATATGTTTCAATAAATAAAGAAACTTTCTTTAAAGAATAGCTTTAAGTAACACGGAAATTTACAAGTTAAAAAAATAATTATGAAAAGAAGATAATCTCCAAATTACCAAGTGATATTGTCTTATAAACTTGTTGAAGCATATTTCATATGTCCACCAGCCTAAATTACCAGTTAAACAAAGTTTTCCTTGAAGAAATTCCATAACTTGATTATCATTGACAGATTTCATTATAGATGGGTTGATTTTAGATGATGTCGATGATGGTGTTTTCAAGCTGGACGACACTTGATTTACAACATCTAAATCAGAAAAACTTGAACTATCGTGACTATTTTTAGCATCATCATTGACCTAGGTAGAGAAAAAAGGATAAGATAATCGACGTATAATGTAATGTAGATTAACTTCTAGTTTACAAAACCATTACATGATGATAGAAGCTAGTTACATATAATTAAATTGAACAAAGTTATGGATATTTAAAACTTCCCAGGATTGCATCAGAAACACTTTGGTTCAATCATAGTAAGCATTAAATCGTATAATATTCAGTACTAACAATCATTAGTTAGTCAACTGAATGAAATACAATACGGTTTTAAGCTCAATAAATTTAGCTTTATTGTGTATAGGTAGATATAACGTAGATGGTTAGGGGTAGAGGTAGTTGGTAGGAAATCATGAACCTATATTTCACACTTTTTGAGACTCCTCAGCACATCTTACCTGGAATGCTAACGAAACTGATACTCACTGTGAGATTCGAACTCAGCTCACCCAATTTTGTAGTCTCAGACATTATTAGTAAGCTATTCCGCTAACAACTTATTTCAAGGACTGAAGCATTTACAATTAACTGATCATTGAGTAGTGACTAACGCCGTGTGTGTCTAGTTCTTCAGAGCTGATCGAATGTCATGAAGCAAGTTGTGATTTGATCCAGAGTTTTCTACCGACCATATTCGGCCACTTAAGATCTCAGTATAATACACGAGAATTCACGTCACTCGCACTAGTGCACAGACTTAAGTGTGGTCGATAAAAATCGATCAGCACTAAACAATTAAGCAAGCATGATATTAGTCACTAATTAGTGATTGATCCGTTGTGACTTATGTCAAAAGCTGACATAATCTGAAGAACTATTATAAATCAAAAGGCACTAAACAATTTTTCAAAATCAAACAACAATGCATACTTACAACCTTTCACACAGCATCGAACTCGAATTCTTTAGGTTTCACACCTAGCATGACACCAATGAACAGGTAAGTTGAAATTACAATGATTCTTGAGCTTATGTTAGTTCATAATGAAAATCACATTCAAAATATCAGTAATACACTATCTGTAATATAACTCAACAGTAGTCTGTCCTTTAGGTAATCTTAACTATCATACCATCTTAACTATGAAACGTTAATGAAAAGTTTTTTTTAAAAAGAAAGCAGTATTCACGTAGAGAAGATACTGAATCCACAAATCACTTACATTAGTTTGTGTATTATCGACCTGAGAAGTGCTTTCACCATTAGAATCTTCAACCGGATTTACTTGATAAAAAAGCACATCTTTACCATGTTTTGCACTGATCTAAAAAGATTATTTTCCAAACAAACATATGTATCTGTCAGACGGTTTCGTAGAAAAATAAGCCCATAATTGATAAAAGAAATGCCTATTAGGAACGGAGTGAAGCTAAAGGAGAACTATTGAAAATAATTATTTCACGTCCACAGTCCAGTCGTTTCACAATCGTAAGCCTATATAGTCGTACATGGAAGTGGATCTATCATCATTAAGCCGTGTAGCACACGAGAACTATATGATTAGTTCAAATGGGTCCGAATTGAATATTTTAAAGTCATAATTAAAATTTTATGGTCTAGCACTTATGTATATATATATATATATACTCCTAGTTGAATGAGAGCATTCATTGATCAAGTAACCGATTGGAGTATGAATTCAAAATATAAACCAGTATTTAAACGGATAATGATGTGTTGGTGCAATGAGTTATAAATTTGATGTGTAAATTAAAAATAATACTCGATTTATCAAACTGAAGTAAACTCAGAGTAATGCAAAGTTATGACACAATAGTTAAAAACTAAGATTTTAAAATTATTGAGTCGTATAATAAACAGCCCTCATTTGAGTGCATTTGGTTTAAGTTACACTATACCACTCAGAGATAAAATAAAAGGAAGCCGAGGCGGAAAATAGTAAAAATTAGCTAAAGTCAAGACAAAAGCTATTGCAAAAGTGTTGATTGGATGGTAAATTGTTCACTTAAGCATTGCTCACGGGTGGTGGAACCATTTGAGCAATGTTGCGTTTAAACATCAAGTTCTATATGATGCAAAGTAAACTATTAAATCGGTAAATTTACAAATGACATGGTACCTGGGTCATGTATTAACATGTCGATGGAGATATAAGATGCTGTTGAAAATAGGATTGATACATTTGTGAACTAATCTAACTGTTTGCAACTCGGAATTTAATACAATGAACGAAACTGCTTCTATCCTCTTCTTTCCTAAAAATTAACTAGAGCAAGAAGTTCAGGCTTGTATAGAAGCTTTCCTGGTGATACCCCATAAGAATTAAATTGCACTCAAGCTTATTCAAATTATATATCAACAATTAAATGATCATTAATTACTGAGTGCGAAATCACAGTGAATTAGGAAATACAATGAAAATACATTAAAAGTTAATAAAGTGAGTCATTTTAATGGATACGCGAATTTTGAGATTGATTTAGGCACATGGGACCCCAACAGAACTGGAAAAGGAATTAAAAGCAGCTACATTAATGAACGATACCAGTAAACAAAGTCAATAACCCATGGTTCATGTAAGAGAGAAGTAGCAGACTTGTTAAATAGAGTCCACATGATAATATAAATCATTAAAGCGTATGAGTGACTTCGTTTAGAATATATCAAATTGGTTAAGATTGATCTAATATTGAGCTTCTTTAAAACCTTAAACACTTCACTGCATATCATTCATTATTCCTTGCTTAACTTACATCCCTTTAATCCAATTCGCTGAACTCACATTTTATGGATGCTATTTTTCTGTACTGCCACGAAACATGCCAACTCGGACCTGTGAGGTTTTATGAAACGTTTTAAGTTATGCTTGTCTTTCTATATATATCTATCTATAAGAATTGTAAAAACATTAAATAAGGAGTTAACGATGTGATCCAAACTTTACTATTTATATTCGGTGGTTTGAATCAGTGTGAAATGTTAATTATCCTAAGTTTAACATTTTATGACTCGTCATTAAACCACTGAGAAAACCCTACTCTTTATAAAACTCAAACTTAGTTCATTCAACATAACACTCCGATAGGCCCATTTGAAAGATTGAAACAAGTGCTTCAGTGAACACAAACACATATTTTTCTGTTTGCTTTAAAGTTAACAGAATTCCAAAGTAAATATTATGACTCAAATTATTTATTGCGCAATAAAAACATCATTGTCCGTTGGAATATGGAGTAAAACTAGTAGCAAGAATTATATCATACAGTACTATCCGGGTAGAGTAATAATCAAATTATAATACAACTCAGCAGAAATATGCAAACTGATGGACTAAACTATGAATTATATATACTATTTAAAGAATGCCAATGTTCGGCCTCCACACTACTGTGAACAGATTAAGATTTTATAGTATCATAAAAAAACATAGAAGTTGAGTGCATAAAAACACAAATCTATGGCATTTGTTTTCGAAAAATCGTGCAATCCAAAAATGAAAACTCTAGGAACTCAAATCACACTAGCAGTACTAGCATGATTTTAAACAGACACTAAGTGGTGAATACTTGGCCACATAAACACACAAGTTCACACTGTGTAAAGCACATGCAATAAATACTTACTTCAATTAACTGTAAATGAATAATTTTAAATAAATATTTAACTAAAGATGATTAAGATAAGGCATTTTTCATACTCGGGTTTTTTTTAGTCTTACAATATGTATGATCACTAGCTAGTTAAAACTGTCCGAAGAAGCATTTCTCAAAGGATTTCATACACATTACCACTGTTGTTGACTTGAAAAAGAGTAAGAATATCGTATTTGAAGTCAAGTGATCATTTACCTTTAATGACGACAGAAAAGAAATCGTTCATAGATAATGTTTCGGTCTAACACTAAAAGCTACCTTAATGATTATTTTACTTTGTTAACATAGGGCTCATCTAGATAAACTCATGGAATTCTCTCGATAGATTTTTACTGATCTTTTTTATTGCCAATACGTATTGAAAAATGAATCAACTGTATCATGCTAGATTATATCGTATCTCACTGGTTTTAAAACATTTCACCACAGAATTGCTAAAGATTTATGTTAACTAGTCTTTCATAGTAAGCATTGATAAAAGATCTTGAAGTCCAATGATGTAACATAGATGTCTGCCTGTCACTTTCTACAAAGTTTTTCACGTTATGTGAAGACCTAAAGCAAGAAAGCATCCACAAGGCTGTTAAATTTATTCTTCTGTCCCAATAAACTTTAGGGTTCGGCAAATAAGCCAAGTAACTCAAAATCACGCCACACTGAAATGAAAAGGTTGAAGGACGAGTGGTTAAACCACTGAAATACAGCTTCACGCCCAAACGTTTTAGTTAAATTGAGATTATCTAGCATACAAAATGTTTGCAGACAATATCGCCTATAAAACAAGCTT
Organism: Schistosoma spindalis; assembly: GCA_946903255.1. Taxonomy (NCBI): domain Eukaryota; kingdom Metazoa; phylum Platyhelminthes; class Trematoda; order Strigeidida; family Schistosomatidae; genus Schistosoma; species Schistosoma spindalis. Next base: position 5,783,349 of record OX336417.1, on the reverse strand, counting down.
TACAAACAAAAGTAAAGGAAAAAATTTGAGTAAAATCCAAGAATCATTAAATGTTTAGCGACGCTCAAACTTTCCGTTTAGCGTTCATGTTTTGTTGTATGAACCAACTGCGGCAGCTAGTTAGCTAAATAACTATTAAAAGTCACTAAGTTCTGCATAAACATTTACTTTAGAAAGTAAATAACCACTCCATCATAGCGATGCTAAGAAGCTAATTTACGCTTAATCATTACAACAAAGCAACTTAAAGATAAGGATACCAAGTCCTTTAACAGTTGAATAATTAAATTTAGCGACAACCGATTGAAACTAGACCTATGACATAAAAAGTAAATACAATCATATTATAATTTAGTTTTCGTTAAACGTTTGTGCGAAAATTCCCTCTATGCAAAAGAACGAGATTTTATCTTTCATTATAATGACAGAATATACTCATTGCCAACACGACACTAACCTTTACTTCCATAATTTCGAGAAATCCTATCTGGAAGAACAGATAATTACTGCCAATGACCATCGACAAACGGATAATGAGTAGATTTATTTTATTTATTTACTTATTTATTTTAGCACATAGATATCGGTACAAGAAGGCACCAAATACATATGCGCCACACAGATCTCATTTGATATGTGTGAGGGCTGTGATACTGCCCGGGTGCCCAAACCGAAGCAGGTGGTTTTCTTAGGGGGCCACACCCCGAGCCTTCGACCTAAAGGTCTGACCCACAAGGCAATGGAGCATCGTGAGGAGATGCAGTCCCATCGTAGCCGGTGACCAACGATTGGTTCATACGCCATTTGTTCCTTCAGGATACTGGAGCTCATGGGCACCAATAATAATGAATGGATCAACTACTCAATTATTTTCACGAAATATAATTCATGGAAATCCATTACTTAGTTTAATGACCGAATTTCAATTTTGATCTTACGTACTCTAATCAGTGTTACTATGGCTATTAGATAACAATCAATCAATCTAAATATATGCTTTCTTCAATGACTAACTAATAAGATACCTGCATAGAGTTTAACAAAAGTCATGGACCAGGTACACCACGTTAAGTTCTTTCATTATTGAAAATAATAAAAAAAATTGTTAAATTACCTTAACCTTCGATTTAAAAGCATTGCTAAGAAGGGCAGCTAGGTCAGTAAAGCTACGAGATTGAAACTTTTTCCGTTCTGCCTCCATAGCAACTAATGCCGACGGTTTGCTTGGTGAACTGTTTTTTGAGTGACATGAAATTGGATTGGTATGGGCACGCTTTTGCTAAAAAGACCATTCCAAAATATGATTAGTGTACAAAGGGATAAGGATATTGAAAGTTATTGAAATACTTAAAAATCACTTTGCAACTAAAATTCCGAAGAAACACCAAGTGTATATAGAACAAAATACACTATTATACGACAATAACGTAACAGGTATGCATATTATAAATAAGCATGATAAAAATTGTCCCTAACTTTATTGTCATAACTCGGAGTGTATCAAATTCAAGTAAATGTTAGCTACACAGCCTTACCCAGACATTAAATAAGTAATTCTACCTAAAACTGACATCGTCATACTTCCTTCTCTAAGCTGTTTGCGTTATTATGCTTTCAAAGAGTACGAGTACGTCGATTTACTGCAACATATTGAGCTCTAAAAACCTTCGTCAATACTAACGTTTTACTTGGATCGTTACATTTATTATTTATTTATTTGAACACATAAATATTGGTACAGGGGGGCACCAAATATATATGGATCGTTACAACTAAAAGTAATAAGTAAATTTATGGTGCAGTAACTTAGTGGTTAACGCAATCAGTCATACGCAAAGTATAACCTGGTACATATATAGTAGTTGGTGCACTTTCAGGTTTGAACCCATCCTAACCTACGTCAGTTTAGACGACTGTATGGTACCAAGTCCCCACAGAAAGTGTGTCCAGAGCCGAATACATAAACACGTACCAGTGAGACGTCACGAACTTGTTACAATGTGAGCAGCAAACATAGTATTAGCTGAAGTGAAATCAGAATTCTAAATTTTTGCTGTTGAAGTTAATATTAGGCTTTTATTTGAAGAAAGACCTGACTAAAAGATAAACTGAGCCGAAGCAACAGTTGTACAAGGGTAATTTGTAAATACTCGGTACATTTGTAAGACATACCTTATACAGCGGGTTTGAACATAGAAACTTCGTGGCAAAAACCACTTGATACTGACATGTTCGGATTTCAGATACATCAACGATCTGTCCAGTGACACTTTCATGGCATATATACATAACAGTTGTCGTACGATGCTCCTGATTTAGATCACACAAAGTTCCATCATTATAATTGATTCCATAGTAAGGATATGAGTGTTCCCCAAGAGTAACTGTACTTGGTGGGTTCTAGTGAGATTAATAATAATTAGTGGACATACGTCTTTGCTTGGTCGTTCTTTTCCCATTTTAGGATCTAAGCAATTAATATCATGCAATGTTAAGACATACTTGGGTAATAGTGTCCCAGATAAAATTCTTGGACGGGAGAATTCTATTTTCTATCATATAAATCCTTGCAAAACAAACCTTTTCCAATTTCCTTTCCTCGTGAAACTGTTTTATATGTCGATTATGACAAAGTTCATAACTCCAATATGCCTCTGATCTGACATTACACGGTTGCTCTGTAAACAAAGGCTGTAGCAGAGTTTCCTCATCAACCGAATCTGTGTTTTTGGCCTCGTCTTCTTCTATGTTATGGAATAACGTAGGTATAAAGCATTCGTAATCCTCTCCAATTGTTGTTCTTATTTTTACAACATCACTTTTCTATCAAGACAGTAGATAAAAAAACAAGAAGTACCTCCCTGGGTTGTTTAGAATCCCCTAGCCATTTAAAGTCAAATATAATATCATCTGTGACATTGTAAGATGCAATAACACATGAAAAACATAAAAATGCCAGAGCAGGGAACAAACGTTTAATTTGACACATAATACAGGTCATCTGCATTAACCAATATAAACACGGAAACAAATAGCCAAAAAATAGATGTGTTAATATGGTAATAACTCAAGCTGACAGTTTAAATTTAGTGCTTCTGATAAGTGAATACCTTTAATGGGTTAGTATTTCTTCTCTTGGCTTTTTATAAGGCATTTTTCAAAGTGTAGCAGTCAATAAATCACCAAAATCAATAGCTCTGTAAATCTTCGTCATTGGATGCTGACCACTTTAATTTTAATGGAATCACCTAGTTGAGGGCGCTCGGTCATGCATCCGCACCAGATCACGAGTGGCAACGTCGTGCTCACCATCCTCTGCAATCGCTAGCCAGTTTAGATCAATCGTTGCTTGATGTATTGATAGCCTATCAAATATATCTTCTAACCTCTTTACTTCTGACTTTTGATTTCACTGTGCGGGTGCGATTAATTTTTTGAAGGTGTTACTGGTTGAAGTGTTGCCAAACTACAAATACCTGTGGTGAGCCCGACGTGATCTGGCACACCAACTTGCAAACTGTGAGTCTACTATTTTTGGAATTTTATACATCATTACTATATTTTAATTTTTATATATAGTGATATTTTTTCGAGTTTTTGGATATATATTTTTTCTTCATTCATTCTTGTACTTCATATTCGCCATGACGAAAGAGATACCTAAGGTACATAAGTAAAGACTATGACTCCATTTTCATTTCAGCTAATGCGTTTTTAAACAGACGACATCAAAGCCTGGTTTTGCTACTCAGAGGCCGACTTCTACAAGCACAGCGTGAACGGCACACGTGCACAATTCCTCCCAGTAGTATAGGCCCTACCACCTGAATTCAACAGGTACGTAACACCTAGTATGCTTACTAGTGATGTTACGGAACCATACGTAACTTTTGAACGCGGAGACCTACCCGAGCGACAAAGGTTGGGTCAACTCTTTATTAATAACGATCTGCAACACAATTCAGCGACAGACATGTTGTTAAGAATAAGAGGGGTGATTGGCCAAAGAACTTTCGATGATGGCCTATTTGGACTATTTTCTTGTCTGAATTTCCTAAACAGGCGCAAGCAGTGCTTGTCTCGTTTCAAAACAACGCCATAAATAGGCTGGCTCCATTTTAGAGATCACCGAATCTAACGATGAGTTTTTTTCCGTCGAAGAAAAACCTTAAGCGACTTTACAGAATTATGTCACACGTTTCCTTCGATTTCGTAACCACCGTGAATGGTCACAAATGCCGCGTTTCGGGAAACGTCTTAGCCGGCACCCGTTAATGGCGATCGTAGCAAGCGAACACAGCCGTCTGTTATACGTCACTGATGTGATTGCGAAAGTTCGCTACCTCTTCGACACTGTTGCAGAAGTTAGAGTTCTTCCAGTAAATTTTAGCGGCTGACTTCACGAACCAGTTTTAAACTTACAGGCGGCAAATAGAAAACCTATCTCCACGTATGGTAAACGGTACGTGTACCTTAGCGTGGGTAAAATACAATATGCCAAACATAACCACTCGTCTTGAATCTATAGACAAAGATTACCATGATCAGTTTAATTCAATTGATGAAAACATTCCAGTCGACCTTTATGATATCGAATAGCTTCGAGTGGTTGAGTGAATAAAACTTCCTAAACCAAAGATACCTGACTACTAACCTTCTAGTTAAAATCTGCGACTCTCTAAAGGGATATTTGACAATAGTATCTAGCTTGTGTCGCACCTTTATTAACAATGGGATTTTGGCGGATACTCATAGTTCGGAACTAATAACTTGTCGTGTGACCAAGGGGTTTTTGAAAAATATTCAAAATTCATTGTCACAGTTTATTATCGGGCTGTATAGATATTCTATAAACGTTATATAAATGTTTCTAAACATTCCTATACCCTGGACCTAATTCATTCCACTGCACAAAATACGCGAAATGTAAGTGACTTTCAAAATGATCACAAGGCAATGGCATAACCGACGAAATCATCAGAAATAAACTTGAATCCAGCCTCACCCAACGGTGACTCTCCTGCTGGGTCACTATTCGAAAGGAAGACTCGGACTTCGTTTGGTAGAATTTGTCCACAAACAAGAATACGAGACTATGAACCCAGGGCGAAAAAATTTGAACGTCAAACTCCTAATGGGTTACTTGTTTATGTAAAAAACTTTTGACATGGTGTATTAGGTGTCATCATAAGGATGTAATGTACGAAAGTAATGTTCGAGATAAATGGATGGCATGACAATATAGTCATCACATATTTATTTTTCTTGCGCTTTTTGCTTTGTCATTGCTAGATCTTTCATGTATTTCTGCTTGTCAGCCCCATTGCTCCTCACTCTCTTGTTTACTTCTCTGTATTTGGTCAGTAATTTGGCTTTACCTGCTTTTGTTCGACTATCATTAATAATTCACTTCCTGTTCTTCCTTTCATAATCCTTTTCAGGGTATCAACAGAGATTCGTTCTTTATAACTGTAACGAAAAGAATGCTGAAAATCTCTCCACAGCATTTTTGTTAGACAGAACTGTCATTAATTTGCTTCTTTGCGGTTGATTAGGGACTAACTAAAGTCGCAACTTCATATGAATTTAAAAAAACAAGCCACAATAATCATCGGTACATCATCAGTAAGGTTCATTAATTTCGGACTCAGGATTATGCTTCAGCTGTTGTTAAGCCAATTTTTGTGAGTCAACACATTTACTTCCCTATCACTTTGAAATTTATTCCATTGCCACTATTCACATGTTAAGTTATCGCCCTTCGGTTAAAACACTTCTGATTTAATATGACCAAATAAACTTCTATATCGTAACGGGAAGAATATGCTGTAAATCGCTCGTTCGAATTTTATTGCACAGTATTGTCATTTATTTGTTTCATCTCTGTCATGCGTCTTAGCTTTTATTCAGGTCTCTCACTTTTAAACACACTTCCTATACTTCAGTTTTTCCTGTCTGGGATTTTGTCATCTGATCTAAGTAAGTGATTTACCTTCCGTTAATTAATTTCACTGTTTCGTGTTACTATTTCGTGCTTGACTAAATTCAAGATCGCGGAGTGGTTCAGTGTATGGCTGTTGACCTTCGACTGTCTACTTGAAACGGTTACTGGGTTCCTTGAAGATTGAACACAGACTTTGTGTTTCGATGTATTTTGATGTGAGTCGCTGAAAAAATTGATGCACGCTATTCAAAAGAACGTCCTATTTCCCAGTGAAAAATCTACTGGTACATTAGTTTCAAGTTCGAGAGAATATTGGTGCTCCAGTTTTTACACATTTGTTGACATTGAAGATGCCACAGGTATTCGGAGTTTGACAACGCTTTAACCAGTAACACCTTCGAATATGAAGCGCACCCACCAAGTAAAATCAAAAGACAGAAGCGAGGGGATCGAAGATATATTTGATAAGCTATCAATATATCCAGGATCGTTTGCACTAATCTGGCTAGCGATTGCGGCAGATGTTGAGCACGGCGTTCCCACACGTGATCTGGTGCGGATGCTTGACCGAGCGCCTTCAGCTAGATGAGTCCACTAAAACTGTGGTCAGCATCCAATGTCGAAAACTTACAGAGCTATTTGATTTTGGGGAATCATTTACCGCTACAGATCACTCCCCCGCTAGTGGGGTAGTGATGACCCTAAGACGTGGCCAGCCAGAAGTTTAAACCCAACGAGTTTTTCGTCGGTAAACACTCTTCTGATAGCTTGCTAGGTTTAGCAGCGTCTGGTCGTCTTTCCTTACCATAATGGACCATGATGTACAATATAGTAAAAAAAGGTACAATGCAGATTTTCGTTTCTCGCAACTTCATCGTTCTTTTCATCGTCCTTTCCAGTCGTCCTGGAAAAGAAAAGAAAAATATGTAAGTGCATGTCGGAATACACTCGTACGCGCGTGAAAACACAAAACGGGCGAAGAAAAAGGAAAACAAACTCATGCTCACGTAATAGCGTAAAAAAGGATTTTTATAATAACGTTTTTTTGTTTTTTCTTTTTTGAAAAAAAAAAATAATAAAAATATATGAGCATATTAAATTCGGGTTTTTTTTAAAAAAATTATATTTAGTACAAGGAAAAATCGAGAGGATATAAAATGTTAACTTGTGTCTTACGTGCAGTAATCGTTCAAGTGTTCTGGAAATCTTACTCTTCTTCCAGAACGCGTAGTTTTCAGTTTATTTTCGGATACTGTCGAAGTATCGACGTGTGTCTGCTGTCGATTGAGGTATTATAAGGGCAGGAGTTGTGTCGTGCGATTGAATTGAAGGAAAATCGACGTGAATAGGATTTCCTTCTAAATACGCCGCTTTGAGGCGATCAATGCTGATGCTTTCGTCGGTTCAGTTCCTATCGATTATATAGTACTTAGATTCGTGTTGAAGAACTTTGAAAGGTCCTACGTACGCTGATTCGAGAGGTCGCCGATGCGAGTCTCAACATACGAAGACGTGTGTACTATATCGTAAGTCAGGTTGAACGAAAATATCAGTTGATTGTGGTCGAGTGGAAACGGGTTTAACTGAACACATTGAGTTTGTAAGCCTGTTTGCGTAGGAGGTTAGCTCCATGTCCATCGAAGAGGATGAAGGATCCACGAACTCTCCTGGAAGTCGAAGGGTCGTACCATAAACGAGTTGAGACTCAGTGTATCTAATGTCAGCTTTCACTGCATTGCGTATGCCTAGTAAGACGAGTGGAAGAGCGTCAGTCCACTGAGAAATGTTTGAGGCTGATAGTGACGCTTTTAGCTGTCGGTGAAAATGTTCTACTAACCCGTTTGCTTGTGGGTTGTAGGCCATCGTTCGAAAACAAGTGATTCTTAATTTTGCAGTCAGACAACGGAAAAGTTCAGATTCAAACTGACGTCCACGATCTGTAGTGATTGTTGTTGGGCAGCCAAAGTTTGCTACCCATCGTTCGACGAAGGCGCGGGCCACTGTTTGATGTGTACTGCTCCTGGCCATCGAGTAAAACGGTCTACGCATGTTAAAATATAAGAATCTCCGTTTGAATCTGGTAAAGGTCCTACCAACTCCAAATGAACATGGTCGAAGCGAGCATCGGGAGTTTTAAACGAGCCTAAGGGACATTTGTTATGCCTAATAACCTTAGATTTCTGGCAGCTCACACAGGAGCGTGCCCACTCCCTCACGTCTTTATTCATACCAGGCCAGCAAAACCGTTCTGCTATAAGCTTGATGGTTGCACGAACACCTGGATGAGAAAGTCTGTGCAACGTTTTGAAGACGTTGCGTCGATATTGCTTCGGCACGATTTGGCGATCCCTACCTGTAGATGTGTCACAAAGTAAGGTTTCGTTACCTGTTCCCATCTGTTTAATGCGCAGTTTAAGTGTTGTTCAGGACAACTCGTGCTGAAGATCACTGTCTTCTTTTTGAAGTTGGGCGAGTTTTAAAAGGTCAATTCCTTGGGAACTGTTCAAGGAATTTATACGAGACAAGGCGTCTGCAACTACATTGTGTGCTCCAGAAATGTGTCGAATATCTGAAGTAAACTGCGAAATGTAGTCCAGTTGTCGAGACTCACGTGGTGAGTGCTTGTCTGAAGATGAGCTTAAGGAGAAATTAAGTGCTTTATGGTCGGTAAAAATGGTGAATTCACGGCTTTCGATATAGTGTTGAAAATGTTGGACAGCACAATACATAGCTAAGAGTTCCCTACCGAATGTGCTGTACCTCGATTCAGTGTCTAGCAACCGTCTAGAGAAAAACGCCAAAGGTTGCCAGGAGTGGTTAACCCATTGTTGTAAGACTGCTCCGATTGCTGAGTCGGATGCGTCTACTGCGATACTAATGGGCGCTTCAGGATCCTGATGAGCAAGCATGGTCGCTTGAGCGATATGTTCCTTAACTGTGGAGAATGCTTTTCGCGCGGTGTCATCCAGATTGATGGATTTCGCATTTCCACGAAGTTGGTCGGTAAGGGGTTTCATAAGTAACGCGCATTTCGGTATGAATCGTCTATAAAAACTTACCAGGCCGTTAAACGTTTTCAATTGCTTGATGGTGGTCGGTTCTGGGTAATCCAGAATGGCCGCCACTTTTGTTCTAAGGGGTCGGATGCCTTGCGCATCTATAGTGTGTCCTAAGAAGTCTAAGGAGTCGGTTCCGATTTGGCATTTCTGAATGTTAACAGTAATGCCATGCTTTTGTAGTCGGTCAAAAACAAGGTCCAGATGCGGGAGATTTGATTCTCTGTCCGGACTTGCTATTAGGCAGTCATCTACATACGCATGTAGGAAGTTGAGACCTTGAAAAACGTCATCTATGAATCTTTGGAAAGTCTGTGCCGCGTTTCTCAGACCGAAAGGCATTTGCCAAACTTCATAGAGTCCGAAGGGCGTTATAATAGCGGTTTTTGGAATGTCGTCAGTGGCCATAGGAATTTGGTTATACGCTTTAACCAAGTTGATTTTCGAAAAGACAGTTGTACCTTTCAAGGTAGCTGTCAAATCGTGAATGTGGGGCAACAGGTAACGATCGGGAACGGTTTTTGCATTCAATCGCCGATAGTCACCAGTTGGACGCCAGTCGTTGCTGTCCTTTCTAGGGACCATGTGCAACGGAGATGCTCATGGGCTATTTGACGGTCGTATGATTCCTAAGTTTATCATATGGTCGAACTGGTTTTTCGCCAACCTTAACTTTTCGGGGGCCAGTCGGCGTGCTTTCGAGAAGACAGGTGGTCCTGTAGTCGTGATGTGATGTGTAACATTGCTGGTTACAAACGGCAATTTCGGTAGCGATTGGTAAATGCCAGGACACTTATCGAGTATTGGTTGGTAGAAGGGGTCTATAATGTACTTAATAGTGATTGAAGATAACCTGCAACCAGAAAAAGAAGTCAGGCAAACATAAATTGGTGTTTCCGTCTACTAGCCTCCGTTTGCGCGTATCGATAATTAAGTTGTGGTGTTGTAGAAGGTCCATACCGATGATTGGCATAGAAACATCTGGAACAACAAAGATCCAGTGAATGGGTTTGCGTAAACCCACGTTAGGATAAACGTACCTTTTTCCATACGTATCGATAGGCTTTCCGTTTGCCGCCTGTAGATTTAAAACCGACTCGTGAAGCCGGTCGTTGTAATTTGCTGGGAGAACACTATCTTCTGAGCCAGTATCGACGAGGTAGCGAACTCTCGTTATTATATCTGTGACGTATAGCAGATTGCTATGTTCGCCGTCTACGGTTGCCTTTAACCCGTGCCGGCTTTGAAGTTTCCCGAAACATTCTTCGCGTCGACCGATTCAGCGTTGGGAAAATTGCAGGGTTTTCTGCAATTTCTGGCGGACTTTCCATACTGGTTATGATACCAGCACCAGTCAGGGCTATCCGTCTCTCGAGGTCTAGATACCGACCGCCTACGTGATGTGCTTCTTCGCGGGGTAAGTGACCGTTTACGGTCGTTACGGGGTTTGAGATAACGAGTAAGTGTATGACATAATTCTGTTATGTCGTTCTGGGTGGTTTGAGGCTTTTCTTTGACTGCACAAACCTCGACGTTGGAAGATCTAGTGATTTCGAGAATGCGGTCGGCATATGCAGCCAGCCCGTCTACGGCGTTGTTTTGGAACGATACCAGCACAGCTTTCACCTGTTGAGGAAGTTTTGATAAGAAAAGCTGTTTGAATAGGCCATCATCGAAGGTTCTTTGGCCAATAACTTCTCGCATTTATTGCAACATGTCTGTGGCGGAGCCATGTTGCAGGTCGATGTTGTTGAGCAGTTGGTCTAAACTTTGTCGATCGGTTAGATTTCCGCGTTTGAGGATGGCATGTTTTAACGTTTGGTATGGGTCAGAAACATCACTAGTAAACACACTAGGTGTTACGTACCTGTTGAATTCGCGCGGTAGTGCCTTGACTACTGCGAGGAATTGTGTACGAGTATCGTTTACACCGTGCTCGTAGAAGTCGGCTTCTGCGTAGCGAAACCAAGCTTTGATGTTGTCTGGCCAGAAAGGCATAAGTTGGAAAGAAGGTGGGGATACAGTCTTTAACTTAAACACTTTAGGTGTCTGTTCCGTCATAGTAATATATCAAGTACGAAAATGGACGAGTGGGAAATATATATATATATATACCGAAAAACACAGGAAAAATATCGCAATGTATATAAAAAAAGATAAAAATAAGACAATGATATATAAAATCACAAAAAGGAACAGACTCACAGTTTGCAATTTGGTGTGCCAGATCACCAATGAAGATGTCACAGGTATTCGGAGTTTGACAACGCTTTAACCAGTAACACCTTCGAATATGAAGCGCACCCACCAAGTAAAATCAAAAGACAGAAGCGAGGGGATCGAAGATATATTTGATAAGCTATCAATATATCCAGGATCGTTTGCACTAATCTGGCTAGCGATTGCGGCAGATGTTGAGCACGGCGTTCCCACACGTGATCTGGTGCGGATGCTTGACCGAGCGCCTTCAGCTAGATGAGTCCACTAAAACTGTGGTCAGCATCCAATGTCGAAAACTTACAGAGCTATTTGATTTTGGGGAATCATTCACCGCTACAATATGGTAGCCACTAGTTGTACCAACATCATCACCTAAAGAAGAACTGAATAAAGAAAAAAGTTCTAAATGACACCAAGACTCTGAATTATATTGCTCTTTGGCAATAACTGAAGTCATTAGACAAGACTCAATGGAAAAACCTCTGAGTTAGAATCACCAATACTAATAAGAGGCAAATACAGAAAAATCAACTGGTTCAGTGTATCATATGACTAAAAAGATACAACCAAGACGCAATAATAGCAGTATTATGTTATTTTCAGAATCATTTCTGTTAGTATGATGGTTTGATAAATATGGAACTAGAATCAACAGCAACCGTATCACAACAGTATCACAACAGTATTAACACGCATCAGAATGCGTAGTCATCGAATTGAAATAGAGTAAGTCTGGATAGAGTCGAACTGTTCTAGTCTGCATTGCATTAAAATGTGTGTTAAATGTCAAGATTGTCACTTAGTCAGCACGTCTCAAATATTTACTGACCAGTTTAATTATATGATTTACAGATGAGCAGATTGACAAGCGACCAAACAATGAAGCATTAAAGGATCTCTATACTGGATATTAAAATTAATCGCAAAACTGAGTACGATTTTACCAACTGAACCGAAGTAACGAAATTGACAGTCATGTAATCGGTCAGAATTTGTAGTCCGAAATGAGTGTTCAGATTTGCAGGATTGAAATAACAGTACCGAACCCCATAAGAATGTCCTGATAATCCTGGAGCCATGGGTCTACCATCCTACGATAGCTTTTTACTCTCCTTTGGACAGCATCGGCATAGCTATTTGTGTTTGTTGAGGCATATCCTCCGTTTACCACAACACAATAACGACACGTCTGATGTTAACCTTTCGTTTAGAAATTGTATCGGACGATTTGAACATAATGTAATTATAAAATATATATGTATTCTTAAGTCTCACCGACCAAATATATTATATAGAAAATGAAATTAGTAGTACAGACAGTATGTCATCATAACACTTCGTTTCAAACCATATGTCTCTTACACAATCAGTCAGTCAGCTACAACGTAGGATCAGGCACATATGTGCATCGGTCCAAGTTACAATACATCACTAGCACAACAAGATGAACACCGGATTCATAGAAGTAGTTAATTCAGTGGTGATAATATATAAAAGAAAGATAGCATATAAGCATATAGTACAGGAAGAAAGAATTAGTTCCTAGAAAGAAAGATATGAAGCGATTTTAATCTCACAGTTTAAGTGGAGACAGAGAGTGTATACACCGACGCCTTTGTGATTGATTCTGAGCAATATCACCCACAGTCTGCGACTGGATTAATACTTACTTAAATCGGTTATTTCACAGACTTAGTTTCATTAATTGCTCTTACTGCCTTCTCTTCGTACTAGAATCATTTGTGATGGTCACAGTATGATTATAATTAATTTCATTAGTAATGCATATGGATTCTTCACACCCTCTTAACATCGCTAGCACAACAAGATGAACACCGGATTCATAGAAGTAAATAATTCAGTGGTGATAGCATATAAGGATATATTTCAGGAAGAAAGAATTAGTTCCTAGAAAGAAAGATATGAAGCGATTTTAATCTCACAGTTTAAGTGGAGACAGAGAGTGTACACACCGACGCCTTTGTGATTGATTCTGAGCAATATCACCCACAGTCTCCAACCATTGGTTACGACAGTCACACGGACACCAACCTAGTAATCTTCATCTACCAACATGGCTCAGATTAGAAGTCAGTGACTTCAATGACTGATGACACGTTTTGGTTTGGCAGCCTTTAACTTTGTCCCATCCGTACGAAACATTAATCAAAATTACGGTGGATCTGCACAGTATATCTATCGAAAAAACTTTGTCAGCAAAAAACGAGAGATAAAGATTGTTTTTAACGCATGGTCAAAACGGTTCCAATACTGAACATATAGGACTGGATTTTAAATATTGGGGGGGGCAGGTTATATTTTTGATGTCGTGTAATGGTATGTTCTTTATTGCTATTACTATTGAGTTCTTACTCGACCATTGTATGACGTCTATTATTGTAGTTACTTTTATGGGTGTTATGCCCCGATAAGAATAGTGAGTGTTAATTTTTGGTGTCCGTTTGTAGACCAATACTATAAGTATAATTTTATGGTATAATTGTTAATTAAATAAGCCATTCATATTCATGTCTCTCTTATAATAAGCTTTATTTTAAACTATGAACTGTTATTATACGATTTTCCATTCTTGGATTATTCCCTGTTTATTAATCACTACCTCCCACGTTCACAGCCACATTTGGCCAAATTTTTTACAAATGTTATTTTCTATTTTATGGTACGTTGTGGTTCGCTTTTCTGGTATATAAACCGAGTATGTTCGAAATACGTGATTCATATCGCAGAGGCTCGGATTGGTGTTCTGAACTTAACTGGCTGGGTTAGGCAGGAAGCAGGGCCAATCAGAACTCTTCAGTAATGCGAACGCATAGATATAAACAGAATAAAACCTAAAACGACCAGATTTCACAGTATCACGCCATCCTACTTTTGTTAATCTGATTTCGCACTATGATGATATGGCTTGTCAAATGACACAAATTGGCAATAGGTCTCACATCGGTCTACGGCTAATTGGTCGTGCATAAACATTGTTGAAACTTACAGAGTTCTTTTCTACCACACACATATGTTATGAAAACAATACCTCAAAATATAAGTCAATTTATCAATCTTGTACTTTTTTTACATTGACCATATTCCAGACACTTAATCTGTTGGAGAAATTATGCAATCTAGTCACTGGACAACCATCTCTTCGACTAGATGGTCAGACAACGAATAAACAACGCGCTGAAGTTGTTCAGAGAATCAATGATCCGAAATCTCATGATCGTAAGTCGTTTGAAAAACTTGTCATTGACACGTTCATGAAATGGGTTGTTTTTATGAATCAAAGCTTTTGAATGACGACAATCTGGATACGATTTCCCTAGGTCTTCGTTTCAGTCTCCCTAAAGTTGTTCATTTTCCCGCTTATTGAAGCAAGATTTTGTTGGTTATAAATAAGATAACGCGATGTAGTTGGATGAATAGGTCCACTTATTTTTGGTGAAGGCAAATGACACTACTTGATTGGTCTAACTAAAACAAGTCCAACATGTTCCGGCTCCGATTGGAATCCAGAACATTGTGCGTCGTCTATTGAATCACCGAACCAACGGAACATAAACTCGAAGCCCTTATATCAATAAACTGGAATTGTCTTTACTTCATTCATTGCACAAAATTATTTTTAACTGATGAATGTCCATTTTTACTTTATACCAAGTCAGTACCTACATGTTTGTGTTTTATGTGTGCGCCTAACGAGATTATTTAACCAAGCACATTATATCCTGGTTGTGATATCACTTCCTGTCTCATTCAGACCCATTGAATTCGTTTAAAGATTTCGACGAAACGATTGAGTTACGCGTAAAAGTCACTAAGTCTAAAGTAAAAGAATTGCCTAGAAAAACGATATTAGTAATCATAATAAACATAAGTAAT
The DNA here is from genome assembly GCA_946903255.1 of Schistosoma spindalis. Lineage (NCBI taxonomy): Eukaryota > Metazoa > Platyhelminthes > Trematoda > Strigeidida > Schistosomatidae > Schistosoma > Schistosoma spindalis. The sequence goes on along the minus strand of OX336417.1, from coordinate 5,768,235 downwards.
GAAGTTTACATAAACTCCAAACTGTGACATTTCTAAAGCCTTTATATTTTCAAAGTACGATCAAAATGGAAATACTTTTTACAATGACTTTTTAATAGCAGTTCACAAAAACGTGACACTGTGTCCAATTCAAAAATGACAGAACAAATTGAAAGGGGAACTCGCAACACTAAATATGGAGATTCTCTGCAGATAAAAAAATCTTGAGAGAATACGATTACAATAATGGATGAATTAAATGTCACAAATTGATGTAAATACTTGGAACTAACACATCATCAATTGACAATATAAGCAATGTGTTCAAAAATGATTAGAAATAAATTAAGTTACTGAATATTAGTAAGTAATATAGTTTTTGCACAAAAAAAGAGAAAGAAAACGAAGTGGGATTAAAAATCACGAAGGGAATCTTTACGTGTGAAAACAAGCAGTCTGGCTTCTAGGTTAGTGAATATAAAATTTCGTTCTATCCATTAGTAATTTACTTATTATATCTTATGAACCCGAGCTTGCATATTAAAGCATACAAATTCGACACAATAGTGATTACATAATAGTCCATCGGTAGTTATTAGTCTAAAGCAAATATTGAAAAGTCTTTGATGGTTTATTTATGGAAAAATAAATTTAACAATCTGAGTTACGACTGTTCAATATTCTGCATTACTCAGAAATGGAATTGACTTAATCAATATCTGGTACTATATCGGCTGTCTAGATGAATACTTCGATGTTGCTCATCTTTCTCACCTGATTATCTTTTAGAATGGGTATAGCAGTTAAATGTAGGGTGTATATTTATGATAACTAGAATTTTTACACGCCTACACGATTTATCCTTACTTTTGAACAGATGAATGATCCTAACCATCCTAGTCATTTTGTCGCCTATGTATGACCTTTAGCGCATATGATGGTGCGTATCTGTCTATATGCTTGCTTGTATCTTTTGGTACCATAGATATTGAGTCACGTTTCAATTCAATTGAGTAGTCCGAGAAGCCTTTCTCCATGTTCACACATACAATCGTGAATGGCAAACGAAAATTCATGTAGTAGTGAACTGTGTAAGTCACACATTCTGAATATCTTTCGACTAAAAAATTTGGCTTAATCAGTGACATTTTAATCCGTAACAGGTATGACTTAAAATCTACTGCATAGGCTTCTATATAGTTATTAAGCCCAATTTCACTATCTAACTTTTCATATGAAAGAAATTACTCAGAACTAATTACTTTTTCAGTGACACTGTTGTAATTTTCAATTTTCATTCACAATAACAGATGCATACGAATTATCTTTAGCACATAAATAATAGTTAGATTGGTATACATAAAATAGTGTGCACGACAATTCAATAGGACTGTAGTATACAATGCTCGAACAGGGAGTTTCGTGTCTATTTAATTTATATGCATATAATCACAGAGTTATCTCACACAAAAAGAATTTTTTTAAAGTTAGAGGTACTTACTTTTATCAGTTAGTTTTGGTGCAATGACATCACATGTGCGTCTTAAAAAGAAACTGTTCAATAGTCGGAATAATTTGGCTGATGGACTTTCTAAATCATCACTATTTTTCTCATAGTCTGTATAACTCCAAGAATCACAATCATCATCATTATTGTGAAGATTGTTTTTAACATTTTGTACTAAGTTACGACCATTTAATAATGGAATAACAAATTGACGACGAAACTCTTCTAAACTTGAAGTTAAACGTCCTGGTACACAGAAATTAGCCAATGACCATAATTCATTCAAGTGATTTTGTAATGGAGTCCCAGTTAATAGTAAACGTCTACGTGCACGTAGTCGACAAAGTGCCTAAATTAAAAAATACAGGAATATAGAATTAAAATATATTTCAACTAATTGAAGATTGATGACGATAGTGAATGAAAAGCAATCTATTGAGGATCGCACAAATATCACATTCAATAAAATATGAACCAGCGACTTTAAATTATCCGACTAGTTCCTCCGAAATTGATAGCACTTGGTTGGTATGTTTAATTACAGTGATCTTTGATTGATCAATGTTTAAAGGAAGACATGTCTCGGTACATTTATCATAAAAGAATATTTTATAATGCAAATTTCATTTTGTTAACTCAGTGCTTTGTACCTGCATCAATAACCTCGTGTTTGAGGCCTGAACATGATTGAAGGGTTGTTTCATTGAGTGATTGTACGGATCACATAATCAAGTAACGTGATCTAGTGTTTATTGCTAGTAGTCTGCACAAGCCAACCTATGCAATAACAGACTGACAAATAATTTATCGACTAAAATATGTATATAATGATCCATCGTTATATTACATATTCTGTGTACCAATAAACAAACGATTCCAAACAACCTACCATAGTTGTATTGATATTGGAATTTTTCAATCTATGCCCTTCGTCACATACAACCATATCCAAGTCGGAAATTTCATAGATTTCACTAGTATGCTGTAGAAACATTTCATACGACATAAGAATAACCCGCGGTGAATCACTGGACATTGTTAGGTAGTCCTGCAAGAAAAAAATAGGAAAAAAATCAGTTGCCGATAAAGAAAGGTGGGAAATAATGAAAAAATTCAACAAAAACTGTTGTTTATATTACCATTATTACAAGTTTTAGTTATCCCATTGTTGATATATAGAACAAAATTTTGATCAATTCTTGTTGGAATATGTGAATGTGATAAATACAGATCGCCTTGATACAGTGATTTTGTCACAAGCCTTATAGAGAAGATGGATTTTGAGGAGCAGCGAAATTCAGGAGGCGCGTTTTGACCAGTTTGCGACTCGTCAGTTGAACGTACCTGCATCGTGGTTTTGACATGTACATTGAGACTCAAACTCACGATGCAGATATGGTAAGAGATTGATCCTGAATATCGACACGAAAAATTACAAATGGTTATAAAGAATTTTTCTATGTTGTTATAAAAATGTTACTGGTTTTAGGATGCGTTACAGATGACATTCCAGTCACATGTAAACGAAATGGCCACTTGTCATAACGTGAAACTTTAGGACCAGAAAGAGACAAAAGTCATCAAAATAAAAATATAGATAAAACTGTTTAGGTAATTTATTTATAGTTCATATGTTCAATTTTTGAACCATACTAAGCATGAGTGTTAATTATATTGCTTGGCTGCTCAAATCGAAGTAGATAGAGCAAGGATCAAACACGTAAATAAGTTGTTGAAAGTCCGATTGTTTAACCGCTAAGCAACTAGCTCTACATATACTGTTTACATGATTCTCAATAATAATCAAATTATTCTACAAATAATCAGAAACAGAATAATAGGACATAATCAAGTAAAAACTCACTTTAACAGAATGATTTTGATCTACACAATACACGGGTAACTGTTCACGACCTAACCATTTGGAGAATTCCTTTAACCAATTCTAACATGATGTGAATAAGAGAGGAAAGGCAGAATATATGATAAAGGCCAAAAAATATTAATAAGATTAAGTTGTATTTTAAAAATTATTAATAAAATTACCTGAACAAGTGTACCTGGAGTTACAATAAGGCAACGTCGAATAACCGGTCTACCTCCGTACGGTCCTTGTTTAATTAATAACCAAATAGTGGCAATAGCTTGAACTGTCTTACCAAGACCCATTTCATCCCTAATAAATTAACAAAAACTTATTAAGAATGACGTTACCTTCTAATTTACATAATGAATATAATAGCAATGGTAATGTGTTGTAGTTGAGATAGAGCATAGTAGGATAAATATAGCTTTAAGAATGTCAAGAAAATACACTTGCATAGTCTGATACAGGCTAATTAAACACCACCAAATGTATTCTGTGTTAATAATACAGTACAGTAGTATCTTACAGACCGATAAATCGTAAGTCAGTCAGTCAGCTACAACGTAGGATCAGGCACATATGTGCATCGGTCCAAGTTACAATACATCACTAGCACAACAAGATGAACACCGGATTCATAGAAGTAGTTAATTCAGTGGTGATAATATATAAAAGAAAGATAGCATATAAGCATATAGTACAGGAAGAAAGAATTAGTTCCTAGAAAGAAAGATATGAAGCGATTTTAATCTCACAGTTTAAGTGGAGACAGAGAGTGTATACACCGACGCCATTGTGATCGATTCTCAGCCATGTCACCCACAGTCTCCAACCATTGGTTACGATGGTCACACGGACCCCAAACAAGTAGTCTGCATCTACCACCAACATGGCTCAACCATCTCAGTCGATGAAGATTCTTAGCCTCATCAACTGATTTGCCATCATTCTCTAATACCTTACGCCTAACCTCACTATTACTTACCCGGTGATCCCAGAAGATGCGAGTAATATTTCTAAGACATCATTGATCAAATACTAGTAGCTTACGAATATCTTCTACTCTTAGTGGCCACGTTTCGCAGCCGTAAAGTTGTTATATCTAGAAATGGTTGATTTACTTGATATAACGCGTACAACTGAACACACGAACGCCCAAACCCTTCCAAGTCGCAAAGAAAAGACAGAAGACTAGTGAAAGGAATGTTATTCCAAACAGTGTCAATTATGGGTACAAATTGTCAGGTATTTATAGTTTTAGTAAGAATAAAAATCATCATTATAGTCCTCCAATCAGCATACAGGGGGTTATTAGCCTTGTCCAATCGGGAAGCTACACGTAGGGATTCTAAAATATCCTTCCTAACGGTGATTGGATGGAATATCTTCGGCTCCTTCTGAACCTCTTATAGCTTCCTCGAGTTCATCCGTGGTCCGTCGTCACAAAAGTAAAACAGAACGAACTGCCGCGCAGTATACTCGCCCCTTAATTGATAGACGGATATCTCACCTTCGTCATAGGTGACGTAATTTGGCAAAAGCCAGACTGGCTTCCTACCCACTAATGCATGGTCCAATTTTAAACGTTGTTGAGTATATAATGAACTGGAGAACCGTGCACCTATTTATATCCGATAATTTTGATGTTCGATTATTTTTCCCTGGGGAGTTTGAACCAGATTGCCAGGCGAAACGTTGAATTCACTTCGAATTTATTCGCTGAGATTTTACAAACACATTTTTCCCCTTTAATGTCTCACATCATCTCGGCGCCCAATACTATGAAACTATTCAAACAAATTTGTCGAACGTCCTTATTTATCATAAGTATATTGTTAACATCTACTGAAGTTTAGTAAACTCTTGGATGTTGCTGTGGTTTTGACAAATCCTTCATCCCTAGCTTTTCTAATATTCCAATTTTTATCGACTTCCATTTAGGATAGCCATCTTATTCACTGACTGAACTTGGTTTAGTTGTATGATTCCATTCTTTGCGGGATATACATTTTATTTGTTTACTGTCAGACAAGTATATTGTTTTGAACAGATAGCGGCTCATTTTGGAGCTACTCAATTGAGAATAAACCTGCTCTTCTTGAGTTAAAACATTATTCTTGTGTTGACGAGATTCTCTTTATTTTCTTCTAAGTTATTGCTACCCATCATCAATGTTTTGTGAGATTTTGGTCCACTTTGATATCAGTACGTTTATTTTCACCACTGTAGTGATAGACCTAATCTAAAAATTGTAGCTTTGTCATGATATGACTACCTTATCCTTGAAACTTTGCGTGGAATTCACATTTGTCTATACTGACTCTTTCTACATGATAATCCGCAATATGGTCGTTCGCACTTCTAATGAACACATCTGAGCGGGGGATAAAATAAAACATTTGTTATGAGAAGGAACACGTTAAATAGTGACCACACTCGTCTGGTGGAGATAATACATCTCAATTTTGTTTACATGCTTACGGTTTTTGACTATCTTTAAGTACTATACATTGAATTTAAATCTGAGTAACGATATATTCAGGTTCAAAGATCCTGTGGTTATGTGCCAATACCAATACACTACCATCCTACCTGAATCAGTGCGACGTTGGTTTTATAACAAAAACAATGAAAATAATAGGAATCCTCTGGTATCGATAAACTGAAGGATAAATTAAAAGGGAAGCGGCAGCAGCTGATCGGGAAATACATGTGATAATTTCAAAGTTATTGGCTTCGAGAATCGTATGGTTGATAACCAACAGTACTACAGTTCACTTACTTACTGTTTCCAGTTTACCTTATAAGATTGTTATTGTAACAGGAGCTGCATAAACTGCTCAATCAAAGTGTGATTCATTCGCAATTATGATAGAATAAAATGAAGACATTCAGTGATAAGCTACATAATATCAAGTAAAAGGATCGGTAAACTAAATTTATACGCCAGTCGAGTGACAATTGTCACATGAAAAATGAAAAAAGCTTACAAATAATGGTACCACACCTTACGTATAAGGGCAAGTATGACTTTTGTGCTGATCGAAAATTCCCCTGTACATTAATGCGCGTCTAACTTATAACGAAGTAAAATATTAACGATTATACTACAATTTTCTCATTATCTATTTGCGACGATTAAATATATTGAGTTCGACTACTTCAGATTATCACGGTCAAACAAAGTGTTAATATTACATGAAATAGTATATGAATTTAGCAAAGAATACGAAAGAGTCTCATAACAAGAAAAACATTTAAATATTCACAGGAAAAAATAGTGCGAGATTCTTTTACGTACTCTCACAGAACCATCCAAAATGGATCCTACACCTGAGCCTAAAATCTCTCCACGTACCACAGTATCACCCTAGATTCATTCCGTAATAACTACCCAAGATGACTAGACAAAGATGATAAGGTTTGTAGGGCATCAAATTCAACTGCATTGTATGGGAAGTACTTCCTGGGAAATACAGGTGAGCGAATCTATGACAGTAATCGTCTGAACATATGTATGTGTGTAAGACCAGGTATTTAGAGCTATCAAAATCTCAATGGTTCAATGAATATCATTTCTTGTCCTCTGAAAGGCTTGTGATTATGCATAGAAAATAACCGCCCTCCCTCTCGGATGCCGTTTCGTGGAACGGCAATTTCGTAGTCACTCGAATTCAAATCAAATTGAATGAAAACTTTGTTCTATAAAGATGTATAAGGATATATAGATAGTGATTGTGTTATTTGAGTTTTAAAGTAGCTTGTCTTATTGCTGTTTAACTGCGTTAAGTTGTTGGCACGAACTTACCTGTCAAGTGGAAATAGCGCTCAATTTGTTTCGGAGTTTGACTCAGCCCAAGCTACTGTCTGATTGTATTCACGTGGACATATTCTTTTTATTTTGTGGTATTAAAAAGTGGTTTGCCAGAGGGAAAATCAAGTTCTTCGTGAATTGAACTCACTAGATGGTATGCGGGACTGTATATTGTCACTTTTAACCGCGTTATTCAATTTGGGGATATAATTCTCTGTGCTGTCACTCATCGTTCTAACATTTAAGTTACTAAGTAGTTGCTGTTTGTCCAGTCATTCAGGTTTCTTCCCAATTCTAACGAACGACTTAGGCTAAATGACGCTTTTAAACCAGTACTGTAAATCACATTCCTTATCCATCACACGTGTGATGGATAAGGAATGTGATTTACAGTTGACGGTTAAGGATAGTGATTAGATTGAGGGTTTTTATCACGAACTGACATAAGTTAGAATGTTAAGACGCTATTTAGCCAAATGGATAGAGTTTCGCGCCGAAGCCCAAGACCTGTCATCGTAAATCTGGTTCATTCATATAATATAGTCTCGACGTTTTCAATTATGCAGTTCTGCTGTTGTAGATTTTACGGAACTAGTGATTTTCTTTCTAGAGTAAACAGTCCACTGGGAATTATTCACCTAATCAATCTATCATAACACTGTCAGGACTGGTCTGCACCATCACCCAGATTGGCTTTACAGCATGAATGAGCGTTCGATACGTCACGTTTCCTTTAGGTCTTATACTGGTAAAGGATTGGTTTCCGATGAAATATCAAGGGGTTTACACGGCAGGAATATGGCTGTTGAATATAGTCGACATGAGTTAAATACAGACGTAGCGTTCGTGCTTCTGATGTTGAGCGTCTCGAAAACACTGTTGAGATGTTACAGAACGGCCAGGTGAGCAACTCTGAGGTTATACGCAGGGTACTAGGGGAAGATGGCAAATCACCTGATGGGACCATATATGTTCACCGACCGAGATGTTCCAGGCATGTGTTGCGTGTAACCAACCAATACCGACCTCGGAGTGCAACTTTGGCAAACTTGGAAAAACGCCAGGAACAGTTAAACAATGGCTCGATATCAGTTCATTATATCTCTGACTGTTGGTCTGGGCTATGTTTGTAGATCACCTGGTTGGCATCCGCACAATAATGTCAAACACTGGTTATAGATAATGGGTGATATGGTTCAGATGCAGATGTTGTATGTTTGTGTTTCTCCACACGCCTCTTCACCGATTTTTTCAAAACCACAATCTCGATGTTTATTACGACTAGACCATTGAGGAAAGACAAAGTAGGGTTATAAGACTATGTGCATAGAAATAGAAATATGTTTTGGAATCCTCAGCCATAAGTATTCCTATTATTCAGTGAATCAGTAATGGTGTGGTTTGCTTTAAAGTCCGCATTTTACAAAGATCATTTTAATTAACGGACTGCGAATCAGTTCTTTCTGGTTTCCTTCACGCTGCGAAATGTGACCATTAACGGTAGAGGACACAAGTTACTAGTACTTGATCACAGATGTCTTGAAAACATTGCTCGCGTCACCGGGTAAATTGTAGTGAGGCTAGACGCAGGGAATGATGGTAAGCCATTTAATGAGGCTGTGAATCTTTGTTGACTGAGATGATCGGGCCACGTATTACGTATGCTCAACCACCAATTACCACGGTACGTAATGCTAACCAGTGTTGGGTGCGGATGGAACAAAGTTAAGGGTGGCTCAACCAAAACGTGGCATCAGTCCTTGAAGTCACTAACTTCTGGTCTGAGCCGTGTTGTTAGATGCAGATTACTAGGTTGAGGTCCGCGCCACTATCGTAAGTAGTAGTTATAGATTAGGTGACTTGTCATATATATATATATATATATATAAGCATTGAAGTAACTGCTATGAAATTGGTGTTCATCTTGTGCTAATGAGGTATGGCAACTTGGACCGATGCATATATGTGCCTGGTCCTACCGACTGACCTTTATGAGCATTAGACTTTCATAGGCTCAGAATCATTTTCCTGCTAGTTATATCTTGGGTAAAAATATAAGTCTTATTATGAGGCTCTTTATGTGATGTAATAAAGTCATTTGCTTTTAAATGAGCCTGAAATTCGTTCTCCAGACCCCAGTCGCTTTGGTCTTACACTACAGTAATACCTGTTATCTCCAGTCTTTTGAGATTGCTATCTTGGCTGAATGAGTTACTGGCTCCGAAATTATTTTTCCATTCATGTATTTATCGTAGTCACCAATTACAAACTATTATAGAAGCTAAAGGCTCGGTCCTGTATTTGACATTCAACCATTTCCATTTTTAATACTAGTTCAAGTCGTTTAATAGTTCCTTCGTAGCTCGCGCATTTTACTATTGCAATCATTCATCTTGTTACTTGGCATTCTCATTTCTTCGTTGTTATGTTGGTAATTGTCTTAGTATTATGCAAATGAGACTTATGGGAAGAAGAATGGACATACACAGATGTACTTAAAAATACGTACGGACCCCTGTCTATTCTCCCTTCAACCTGAAAGATATGGAAACTGAGGGATTCCTATACGTGTTATAGAGTCATCAATTTACACTAAGGTAGTAATTTTTTCACCACGTTTCTCACTCCTCCCTTCTCTAAAGTAAACTATCACCATCAAATGTGCGCAAACGTTTCATTGAAGTCTACCTTACTAAAGAGCTTGCACGTGCATTCAAGTCTATGAAATTGAACTGTTTGTTGACTGTGTATTCAGGTTTATTCAGCTATTCAGTCATAAATTCAGCATTATGTTGTTTATACGTCCGTACATAGAAATATATCGAATGGAAGTTATGTTTACTGTCGACATGCCTTATCCCAGAAATATATTAGCTATAGTGGCGTTTTCTTTGTGAAATATTTTTGTTTGATATAAATTTAGAGAGCAGACTAAGCTGAATAAAGCCTTAGCAATTTATTGGTTAGTCTTTTTATGTAACATTCACTAGGATTAAAGATTCACAAACAGAATGATCAAAAGGTAAGGTTTTCAAGCCAAAGAACAGTGATTTCATTTGCTTTATAATCACTGTTTTTGCTTAAGATAAGTCCTGAGGAAGATAGTATAAGTTTAAGTGAATCAAGCATTTGTATAAGGAAAGATAACTGTCCAAAAGTGTTTTTTGGTGTATATTCAAATAACTGTGGGAATAATGAGTTGTTCGTATCAGATGATGAAAAACACTGTTCTTAGGAGTTGCTTTTTCAAACTTATTAATAAAATCATTCCGTTGAAACTGATAATTGTAACGTTTCATTTAGAACGTAATATGCGGAGATCTGCAGCACCAAGTCGTACTAGTCAGTTTCAAGATCTGTCGATAAATTTCAACCCCGTAAAGACGGCTGAGTACAAGTCAGTTTCACACTGTTCCTCAAGTCCTAAAATGAACAATACGCCTACAAATTTTAATTTATCTCATGCCACTAAATGTTCCAGGTATTTCGAGGCTGTATATGCGAAAGCATCGACTAAAAAGGTAGGGCAAATATCGTTTACCAGTTTTGCTTGCATTTTAGCATAAAAAATGGGAAGGTGATGGTAAGCAGTCACCAGTCCTGTTTATCTCTACGTAATTTCTAGGTTTTGTAGAAGTAGAAGGTCGAATCATAAAGCTTATCAATGAAGATTTGAAAGTGTAAGTGTTACTTTTTTTAACGAAGGTAAATTTATCGGTTATTTTCCAACTATAGAATAGCGTCTGCCTCCGGTCATAAATTAGCATTTTTAAATGAAATTGATATTGGTTCGGTTGTTCATATTGGGTCTTATGAGGCAGAGCTTATTTCACTGATAGAGAAGCCACAGTTAGTTAATCTTTCCTCGAAGTTAAATGATGGCACTGAAACGTTACATGCATCGGGTAACTAGTGTATTGTGTTGTATTTAGTTTGTCCTTATTTCCAGCAAAAATTTCGACAAGAAAACCAAACACGAATCCCAGTTTCTCACCAAAGGTACCGTTTACATAATATCTATTTCCGGAATAATTTTTATTTCGGAGTCCATTTTAACGTCAATCCTTTAGTCTCTTAAAATTTTTTATGGATAATAGTTTTTCATATTTGATACCCTTAAGATCAACCTAGGAGACTAATAAATGATTACACTGACGTTTCGTTCTAAAATACAGAAATTGAAGGTACATCTGCTGTTGTATAAACTAATTTTTCTGCCTTAAGACCTTAGTTTGACGGATAGAGTTGCTGGGACCATCTAAACAAGGAAAATAACTTCAAGATACTACAAGAGAATTAGTTGATAAACGTAATTACCAAGAGACATTGACGTTTACAAAGTAATGTATTGTCTGGGATTGCATGTGGGCATTAGCTACTCACTAGTCATTCTTTTATGCCGTACTGTCCCAGTTCACTTTAGATTTTCAAAGAAAACAGAAAAAAACGGTTGGATTTTGAATGGCATCTAAAATGAATGAGTCAAATGCTAATTTTCATAATAAACACATTTCAGAGTGGTTTGTTTTCCTGTTTTGCTGCATCGAATTTGTTCCATTCCACCGTCTAGTTTCAGTCGTTAAGAAAATTTACCTGCTCCGTTTAAGGGAGTATTGAATTAGGAAATAATTTGAGTCCGATAAACTTAAAGAGAAATATTTGCGGCAGAGAATGGTTGACTTTCATCATGAATATTATCCTTTCTTATCAAGTTTCATTTCTAATTACTGGAAACTAGTGTATTCATTATGATTGTTCTCATGTCTACATAGTGTTATTATCATAGGAAAAAATCTGGTATGTTAGGAGACCAAGAAATGTTCCACAAAATGTGAGCTAACAATATCATGAGTTAAAGGACGTAGAAAACTTAAAACTAGTCAATAATGAAATAAATGTGACAAAATAAATGTTTATTAAACAATACTGATAGGTTCTTAACGCAGCAAAGCTATATTTCATCTTATATAAATGCTTCCTCAATAACATTGTCTGTAAACGAATTGAGGGCAGCCTTGATGTATAGACAGATAATTCTCGACATAGGATACATATGATGGTTTTCAACGAATTGACAGAAGTTAAATATTTGACTGGCTAATCTATACCCAAACTAAAACCTGTTTGCAGAGTATTACAGAAATGAATATTGTAGACACGACTGATAGATTTTAAACCAACGATTATTACATGCATGTGTAAGCTTTTTAAAAATGAATACAGCAGGAGCAAACCGTGACTAGTACATAGCAGAGATGTGAATGTTTGTGAGTATTCAATGAAACTAAGCAACATAATATTGACTAGTGCCTGGTGATCAGTTTTTTAAATATACTAGTTCTGGCTGATAAGGACTGGTTATCTTTTTGTTAGTAATGCAATTAAATGGTACGATTCTCTCTTTGGGTTGTATCTTACACATCTTAAATATTTTAGTTAATTTTCTAGCATTGATTTATAAATTGCATGTATATTTCCATATTATATCACACTTTGTGTACAACATAACCTCGATTTTGGTGTCTTGTAGACGAATTCCAAATCAAAACTGAATGAGTCCTGGGGTTCTTCAAACCAACTGGTTATGCCCAAGCCTCCTGCTAACTGCATTGTAAGAGTAGTAACTTAATTCTAAACCTCGTCATTTATTCACTTTTCTACTTATGACCGGTCAAATACAGGTCTTCATAATGTCAAACTATTATCTAATGCCTCATGTTTTCAAGATTTTAATATAATTTAGTCTGATGGAAATTTAGATATATGACTTATTATTTGTTTATTGAATTCTCAGTGCATTTCCTATTCATCAATCTCATTCGCTGAATTAAATGAATTAAAACTTCACCCCATTGCACAAGGTAGTGACTATATGGACTCAGTAGCTAAATGAATAACGCGATGGTGTTTGAAGCGAACGGTACTGGGCTCGAGTCTCGATAGTGAATATTAACTTTGAGATACATGTACATCCATCTGACAAGTCCCAAATAGGACGAAACGTGCGTCCTAGATTGCAGTGCTAGCCACCATCCATCTCTGCTTATAATTTCCTATCAGGTTTTGATCATTTTAACACAAGATTACTGCTTATTAAATCCATTCTTTTGAATAATAATGATGACAAGTATAATTCTCGTATTTGAAATCAGACGAATAATGGTACTTATCGACTGGCTTTAAGCTTTGAAATCCCTTGAAAGTCGTAGTTCAGTAAAAAATGTGTGTTGCACCTGTTTGCCGATCCTATCAAGCCTCCAATCGATTGGAGCTAGGTTGGGTACTGGCTTAGTGGTCTAAATGTTAAACGCTTGGTACCAGAACTTGGTGTCATGCGTTAGATCCGCGGTGGTGGTCTTATGGATGAACCCTACTTAGGAGTTATATACTCGGAGAAAACAGCTATCCAATCTTTATTGGTTTTTAATAGCTGTCTAACTAACATTAGTTCTTTTTGTAAATTATGTACAGTAGACGTTGAAATTCATTGAAATATATTAAGAAAATTGATGACTATCGCTTGATCTTGTTGTTAATTGTTCAAAGCGGCCAAAAAGAAACCTAGTTTCATTGCACTGTTAAAAATAGCTGTTAATTCGATTTATTTATTTATTTATTTTAACACATAGGTATAGGTACAAGGAGGCACCAAATACATATGCGCCACACGAATCTCAATTGATTTGTGTGAGGGCTGTGATACTGCCCGGGTGCCCAAACCGAAGCAGGTGGTTTTCTTAGGGGGCCACACCCCGAGCCTTTGACCTGAAGATCTGGTCCACAAGGCAGTGGAGCATCGTGAGGAGATGCAGTCCCATGGTAGCCGGTGACCAACGATTGGTTCATACGCCATTTGTTCCTTCAGGATACTGGAGCCCATGTGCACCATTGGTTTGGGATCCGGTTAAAGCGCCGGAAATTCGCTTTTCGTCCTCTCATTTTTGTAAACAACACCCCCGCCACGAGAAGGCAGTGAGTAGGACTTCCCTGGCAGAGGCTATATACGCATGGCCATGTGAGAGCATTTCGAGAGGGAGAGCGGACTCTCCCCACTCTCGGCCGTACCAGGGCATTTGGGGGCAGGGCGTATATATATATATCACTAATATGAGTGAATGTATTGAACAGATCGGCCAATAAAACAGTTGTTATATTAGCAGTAAAGACTGTTTATACAAAAAGTTTACTTTTATTGTTACTCATAGAGATTTAATATTCCTAGGTCCAATGTTAATCTACCGTATCCGGAGATTAATTCGTCGTTTTACATAAAAAATTATTTTAGTGGTCTCAGAATCCCGACAACCTTCCTATTGTGGATGTAGTTTTAGAGTCAAAGTTTGCTTCACGTCTACAGCCGCATCAATGTGAAGGTATTATTTTCTTGTATAAATGTTTAATGGGATTTCAACCGTATGTTGCTTTGAATGAATCTGATGTACAAAGTACTTATGGATGCATCTTAGCGTGAGTTTTAACTTTTTTGGTCTAAGTATTGACCCCACGTCAAAGACGATCTTTATCTATATTTTTGTACTGACAAACATTTTTCGATCGTGTTCCTTGCAGGAAAAATAACCTGTATTACAATATTAATATACTGTGCAGGTCCACCATAATTCTTGATTAATGTTTCGTACTAATTTAATCCCCTTTCAGCGAAAATATCAAAAACTACGTATTTTGAATTTTAAATCTTGTTACTTGGTATCAATATTTTATATACATAACAATCTAGTCGTTAAAATCATATATGGGTACTTAATATTGTAGTACGATAAATTAATCGGCATAATTAGCCTCAACATGAAAAGTATGGTACCGTTGTGTAGTACACAAATCAACGAGTAATTATTGCTGATTTATATTTTTATTAATGCCTTATTGCATTAAGATTTATTCAGATTCGAAAAGCTCGTTTGGCTTTTGCCAATTTACGTCACCTATGACGAAGGTGAGATATCCGTCTATCAATTAAGGGGCGAGTATACTGCGCAGCAGTTCGTTCTGTTTTACTTTTGTGACGACGGACCACGGATGAACTCGAGGAAGCTATAAGAGGTTCAGAAGGAGCCGAAGATATTCCATCCAATCACCGTTAGGAAGGATATTTTAGAATCCCTACGTGTAGCTTCCCGATTGGACAAGGCTAATAACCCCCTGTATGCTGATTGGAGGACTATAATGATGATTTTTATTCTTACTAAAACTATAAATACCTGACAATTTGTACCCATAATTGACACTGTTTGGAATAACATTCCTTTCACTAGTCTTCTGTCTTTTCTTTGCGACTTGGAAGGGTTTGGGCGTTCGTGTGTTCAGTTGTACGCGTTATATCAAGTAAATCAACCATTTCTAGATATAACAACTTTACGGCTGCGAAACGTGGCCACTAAGAGTAGAAGATATTCGTAAGCTACTAGTATTTGATCAATGATGTCTTAGAAATATTACTCGCATCTTCTGGGATCACCGGGTAAGTAATAGTGAGGTTAGGCGTAAGGTATTAGAGAATGATGGCAAATCAGTTGATGAGGCTAAGAATCTTCATCGACTGAGATGGTTGAGCCATGTTGGTGGTAGATGCAGACTACTTGTTTGGGGTCCGTGTGACCATCGTAACCAATGGTTGGAGACTGTGGGTGACATGGCTGAGAATCGATCACAATGGCGTCGGTGTATACACTCTCTGTCTCCACTTAAACTGTGAGATTAAAATCGCTTCATATCTTTCTTTCTAGGAACTAATTCTTTCTTCCTGTACTATATGCTTATATGCTATCTTTCTTTTATATATTATCACCACTGAATTAACTACTTCTATGAATCCGGTGTTCATCTTGTTGTGCTAGTGATGTATTGTAACTTGGACCGATGCACATATGTGCCTGATCCTACGTTGTAGCTGACTGACTGACTTACGATTTATCGGTCTGTAAGATACTACTGTACTGTATTATTAACACAGAATACATTTGGTGGTGTTTAATTAGCCTGTATCAGACTATGCAAGTGTATTTTCTTGACATTCTTAAAGCTATATTTATCCTACTATGCTCTATCTCAACTACAACACATTACCATTGCTATTATATTCATTATGTAAATTAGAAGGTAACGTCATTCTTAATAAGTTTTTGTTAATTTATTAGGGATGAAATGGGTCTTGGTAAGACAGTTCAAGCTATTGCCACTATTTGGTTATTAATTAAACAAGGACCGTACGGAGGTAGACCGGTTATTCGACGTTGCCTTATTGTAACTCCAGGTACACTTGTTCAGGTAATTTTATTAATAATTTTTAAAATACAACTTAATCTTATTAATATTTTTCGGCCTTTATCATATATTCTGCCTTTCCTCTCTTATTCACATCATGTTAGAATTGGTTAAAGGAATTCTCCAAATGGTTAGGTCGTGAACAGTTACCCGTGTATTGTGTAGATCAAAATCATTCTGTTAAAGTGAGTTTTTACTTGATTATGTCCTATTATTCTGTTTCTGATTATTTGTAGAATAATTTGATTATTATTGAGAATCATGTAAACAGTATATGTAGAGCTAGTTGCTTAGCGGTTAAACAATCGGACTTTCAACAACTTATTTACGTGTTTGATCCTTGCTCTATCTACTTCGATTTGAGCAGCCAAGCAATATAATTAACACTCATGCTTAGTATGGTTCAAAAATTGAACATATGAACTATAAATAAATTACCTAAACAGTTTTATCTATATTTTTATTTTGATGACTTTTGTCTCTTTCTGGTCCTAAAGTTTCACGTTATGACAAGTGGCCATTTCGTTTACATGTGACTGGAATGTCATCTGTAACGCATCCTAAAACCAGTAACATTTTTATAACAACATAGAAAAATTCTTTATAACCATTTGTAATTTTTCGTGTCGATATTCAGGATCAATCTCTTACCATATCTGCATCGTGAGTTTGAGTCTCAATGTACATGTCAAAACCACGATGCAGGTACGTTCAACTGACGAGTCGCAAACTGGTCAAAACGCGCCTCCTGAATTTCGCTGCTCCTCAAAATCCATCTTCTCTATAAGGCTTGTGACAAAATCACTGTATCAAGGCGATCTGTATTTATCACATTCACATATTCCAACAAGAATTGATCAAAATTTTGTTCTATATATCAACAATGGGATAACTAAAACTTGTAATAATGGTAATATAAACAACAGTTTTTGTTGAATTTTTTCATTATTTCCCACCTTTCTTTATCGGCAACTGATTTTTTTCCTATTTTTTTCTTGCAGGACTACCTAACAATGTCCAGTGATTCACCGCGGGTTATTCTTATGTCGTATGAAATGTTTCTACAGCATACTAGTGAAATCTATGAAATTTCCGACTTGGATATGGTTGTATGTGACGAAGGGCATAGATTGAAAAATTCCAATATCAATACAACTATGGTAGGTTGTTTGGAATCGTTTGTTTATTGGTACACAGAATATGTAATATAACGATGGATCATTATATACATATTTTAGTCGATAAATTATTTGTCAGTCTGTTATTGCATAGGTTGGCTTGTGCAGACTACTAGCAATAAACACTAGATCACGTTACTTGATTATGTGATCCGTACAATCACTCAATGAAACAACCCTTCAATCATGTTCAGGCCTCAAACACGAGGTTATTGATGCAGGTACAAAGCACTGAGTTAACAAAATGAAATTTGCATTATAAAATATTCTTTTATGATAAATGTACCGAGACATGTCTTCCTTTAAACATTGATCAATCAAAGATCACTGTAATTAAACATACCAACCAAGTGCTATCAATTTCGGAGGAACTAGTCGGATAATTTAAAGTCGCTGGTTCATATTTTATTGAATGTGATATTTGTGCGATCCTCAATAGATTGCTTTTCATTCATCTATCGTCATCAATCTTCAATTAGTTGAAATATATTTTAATTCTATATTCCTGTATTTTTTAATTTAGGCACTTTGTCGACTACGTGCACGTAGACGTTTACTATTAACTGGGACTCCATTACAAAATCACTTGAATGAATTATGGTCATTGGCTAATTTCTGTGTACCAGGACGTTTAACTTCAAGTTTAGAAGAGTTTCGTCGTCAATTTGTTATTCCATTATTAAATGGTCGTAACTTAGTACAAAATGTTAAAAACAATCTTCACAATAATGATGATGATTGTGATTCTTGGAGTTATACAGACTATGAGAAAAATAGTGATGATTTAGAAAGTCCATCAGCCAAATTATTCCGACTATTGAACAGTTTCTTTTTAAGACGCACATGTGATGTCATTGCACCAAAACTAACTGATAAAAGTAAGTACCTCTAACTTTAAAAAAATTCTTTTTGTGTGAGATAACTCTGTGATTATATGCATATAAATTAAATAGACACGAAACTCCCTGTTCGAGCATTGTATACTACAGTCCTATTGAATTGTCGTGCACACTATTTTATGTATACCAATCTAACTATTATTTATGTGCTAAAGATAATTCGTATGCATCTGTTATTGTGAATGAAAATTGAAAATTACAACAGTGTCACTGAAAAAGTAATTAGTTCTGAGTAATTTCTTTCATATGAAAAGTTAGATAGTGAAATTGGGCTTAATAACTATATAGAAGCCTATGCAGTAGATTTTAAGTCATACCTGTTACGGATTAAAATGTCACTGATTAAGCCAAATTTTTTAGTCGAAAGATATTCAGAATGTGTGACTTACACAGTTCACTACTACATGAATTTTCGTTTGCCATTCACGATTGTATGTGTGAACATGGAGAAAGGCTTCTCGGACTACTCAATTGAATTGAAACGTGACTCAATATCTATGGTACCAAAAGATACAAGCAAGCATATAGACAGATACGCACCATCATATGCGCTAAAGGTCATACATAGGCGACAAAATGACTAGGATGGTTAGGATCATTCATCTGTTCAAAAGTAAGGATAAATCGTGTAGGCGTGTAAAAATTCTAGTTATCATAAATATACACCCTACATTTAACTGCTATACCCATTCTAAAAGATAATCAGGTGAGAAAGATGAGCAACATCGAAGTATTCATCTAGACAGCCGATATAGTACCAGATATTGATTAAGTCAATTCCATTTCTGAGTAATGCAGAATATTGAACAGTCGTAACTCAGATTGTTAAATTTATTTTTCCATAAATAAACCATCAAAGACTTTTCAATATTTGCTTTAGACTAATAACTACCGATGGACTATTATGTAATCACTATTGTGTCGAATTTGTATGCTTTAATATGCAAGCTCGGGTTCATAAGATATAATAAGTAAATTACTAATGGATAGAACGAAATTTTATATTCACTAACCTAGAAGCCAGACTGCTTGTTTTCACACGTAAAGATTCCCTTCGTGATTTTTAATCCCACTTCGTTTTCTTTCTCTTTTTTTGTGCAAAAACTATATTACTTACTAATATTCAGTAACTTAATTTATTTCTAATCATTTTTGAACACATTGCTTATATTGTCAATTGATGATGTGTTAGTTCCAAGTATTTACATCAATTTGTGACATTTAATTCATCCATTATTGTAATCGTATTCTCTCAAGATTTTTTTATCTGCAGAGAATCTCCATATTTAGTGTTGCGAGTTCCCCTTTCAATTTGTTCTGTCATTTTTGAATTGGACACAGTGTCACGTTTTTGTGAACTGCTATTAAAAAGTCATTGTAAAAAGTATTTCCATTTTGATCGTACTTTGAAAATATAAAGGCTTTAGAAATGTCATAGTTTGGAGTTTATGTAAACTTCATTACTTATGTTTATTATGATTACTAATATCGTTTTTCTAGGCAATTCTTTTACTTTAGACTTAGTGACTTTTACGCGTAACTCAATCGTTTCGTCGAAATCTTTAAACGAATTCAATGGGTCTGAATGAGACAGGAAGTGATATCACAACCAGGATATAATGTGCTTGGTTAAATAATCTCGTTAGGCGCACACATAAAACACAAACATGTAGGTACTGACTTGGTATAAAGTAAAAATGGACATTCATCAGTTAAAAATAATTTTGTGCAATGAATGAAGTAAAGACAATTCCAGTTTATTGATATAAGGGCTTCGAGTTTATGTTCCGTTGGTTCGGTGATTCAATAGACGACGCACAATGTTCTGGATTCCAATCGGAGCCGGAACATGTTGGACTTGTTTTAGTTAGACCAATCAAGTAGTGTCATTTGCCTTCACCAAAAATAAGTGGACCTATTCATCCAACTACATCGCGTTATCTTATTTATAACCAACAAAATCTTGCTTCAATAAGCGGGAAAATGAACAACTTTAGGGAGACTGAAACGAAGACCTAGGGAAATCGTATCCAGATTGTCGTCATTCAAAAGCTTTGATTCATAAAAACAACCCATTTCATGAACGTGTCAATGACAAGTTTTTCAAACGACTTACGATCATGAGATTTCGGATCATTGATTCTCTGAACAACTTCAGCGCGTTGTTTATTCGTTGTCTGACCATCTAGTCGAAGAGATGGTTGTCCAGTGACTAGATTGCATAATTTCTCCAACAGATTAAGTGTCTGGAATATGGTCAATGTAAAAAAAGTACAAGATTGATAAATTGACTTATATTTTGAGGTATTGTTTTCATAACATATGTGTGTGGTAGAAAAGAACTCTGTAAGTTTCAACAATGTTTATGCACGACCAATTAGCCGTAGACCGATGTGAGACCTATTGCCAATTTGTGTCATTTGACAAGCCATATCATCATAGTGCGAAATCAGATTAACAAAAGTAGGATGGCGTGATACTGTGAAATCTGGTCGTTTTAGGTTTTATTCTGTTTATATCTATGCGTTCGCATTACTGAAGAGTTCTGTACGAAAACAGAACAGCTGCATATCATTCAACCACTTGGTCTCAGGTTCTAGTCGCGTTTCGTATGTCTCAGTCAAGGAAACAGAATGATATTAATATTACCTATACAAATGATATTATTCAAGGCTGAGTACATAAACATGCACTGATTTATTAATTTGTGGTAATGGATTTATCAATTATTCCTTATGATAGAAATATTCCATCTGCTCTCTCTCCAAATCATTAAATGAATAAAGATACGTTGATTCATCATATTTGTCTAGTCCTTTAGTCCCAACCGAATTCTATCCATCAAGTTACAATGTGGCTACTATTCTTAGTGTCTGGACACCATGTGCACTATACTTTGATGTTAGGTGGTTGTATGTAGTCTCCAGGAAACCCTTGAAAATTCAGGTACGTCTTGCTTACTTGGGTAACTGGCATGAAACTGTTGTTAAACAGGGTTTACTTTCGAATACTTCCAACCACCCAAAATGAATAGATATTTTTCTACCAAAAGTCTGCTTATTTGGTTGTTTTCAACGCATTTTATTCTATATATATAGCTGAACATATTTTGTTTTGTCATCCGAGTAAACTGCAAACTGATTTGGAAGCTATACTTACACAATGGATGAATAATGAATTTAATTTAAGTCGAAATGAATCTCTTAAATTATTCTCACACGATGATGATTATGAAGATTTTATTAAATCTGTGGAAAGCGTATCGTCATCACGTTCAAAACACCATAGTTCCATTTTATCAGTTATAACAGCATTTCGTAAACTTCACAATCATCCATATCTATTAAGAAATTACTTAATACAGTCAAATTCTACACAAAATCAATCAGCTGATCGTGTAAGTTGTTATTTTTTCAAATTAAGAATCTTCAAATTTTGAGCTTTTACAGAACAGATTTTTAGTTGTAATTGTCTTAGTTATAACTGTTGGATATATGTAGTTAATTGAGCTTTATATTTTATTAAAGAAATGACATTTAGACGTATGATGATCCCATAACTTAAACATTCTGCTTCCAAATGTATTAAATCATAGATTTATACAGCTTTTTTCAATGAGATTATCTATGTGGTATTTCTAAATTTTGTATGAACATGTCTTGTTGCCTAATAAACGAATTTATCCCTAGTCATACTCTACTCATTTACTCCATTCTAAAATGTTACTTAAAAAATGCCACTTAATTGTCTTTATTCTGTATTTTTTAAATGGTCTCTAATGTTAAACTAAATGGTGCTGTCATAGTTTGAAATTCTTCATCATACGTATACGTCACAGTCTCTTCATAAAACTTTGCTGAATCAATTTTGATGATCGTCTCATTAGTGGTTACGTGACTGTTATAGTATTGGGTTCCTCGTGAGGCTTGAATGTTCTAGGCTTTATCTCATATGGATTCGTGGGAAGTCACAAACGTAGGAAAAATAAATATTCTGCACATTCTGGTTTGCAATTGTTTATCAGCGTATTTCAGTCCGTGTCGAAAACTACTTTTACATGTAACAAATCTATAAACCACCTAGATAGATCGAGTCACTTAATATTATATATTAGCACTGTAACACATCCCAATAAATTTGATTACATATTTATGGTTATACTTCAGAAGTCGATTCGCTTCATTCTTAACACTGTAGGGCATCCGCAACTCCTCAACTTTTTAGAATTCATTTCGGTAAACTTGAGAAATTAGTATTACCGAACTAATACCAATGTAACTTGATACCTTGTTGCATCAGTTCTCTTACCTAAAATCCACACCGATAAACTTACAAAAATGAACATCATGAAAAGTTAGATATAGTTTATGTCAGTAGCCTAGATTTTAGGCCATGTTATCTAACATGTTCAATCCCAATGGTCCTTTATATCCTAAAACTGTTCAGTCTTTTGTATGATCTACACTTGTAATCAGTAACTTCTCATGGCCATTTGTTAATCCCACTTTTCCATGCATTTCAGTTAACATTATTAATTTTATTATTTATTTTTTATTTTATTTGAACACATAAATATTGGTACAGGGGGGCACCAAATATATATGCGCCACACAAAACAATGATAATTTGAAGAGAAGGAGAAAAGAGAAAAAAAAAGTAATGAACGTGGGGAATTATAAAAAAAGGGAGAGAGAGAGAACAATGGTGGGGGAAACGGAAAGGTACAATCAGAAGAGATCTTTCAGTTAAGGAAGATACAACCACTTTTTATGAAGAAAATAAGAGGTTACAGCACGATCGCCACTGGCTTCTATTCTTAGCCATATCTGATAACGTCTCTAGCCACTGCGTTACACTGTCTCTCGGACCCCAACCAGGGAGTCGTGAAGGACCAACAGAAGCTAGCCCTTTGCAGCTTTCTTTCATACCACCGCACCTTGTCATATACTGACCACCTCTCCTCTTTTTCCAACCAGTCCCAGAGTCGGCAAATAATGCACGACGTGGAATTCTCTGGGACGACATTTGTAGAACATGTCCAAGCCACCGAAGTCGGTGTTTCAAGATGGTGACACCAATTTAATTATCGTCTCTGTGACCGAACACTCGATGTCGAACCTCTGCATTACTGACATGGTGTTGCCACTGGATGCCAGCAATCCTTCGGAGACAACAATGATCGAACACAGTCGTCTAACATCCTCAACTCGGAGAGGCCAGGTTTCACAAGCATAGAGCAAAACTGCTCTCACCGTCGCGTTGTAGATCCGACCTTTTACAACCAGACTAGCATCACGAAGGCGCCAAAGATGGCCCAGATTGGCATAAGCCGCTCTGGCTTTCACTATACGTGCATTGATCTCATCACTCACACCACCACCAGCACTTATGCAGCTACCTAGATACACGAACTTCTCGACTACTTGAATCTGCTGACCATCCAGAGTGAGTACAGGATTAGAATCCTGCCAGTCTTGTATAAGTACTTGGCACTTCGAAGGTGCAAAGCACATACCATACCTACGGACACTGATTGCCAACTGATTAAGTGCGGATTGCATGGCTTGGGCATTATCACACAGTGAGACAATATCATCCGCATACTCAAGATAGATAAGTTTCTCCAGAATATCGTCGATGGCAAAGTTGAAGAGGAATGGTGAGATTGGGCAACCCTGCCTAACCCCACTGCTCGAATGGAATAGTGGAGAAAGGTGATTGTATGCCCTCACTCTGCCTGAGGTGTTTGTATATAGGGCTTTTAGGATGTTAATAAACTTCTCAGGCACACCCTTCTTCAATAGACAATCCCAGAGAACAGTTCTGTCCAACGAACTATGATGAACTATCTGCTTATAGAAAATTAATTTTATTAGTTGGTAACTGAATTCATAACAACGGATGTCTTAAACACACACATACCGTTTGATACATACTGGATACTTAATTACTTTTTCTTCTGTTTATCACGGTAGCTTGCACTTGATCTTAGTACTACTTACTTATATCTCGACGACATGAAATATTTATCTTTCAGGCAACCTTCGATCAAATATTTCAAACCTCTTATAAACGATATGGCAAATCATCTCCTGTTTTATATCCAGGTGATTGTTTCAACTGTTGTTTAAAAGTTAACAGATTTTTAAGTTTTTTCAGCATGTTTAAAAAATCACTCCAAACTAAGTGTTCGAATAATCAACAAAATTGTCAGTCCTGCATGCAGTGGTCTTTTTGAGAATAGAATCTGACAATCCTGTGTAAGTAAGTACACAGTTTCCTCTAAATATTTTCATCGAACAAAATGATTTAAATTAGTTCCTTTAGTTGTGTACATTTCATCATTTTCTTTCCCTTCACACACAGCTACCTACAAAACTAACTGCAGATTTACTCCATTTGTTGAATTCTGAATATTCAATAGTTAAACAAGATCTCTGTTATGCAAATCTAAATGAATTCATTCAATTATCTGGAAAGTTCCATGTTCTTTATATTATGCTAAAACGACTGTTTGACAAACAACTGTCATCTTCGTCCACAGTAAATTTTCAGAAAAAATCTCGACTATCTAACAGTGATACTAAAAATAGTTTACATATTGATGATCGTCTTGTATTAGTTTCCAATTTTACTCAGGTGAGTATTATGTCTTGATTACTATAAACGTTGTTATACTATTCTCTCTATCAATTTATATTACTTCGGTACATAAGAGACAATTATTATATCCCACTGGTACTCAGAAGGTTAACATTGCCGCTTTGAGACAACAGATTTACGTATTTATGTTCAGTGGTTTTCCAAATGATATCAGTTTGTAGTAAAAACTGAAATAAAAACTTCCTTCTCATTAGTTTAGATTTTCCTTGCCATGAATATTATTATAAGTACTATCCTTTCCTATCCACTTTTCATCTCGTTAAATTTTTCTCTACTGGCTGATACAAGAAATACTACTCTGGTACACCACTGTGTTGGTATGGCTTGTCAAATGACACAAATTGGCAATAGGTCTCACATCGATCTACGGCTAATTGGTCGTGCATAAACATTGTTGAAACTTACAGAGTTCTTTTCTACCATACACATATGTTATGAAAACAATGCCTCAAAATATAAGTCAATTTATCAATCTTGTACTTTTTTTACATTGACCATATTCCAGACACTTAATCTGTTGGAGAAATTATGCAATCTAGTCACTGGACAACCATCTCTTCGACTAGATGGTCAGACAACGAATAAACAACGCGCTGAAGTTGTTCAGAGAATCAATGATCCGAAATCTCATGATCGTAAGTCGTTTGAAAAACTTGTCATTGACACGTTCATGAAATGGGTTGTTTTTATGAATCAAAGCTTTTGAATGACGACAATCTGGATACGATTTCCCTAGGTCTTCGTTTCAGTCTCCCTAAAGTTGTTCATTTTCCCGCTTATTGAAGCAAGATTTTGTTGGTTATAAATAAGATAACGCGATGTAGTTGGATGAATAGGTCCACTTATTTTTGGTGAAGGCAAATGACACTACTTGATTGGTCTAACTAAAACAAGTCCAACATGTTCCGGCTCCGATTGGAATCCAGAACATTGTGCGTCGTCTATTGAATCACCGAACCAACGGAACATAAACTCGAAGCCCTTATATCAATAAACTGGAATTGTCTTTACTTCATTCATTGCACAAAATTATTTTTAACTGATGAATGTCCATTTTTACTTTATACCAAGTCAGTACCTACATGTTTGTGTTTTATGTGTGCGCCTAACGAGGTTATTTGACCAAGCACATTATATCCTGGATGTGATATCACTTCCTGTCTCATTCAGACCCATTGAATTAGTTTAAAGATTTTGACGAAACGATTGAGTTACGCGTAAAAGTCACTAAGTCTAAATTAAAAGAATTGCCTAGAAAAACGATATTAGTAATCATAATAAACATAAGTAATGAAGTTTACATAAACTCCAAACTGTGACATTTCTAAAGCCTTTATATTTTCAAAGTACGATCAAAATGGAAATACTTTTTACAATGACTTTTTAATAGCAGTTCACAAAAACGTGACACTGTGTCCAATTCAAAAATGGCAGAACAAATTGAAAGGGGAACTACGCAACACTAAATATGGAGATTCTCTGCAGATAAAAAAAATCTTGAGAGAATACGATTACAATAATGGATGAATTAAATGTCACAAATTGATGTAAATACTTGGAACTAACACATCATCAATTGACAATATAAGCAATATGTTCAAAAATTATTGGAAATAAATTAAGTTACTGAATATTAGTAAGTAATATAGTTTTTTGCACAAAAAAAGAAAAACAATTATGTGGAGTTAGGATTTGGTGTTCATTTTTATGTCCCAAACTTATCATGATTACTATCATTATCTCTACCATTATTGTTAGTGTTTATCATCGTTATTATTATCACACTCGATAACCGTTTTGAGTTACTCATTCAGCATGCAGCTCTTTCTACTTTTTCTGACTTAATTAATATTATTCTACATATTTCGTAATTTCTAATTTTTAAACACACTAGTCTCTCTCTCTCACCCCATGCTGACTATATTTTTTCTGATGATTATTTATCTCAGGATTTCATTTCACTTGTAAACTGATTCAGTTTAACATTTTATCAGTATTGGGGTTGTGGAGATTACTACGTTTTTGATTGAGATCATGAATCGATTGATGTTGGACCACCGTTGGGAACCTGGAAGCAATGAACGGCCGTTTACTCCTAGTATGGGACTCCTCAGCAGTGCGCATCCACGACACGGCTGCGAAATTCTAACCCAGGATTTTCAGTCTCGCACTCGAACGCTTTACTCACTGGACCACTGAGCCGGCATCCAATGGTGTTATTGTCTAACATCAACTAATCCACGAAATAGCGCGACCATTTTCCATTGTACTGAGTTAGATACCTGTCTCTACCCGACATGGGTTAGCTCCACTGGTCACGGCTTCTCATTAGAACTCCGAGAATTCCTTCACGAAGCTAGTCACTATTGAGCACATGTTAATTATGAGTATTAGGGTTGTGGAGAATATTAAGTTTGTGATTGGGATCAGTCATTGAGATCACTTTACGTTAGTCAGCCCCAAGATTAACGATTTGATTTTATATAACAACAACAATTTTTGATTCACATGGTAAAATTTTAAATGATGTACTTTTCCTTCAATCTAGCCAATTTCATGGATTAATTATTTGAATATGAGATAATTGTAGAGTACCTGATGAGAAATTCTTTGAAAAGAATATTCTTCATTCATATAATTGTGTTTTAATATAATGGGGTTTTTTAAGAGTGAAAACAAGCCGTGTGACTTCTAGCTTAGTAAATGTGAAATTTTGTTTCTGTTCACTTTGTTCGATCAATTATTCAGGTATATTATTGCTTAGTTCACGTGCTGGTGGAGTTGGTTTAAATTTAATTGGTGCTAATTACTTAATTTTATTCGATATGGATTGGAATCCAGCAAACGATGCACAAGTAACTCTTTGTTTATTTTTCTGTTCTTATAATTCAACCTCACTCCCTAAAAGTCTGTTTATATAGTAAGTTTTATTCAGCTTGAATATAGATTATTTTAGTATCATGTAACTTACTGAGAATGGGCTTATAGACTGACCTGAACCTTGTAAATCGAATTAGATGGAGGAGTGAACTGTTGAAAATTCATGGTCACTAGTCAAGTAAATTTGCTAATTCTACGTGGAATAAAATTTTCGTACCCCCCTAATATATACAATAATATAATGAATGCAACAATCAGTCAGTTGATTGGGCTGTTAATTGTGATTCAGTAAATATACTAATAAAGAATATAAAGTGTTAACTGGATAAAGGATATTTATCTTGAAAGCAATTTAAAAGGATCCATTTAATGATTAAGAAAGGAAAAACGTAGAAACTTCTTTTGAACTAATAATATTTATTGAGTTATATGAACTCTTATAGCTTTCTCTTTATCTTGAAGCCGAATTTTCGATGCTTAATTTAAGTTGAAGTGAATTTTTTTGATGGTAAAATTAGTTTTTTTATACTTATTTGGTGTCCAGTGTTTACTGGATGAACCTAGTTACGGATTCTTATTGTATGTACGTAGTCCATACTTACCTATAAAGAGCGATTATCAAAATGAAATGGTAGTTGTCTGCACGCGTTGATATCAGCAACTGCATATCATGACGCCCAATCGCTAACCTGTGTTCATTTACTCATAAATATGATCTTAATTAACCAAATACTAATCTCCAATATGTTGAGTTTTCCAGTTATTAAGCTTACTCAACCATTTACATTTACTAAAACATTTCATATTAATTAATTGGTGGTATGCCTCCTACACTAATAAGTATCATAGTTTTTTGTAAAACCCATCACTCAGTATTAACCAATCATCTCAGATGACTAATCTAGATTTACATTTTCATCTATTGTCATGCCTTCTCCAAACTGTATTTGTTCATCTAAATTCATTCAATAGGTGATTATCGTCATACAGTAATCCGTTTTATCATGCAATATTAACAATAAATTCCTGAAAGACCCCAGGTAAACGGATATTAAGGTACCATATCATTTTTCCTTTTACTAAACTTCATTTACTCAAATTTCTACATGTTAAACTCTTATTTTATTTCAGGCTATGGCTCGTATTTGGCGTCCGGGACAGTCTAGATCGGTTAATTTATACCGTTTAGTAACAGCGGGTGGTATGGAAGAACGTATATTTCAACGACAAGCAGCTAAATTGGCTTTAACCAGTCAAACATTAGTCAATACATCAATGTATAATGAAAATCTTTTGGAATTTATTGAGACAAAAAAGAAACCTGATAAAAATCTTGGAATTCTTACTCGTGATGAATTGAAAGTTTGTTGATATTGATTATTTTTGAAATAGTGTTACTTGATGTTATTATTACGTTTTTTTATCATTTAAGTTAGTTGTTAGCTTTGAACGAGTCAGGATTTCCTGTTTTAGATTCCAGTGTTTGATTTTTTAAAATTAAAATCATTGTAATTAAGAATCAAATGTCGATTTAATTTGAAACCCGTCGTCAACCATTAGAAATTATCATCTTAAATAAAATTATACCTGAAGCCCCATCCTTATTTACTGATTATTTGTTTTTATCATGATTTAGAAACTGGTTAGCGCCATTTTCTTATCTAAACAAAGCCACTTTGAGAAGAGAATGATATGTGTTATTCAAAGCATAAATCTGCTCATCTTTCTACGATCCATATTATCTGGTAATATTTACTGTGACCGTATTTCACTACTAATTATTTGTAAGTAGTACAAAGTGTATTACAAAATATAAAGTAATATATGTTTGCTCTTGTAACTTGTTCATTATTTCCTTTTTCTTTCGCTGTTTAGGAATTATTTCTCCTTCCGAATACATCAACAGGGTCATGGACTCATGAACTTATTCAGTGTAATTGTCATCAATCTCTGGAAAAGAAGTCTATCACCCCAAGTCCTTCTCTCTCATCGTTATCAGACATTGAAAACTATGATTCCGCTGATCAAATTGTAGTGAAGACCTTTATAGATTATTCTCATGAACTTGACGATAAAGAGAACAGAAAAGAAGAAATAGAATCATCAGAAAGCACTACTGGTATTACCAATGATGAGAATGAAGATGATGAATATTCCAATATTAGAATATTTCAATTAGGTCCTACAAATCCACTTATTACTGACAGCTTGAAATCACCCAAATCCCAATTCACCTATTTGAAACAACAGTCAGCTTCAATGTCAACGAAAACTCCCAAGTTACCATCATCTGATTCACTCGGTTTTTTATTGAATTGGAAACATTCTTTTTCATCTGAACAAATAGATCAGTTGAATGATCGACTTTTAATAACACATCAATCGGACCCTATGAAATCTTTAATAAACTGTATATTTACACTAAATTCAAAAGCATCTTAAATATTTAGTCTTTTTTAAGTTATCTTTATTATATCCATTAATTTTCTCATCTCTGTTCATGCCTTTCTTGGATAACGACTTGAGTGTATTCATAAACAGTCCTATTTATAATGTATACCATTAAGTGCTGTTTGTGTATTGGGGAAGATGTTCATTAAAATACATATTGTCCTTCAATAAATGAAAATGTAAATATTGTTAAGTTTTTCAGGATAATGCGCCTGGGGTCAAATAAAGTTTGAAGATTGTATTGGCTTCTCGGATTATTTATGTATGGAAAAATATAAATAACCGGTTTTACGGCAAGCAATAATTTGTTCATGCTTAACGTACACTGAAGATAATAAACTCGACAGTAACAATACCAAAATTTCAGCGTATATTTGCATGAAAGTGATCGATTCACCATGTGTGAAACAACAAATGAGTATCAACTTCATAAGAAAACAGTTTCATCAAAATAGTACGAAAAAAAGAATTCATCCTAATTACTCATAGGTAATGTAGTTATGCTACACAAGTTCGGGTGTTAAAGCGAGGATAATTTGATTCACTCAATGAGAAGTGCTCAAAAGTATAACAAAGATGTACTGGAACCTTTTAGTGATTTATCGTTTTCTTTTGATCATTTATTTTATGTGTCTATGGGATTTATACTTTTGATTTAATTGGCAGTCGGGAGGAAAACCTGAACTTAAGCTTCATCCTAGTCGACAGTTTTCAACAACTCGCTACTACTCAGTATTCAGTCAATGTAGGTTTAAAATTGAACTAAATAAACTTTATTTCTTCAGGGTGGTTGGAGTATGCTTTTCTTATGGTAACCAACTAGATGGAACAGTCAGTCTTCTCATAACATCAAGCAGGTGCCGCTAGTGGGCTATCAATGAATAGTCTAACAGAATTCTCAAGTTCAACTAGTGAGATAGTCTAAGGTCATGATCATTTATAATTGTGTTCACGTCATAGTCGATGACGTTCGTTCATCAATCTACTTGTTAGGTGGTTCGACATGGTCAAACCATGTTAACCTGTATCACAGTAACGTGGTAACTGTTAAGCTATTCAGTCTGTGACCGACATGTGGGAATAAGATACAACTGATCGATCCCTAAGTAGTGACCGATGTCACGTTTGCCTAACCCATATGTACTGGTTCAGTTTCCTCAAACGGGTTCGAATGCCCCCAAGGGCAGCAAATTCTTCAAGACTACAGGTACATCTTGCTGATGGATACTGACCAGCACGAAACCTAGGTTCACGGTTTCCTGTCAAAAATCCTCACCCAATTAACATTTCAACATAGTACACTCAATGGCTAATCACTTGGAATAGTGGTCTTATTACAATTAGATCGGTGGAATTCAATCAACAATAATAGCTAGACAAACCTAATATTGGTTCAACCAATTGTCAAATGAGCTACCACTTTGATTTCGTAACAGATAACATAAGGATATATATATATATATATATATATATATATATATATATATATATATATATATATATATATATATATATATATATATATATATATATATATATATATATATATATCAGTTTTACTGCTCCTGTGGAGCTAGTTACA
Source organism: Schistosoma spindalis (assembly GCA_946903255.1). Classification (NCBI taxonomy): domain Eukaryota; kingdom Metazoa; phylum Platyhelminthes; class Trematoda; order Strigeidida; family Schistosomatidae; genus Schistosoma; species Schistosoma spindalis. The sequence goes on along the minus strand of OX336417.1, from coordinate 5,736,133 downwards.
TGCAATTGATAATTAGTCAAGTACAATATTATATATTTCTGAACATCATTCTTCATAATGAATCATTGAACTAGTTAAATCTCTAGCCTTTAAAATGGTATCATTCTCAGTTATTTATTTATACCTTTCTATCTATATTGATAACGTTCAACTATTTACTTCTTATTAAATTTATTAATCTTCAAGTTCTTTTATAAGTAGTTCTCACATTGAACACCTATATTTATCATAATTTTATTTACATTACATTCTCACATTAATACAAAAATTTAATTGCGAAGTTGTTATATTCCGATGAGAATGATGAATGGTAACTGTTAGAATCTATTTATGAACTAATACTGTACACATATTTTTATTGTAGAAATGTTAAGCAACTAAACTATTCATATTTGTGTTCTTCTTATTATGAGCTTTATTTTGACTTATGGACCATTAATATACGATTTGCCATTCTTGAGGTATGCTATTAACATCTCCCTCATTCACAACCACTTTCGGCTAAATCTTGTATAAATTTTCTTTCTTATTTTATGGTATGATGTAGTTTATTTAGTTGGTATATAAACCCAGTATGTTTGAAATAAATAATTCATATTGCATAGGCTGAGATTGGTGATCTGGACTTAACTGATTAGGCTAGTCAGGAGGCAGGACTGATGCATCATTGGTACGGTGGATAATTTACTATTCTCTAATTCGTGGTATTATTACGTCATATATTAAAAGGACACAGGGCACAAGTTATAACAGAAGCAATTCTAAGAAAATCAATTTAAACAGAATTTATCAAAATCCACTAAATTATGAATAAATATATTTGAGGAGGATAATAGAAATTTCTTTTTTTTTTCAAAACGTAAAACGTGTTTACTTTTTATTCATTTAAGTAGTATAATTCATATTTTATAAATAAATAATATGATATTTCTTTTTAAATAATTCAAAATTTGAAATATCATTAAAATTATAATTTTTCGAATTTGATTTATATTTTTTCAAATTATACCAATCATATTTTGAATTAATATTAAGATTAGAGGTGAATTTATTAATTTTTATTATATTCGATTCATGATATTTATAAGTAGTATGATTGGACTGGGTATTAGTAATTAAAGAGGCTTGTGAATTCATTGTAGTGCCATATTCTACAAAAAAAGGTGTTTTCTTCTGTTTATTATTATTATTATTATTATCATGGGTGAAATCATCAGAACTATATTTTGTCTTGTGTAAATATTCCGACATTTCGACAACATCTTCGTTGACTTTTTTACGATCCCGAGATAAATCATTAGTAGTTCTACGCATAGATTGAAGTTGTTGACCAGAATTTTGGACATATACTTTTTTGCCATAATTTGTGAATGGAACGTTTGTACATCTTTTTGAAATTAAGCCATATAGATTACATAATGATAATCGTTTACAATAATTTAGGATTACAGTTAAATGTGTATAAAGATTTGATTTGAATTCTTTTATACCAAAAAATAGAATAATAGCTCTTATATATATTTCAATGAAATTTATAAAACGTAATGCAGATTCATAATTACTTAAATAGATCTCGTAAGGTTTTAATAATTCCATAATATAACCGATAGTATTCAATATACCTTGATCTGTTTGATTCTGAAAATCATCTTGTTCATGATTATGTACATTATTACGATTTGTTACTCTACCTAGAATTTAAAGTGAAAATTAACACATTGGAATATAGATTTATGTATGCTTTAGTAGTTGAGATCATGAGTCGATTGAAGCTAGACCACTAAGGAAAGCTGGAAGCACTGGACGGCTGTTTCGTCCCAGTTCGAGACTCCTCAGCAGTGCGAACCCACGATCGCGTCTCGCGAGATCCAATCCAAGACCTATCAGTCTCGCGCGCGAACGCCTAACCTCTAGACCACTGAGCTTGCTTGCATCCAACAATGTTAATGTGTAACTTCAACTAATATGGAAACTGGGCGACACATCCACCATTGTCTTCAGTGAGTTACTATCTCACAACTGACCCGGTTGAACTTCACTGATCACTGTTTCTCATTAGAACTCTATGAAAAACCTCTTGAAGTCAGACACAATGATCTTCCAAGTTCTTCTCATATGTTCTGATATTATTCTGCGCGTAATATATCTTTACTGGAAATATCTTTAAATAACAACAACTACAAAATATTTCATCGACCACGAAAATGTGTCATAATTAGAATTTCAGTCAGGTACATAACTATTAAATAATTACTGAATTTCACAACAATGTATGTTTAGTCCCTATTGTTTACTATTCATTAGCTACCTAGGTTTTTTGAAGTCTTGTAAACTCTAGGGTATCACTCCTAATATCTCACTTCACTTATGGCTGAGGTCATAGGCTCTATTAGATAGTATGTTTCTACATATCTCTGCTGCTATTACCCATCCAGTTTTTTTATTGTTACTGTTTAATTTTAAATAAAAAAACTTCTAATTACAATCATTTTTACGATAGAATATGTTCGATATATTAGAATACCATAAATATTATTGCATCGAAACTTTTAAATAAAATTTTATGCTACTTTAAATAAATTTCAGTAGTACTAAAAATTTATAGAAATTTTTCTTCGAACTTACTTATATAAAAGAAATATTTCATTAAATAATATAAACATCGTGGTATCAAAAATATTCCATGAATAATACAAATTAAATTAAATACTCGAATTATTTTCATAATCCATTTAATATATGACAGATTATAATCTTTATTATATTTTTGTTTATTGTTATTATCATTAATGAATATAGTTAAATATTTCTCTTGACTATTATCATGATGATGATGATGTGACATATTATTGATTTCTTTCTGATATTTAATTACTCGAAATCGATATAATATATAACTAATTAATCCACTAAATAAACATATAATACATGGTAATATATCACCAATTATATGATCTAATAATGGCCATATATAATTTAAAAATATTGGACTTAATATCCATGTTAATGCAAAATCACATTTATATATATTATGTAATATACGTTCATGTAATATAAATGTTTCTAATTTTGATAAATCATATGTCCATATAAATTGACAATTTAATATAATTGTTATAACAATTATTAATATTAATATATTTTGTATATATTGTTTTATTTGTTTTAATGTTTTATTTAATTGTTTCCATGGATACAAATATAATTTCATTGTTTCAATTGTAAAAATTATATATAATATGGAATGTATATGTTTTATTAAATTATATAACATTGGTATAATTTGACAATAAAAACGTCCAAAAAATTGTATCATAATCAATAATTTAATTTCATAATAAGATTCAATAATAAAATCAATAAAATAGATTATTAAATCAAATTGATCCAGTAAAATAATATAAAATAAAAATATTATCCATGGTATTTGTTTATATAATATTTTTATAATTGTATTAGTTATTATAAAATTGATAATTAATCCAAATAAAATTAATGGAATGATTAAATAATTAATTAATTGATTTATTATTATTTGATTATTTTGTAATATTATTGATTTATTTTCCAATTCAATCGATTTTATTGATTTATGTATATTTAATGAATCAATAAATGTTTCATTTAATGTATTATTTTGATTGATTAATTTATTAGTTTTAAAATTTATTATATTTTCTATTGATGTTTGATTAATAAAGTAATTTGGATATTTTGTTAAGTGTGTTTTTATTGAGGTAGCTAAAATTAAATTAATAAATCAATAGTTATATACTTTTAACTATCATTTTAATTTATATGATTATTTCAATGGTTAAGACTATGAGTCAGTTGAAGCTAGACCACGATGGAAAACCTGGAAGCACTGAACGGCCGTTTCGTCCCATTATGGGACTCCTCAGCAGTGCACATTCACGACCTGGCCCCTGCGAGATCCGAACCCAGGACCTATTATTCTCACGCGCGAGCGTTTACCTCTAGATCACTGAACTGACCAGCATCCAAGGGTGTTAATGTCACACTGCAAATAATCTACGAAATGTAGCGACACATCCACCATTGTTTTCAGTGAGTTACTATCTCACAACAGACCTGGTTGAACTCCACTGGTCACTACTTCTGACTAGAACTTCAGGATATACCTCTTGAAGCCAGTCACTAGTGAGCATATGTTGATTATTATCACAAGGGGTGTTGTAGAGATTGTAGTAATTTCAGTGGTTAAGATCATGAGTCCATGGTGGTCTAGCTTCAAATGACTCATGATCTTAACCAGTGAAATTACTACAATCTCCCCAAAACCACTTCTGTTATTATGATCATTATTGTGGTATGAGCTACTTATATCCACAAAAGTAGTATGTATAGATAATCAGAGATAGAATGTATTTCAGTAGAAGATCAAGCAGGAAAGAATGGAAACGGAAGGTAATTGTTATGAAATTGCACGAATAATGAAATCTGAGATAATGGACTGATATTTTCAGAAGGAACAGTGAAGTTTGAGACAATTTATTGACATTTTGCAGATGAAGTATTTACTGTATGGTTCTCCGTTTTAGTGAGATACTCTGTAATTTTGAAGCCCAATTATATTCGATTGTCCCTACTCGTGTTCTTGTTCACTACATTATTATTATTACTATTATTATTATTATTATTATTATGATATGTAGTTATATTCAATATTATATTTTTGGTACAATATAGAATTCTCAGCACAATAATTTCCCGTTTCTTAATTCTTGGTTGATCTTGACGATAACATATTAAGTGGTTGGTAGTTAGAAATTAGCAGACTAGTCAATCGATACCTAAATAATGTACATTCTTTTCACTGTATATTGTTAGAACTTACAATGCCTCTAATTGAGCCTTTTGTAACTTGTACAACGAAAGGTAGTATACTTTTCAGAAACGCAACTGAATAGATTATACGATTAATAGCCATAATGATGTATTAAGAAAAATGAAATTAAATAACTTATTGAAATATCTAAATGGTAAGATATAGATAGCTCAGATGTTCAAACAGACCATCATTTAACTATCATCAATCTATTATCTTTACAGTGGGTTGTATAACACACAAAAACTACCCTTTTTTTTTCGGATGAATAAACAAAAATGATTAACATTGAATCAATAAGACTCATTTTTTTGATTAAATGTATGTTGATCAGTTTTCTTTCAATTAACATTTTGTTATAAAACTTAAAGTAAAACTTCATCATTTCTAAAGGAAATAACTATAGATGTAGTTAATATTTCTAATTTGCCCCCAAATGCCCTGGTACGGCCGAGAGTGGGGAGAGTCCGCTCTCCCTCTCGAAATGCTCTCACATGGCCATGCGTATATAGCCTCTGCCAGGGAAGTCCTACTCACTGCCTTCTCGTGGCGGGGGTGTTGTTTACAAAAATGAGAGGACGAAAAGCGAATGTCCGGCGCTTTAACCGGATCCCAAACCAATGGTGCACATGGGCTCCAGTATCCTGCCTGAAGGAACAAATGGCGTATGAACCAATCGTTGGTCACCGGCTACCATGGGACTGCATCTCCTCACGATGCTCCACTGCCTTGTGGATCAGACGTTAATGTCGAAGGCTCGGGGTGTGGCCCCCTAAGAAAACCACCTGCTTCGGTTTGGGCACCCGGGCAGTATTACAGCCCTCACACTTATCAAATGAGATTCGTGTGGCGCATATGTATTTGGTGCCTCCCTGTACCTATACTTGTGTTAAAATAATAAATAAAATAATAATAAATTTCTAATTTACATTAAATAGTCTATTTCCAGTATATAACTTTATAAAATTTTCTATTTTATCATTTGATCATATTTTGTAAATTAGTAAAAGGTAGATAGTAAACAAACCATATAAAAGAATATAATCTTCTTTAGTAACAAATCAAATGAAACAATAAAATGTGTAAATTAATGCTTCATTTAATATTAAGTAAATGAAAATTCATCAATCTCAATTAAGAAAGTTTCATTTACGTATTTACTACAGATCCATAGGAAATGATTACAAATACTAATAAATTGTATTTATTTAACTGGTGAATTTATTCAATCTACTATGATGTCGACTCATCATAAACCTAAGAGAATATTCTAGTTAGATATACATAAGATATAATGTAATCATCTAGAAAAGTAAAAAGTTATTGTTTTCTCAATCGAAATACTATATCCTATTTAAAACCCCTATACTTCATGTTATTATTCGTTATTTCTTAATTTCACTGTAGACTAACATTGTTTACAAAAAGGTTATGGCAAACTTTTGTATACTTATTGATTGATGAGTAAGTATATAGTCTTAGATAGTGGTTGGAGTTGGTCGACAGAAAACCCTGGACCCAGGTTTCGTGCTACTTGGCACTCGTCAGCAAGGTGTACCTGTAATCTTTGAGGGAACTAGTGCTCCCTGGCGGATTCGATCCCGTGTCACTCAGCTTCACAGTCAGAGACGTTACCACTGAGCTATCCGGGCCGCGACCGACCTCCTGTAGGACTGAGATGTAATCACAATTGATTGATCACTGGGTGACCAATGTCATGCGTGTCTAGTCCTTATTATTAGTGCAGATCGAATGCGGTGTCGAGTCACCTAGACTGGTGGCCACATTGCAACATGATCGATAGCATTCCATCTGCACTAATAATAAGGACTAGACACGCATGACATTGGTCACCCAGTGACCAATCAATTGTGAAGTATATAGTCTATTCCACATGTATTGAATATTGTTACTGTTTGATTACATAAAAATTAATCTTAATAATATGATCAAAATAAAAATTCAATATAGATGAACTACATTTATCTTCTTCAAACTTTTTGATATATATATTCAGTATTAAAATCTAATTAATTACTCTTAGAGATATTTAAAACAGTGAAATACTTATTAATTTACCTCAGAAGGTTGGTGACATTCATTCTACAACTTTTAAACAAACTAATTGTTCTATGAAATTTCAATTTTGCTTTAAAGTATAAAGAGAAAAACCATGAATATAGACTTAATATCAGAAGGGGTTTTTGTGGATATCATAGTAATTTTAGTAGTTGAGATCATGAGTCAATCGAAGCTAGACAACCATAGAAAACCTGAAAGTATTGGAAGACCGTTTCGTCCTATTATGAGACTCATCAGCAATGTGAATCCACCATCCCGCCTCACGAAATTCGAACCCAGATCCTATCAGTCTCGTGCCCAAGCGGTTAAACATTAGACCATTGAGCTGGCATCAAACGATGGTAATATCTAACGTCAACTAATCCACAAAATTGACCGATACATCCACCATTGTCTTCAGTGAGTTACTATCTCATAACAAAGCCTATCGAACTCCACTGGTCGCTGCTTCTCTCATGAAATACTTCATGGAGATCGTCACTTGTGAGCATATATTGATTAATATCATAGGTGGTTTTGTGGATATTATAATAATTTTAATATTTAACATAATGAGTCACATAGTAGAACGAAACAACCGTCTTGTGTTTCCAAATTTTCCATAGTAGTCTAACTTCAATTGACTCATAATCTCAACTATTATTATAGACTTACCTAATTTATATTACTGATTAAAGATTTGAAATTATTCAACAGATATAATTACTAGAAAACCTAATCAATAGTCATTTAATTGAATGAATATACAATGTAAATTCAATAAAAAAAAGAAAAACAATATGAAGATGTATTTAACAACTGGTTATTACATAATCGACTGAATCGATTGATTCTCTCTTTATTTTCTCTTCTGTTTTTTCTTCTTCTTTCTTTCTCTTCTTCTTTTATTCACAGTTTATTGGTTGAATGTAAAAGAATGTTTGTTTTGTTGTTTTAATCATTATAGTTATCTAATAATTAGTGAATTGATTTTATGTGTTAGTATTAAATCATTTCAATCAACATTGAACTATTAAAATAACAGATTATACTAAATATCTTCTATAGGGATTTTGTATTTGAATTGTTGATATCATGATTTATATTAAATGAATTTTGTATAGATTATAAATTTAACAATTAAAGAAAGATCCGAGTGTTGAAGAGATCTAGAAGATTTTGAATAGACTGAGAAATATCTTAGCCAATTATCATTTTCATAGAAATTTTTTTCAGAAACATCTAGAAAATGAAATGTTACATGTCATGTTTCTGATTGAATGATTACATATACTGCTATTATTGTTTAGAATTCTTCGAAAGCCCAAGTCAGTCAGCCAGCTACAACGTAGGACCAAGCACATATGTGTATCAGTCCAAGTTGCCATACCGCATTAGCACAACAATATGGACACCAAATTCATAGAACTAGTTACTTCAATAATAGTAATATATAAAAGAAAGATTGTGTATTAGGATATAGTACAGGAAGAAAGAATTAGAAAGAAAAGTATAAAGTAATTTTAAACTCACGGTTTAAGGGAAGACTAAGATTGTATACACCTACGTCATTGTGATCAATCTTCAGCCATGTAACACAGAGTCTCCAACCATTGGTTACGATAGTCATGCGCACCCCAACCAAGTAGTCTTCATCTACCAACATGGCTCAGACTAGAAGTTAGTGACTTCAATGACTGATGACACGTTTTGGTTTGGCAGCCCTTAACTTTGTCCCATCCGCACTCTACACTAGTCAGCATTGCGTGCCGTGGTAATAGGTGGTTAGGCATGCGTAATTAGCAAGATATACTACTTATTACATCAGATTATTGATTTTTGGTTTTGATTAGTTTAAGGGGACAATCTAAGATAAATCGAGATCACTAACCAGATAATTGATCAAGGCTAACTAACTGAATCAAATAAATGATATATGGATAAGTAATGAAAAGTGAGGACTCAGTAAACAAGTAGTTAAATAATTCAGATCTATTATAATGTACATTATTTTTTTTTATAAAAAGACTTTATATAAACAATATTTAGAAAGAAATATGATGAATATAAGAATTGTATCAACGTTTATGTCTATTATTGGTTCTTCATAATGATCTCAATGATATCGAATAAACGATTTATTCATAAAAATCTGATTATCTTTCTTAACTATTTCAATAGTCTAGATCATGAGCAAATTGAAGCTAGACAACCATAGAAAACCTGAAAACGCTGGACGACCGTCTCGTTCTATTGTTGTACTCCTCAGCAGTTCATATTCACCATCTCATGCTGGTCTAGCTACAGGTGACTCATGATCTCAACCATTAAACTTACTATAATATTCACCATAATACCAATATTCAAAATGCTTATAAAACGTAATAACACCTTAAGATCTAATATCTTAGCTATAAAATCTCTCCACTAACTCATGAAAATAAATTGATACAAACAAATTAGCCATCGAATAGCTTAGTGATTATGAAACTATTAAATAAGCTATTGAATTTGCATATCATGTAGTTTATTCGCCAATCAAAAAACGATTCGTTCGCTCTTGTACTGTACTAAACCAATAACGTTCGTTCGGTCTGATCAGCCTAGTGTCCTATTGGTCTATTTCTGGCCTAGCCCGTCCAGCTGTGTCCAGAATGTCAATAACTGCCTCCACTAAGTCAATCATTTATTTCAGAGATACTACGTTTATATATCAACCAAACAAACCGCAGCGCACTATAAAACAAGAAATAACATTTATACAAGATCAAACCAAAAAGGAGCTATGAACATGGTACACTGTAATCCATAAACTAGGTATAAGTTAAGAACAGTAAGTCGTATCATAATACTTTATAGCTGAAAATGAAGCTTATAATAAGAGGGATATAGATATACACAATCCAATTACTGAATAGTTATACCATAAGAAAATATAAATAATATTAGTCCATTAATAGATCTCAGAAGTTAAACATAATGTAATCTTCACAAGGATATAACAATTCAATCATTAGTTGACACTGAAACAGTGAAATAACATAACATTCCACCATAGATACAAATAAATATTATTAATAATGATAAACAGAATCAAGAATTATATTTTAATTTAAACATAATCCCATGAAGTGAACATGTCAATACTACTGAAACATGAAATTCAGTAAAAAAAATTTTCAATATTTACTTTTTTAATTATTTGATAGAGATTTTATCTTAATCTTTATTCATTAAACCTTATTCATCAGAAAATTATCATTAAAATATTCTTCATTGAATGCAATTTGTCCCCTTAATAAATTTCAATTATGTAATATGAAGACGAAGATTATCAGAATTATGTGATATAAACCTTAGTATATACCCTTTTACACATTTATACAACACCACAAAAGTCGAGGTATGTTCAATCTTATGGCCTGGTTTGATTATATGTTTAACGATAGAGGATGATGGATGTTTATCCTCTACTTTTATTGAGTCATTTGATTCTAGTTGTTTCTGAAACCGTTTGGGTACATGTTCAGATACCCTAATGTTGAGACCACGATTGCTCCTCCTCATGTATGTGTGACCACACACATTTAAACTGGTAAAAAACAGTGGTAAATACAGGCGATAAGATTGATCTTAACTCGACTTTTGTGGTGTAGTATAAAAGTGTAAAAGCGCGTATACTAAAGTTTATTGAATCCTTAGCCATACGAAGATTCATGCCCCCTATGTGTATTCAAAAACAGTTAAGTCTCACCTTAAACCTACCCTGGTAATATTAGCTTGTTATCCAGAGTGATGAGGTTTCAAATTGTTTTCACATTACTGGTTTATTATCCTTGTCTCCTATTATCCTCCATTTCCAGTCTACTTGACCTTTTATCTTTTTGCATAAGTGCTCTTAACAAGTATATGTGGGATCAGATTGTTCGAAATGTATTGCGCTAATATATCACATAGTTCTGATAATCTTCGTCTTCATATTACATTATCGAAATATTCTTCATTGTTATAAGTATCAATATACAAATAATGAATAATAAAAATTCTTGTCCTAAAGTAGATATGGTAGTTATTTAACAAAAACAATGGGTGAAAAAGTAAATGTAAATAAATTTTTCATTTTTTCCCTTCAGTTTAGAAAATAACGAAACTTAAAATGAACTACTTATATTGTCAGATATAAGTAGTATATAACACTAATCGGAAATAAAAAACGATATTGCAGAAAACTAAAAATATCATGTTGAATTTTTTTTATTAGAGAGTGTGAACTAGAAAGGAATTGTGAAATGAAAGGATCGTAAAGAATATGTAGGATAATTGATAAAAAATATACAAATCTATTACTTAATGTATGATTCTCATACTTCACCAAGATATTGTGTAACTTTTTATTAAACAATAAATTTGTTGTCATCAAAAAAGGGATTTTGTGGATATCATAATAATTTTAATAGTTGAATTCATGAGTGAATTAAAGCTAGATCACCATTGAAAACCTAGAAGCTCCGGATAGTCGATTCGTCCTAGAATAGAACTCAACAGCAGTGTGCATCCATGATCCCGCCCCACAGGACTCAAATCTAGGACCTGTCGGCCCCACGTGCGAACGCTTAACCTTCTATACCACTGAGCTAGCCAAGATTTAACGGTGATAATGCCTGACTTCAACCAATCCACGAAACTCGTTGTCTGCTACTTGAATGTTCATTCATTAAAGATGTGACATTATATAAACGATATTTTTGTTGTTGTTGATTGTTATAACCTAGAGCTACCAATCAGAGACAGCAAACTATCGATCGAATCAAGCACGCGTATAACCTGTACGAGCATTCTAGAGCATTGATTGGTCCTCCTTTCCTTCTAGCTCAGCCAGTTAAGTCGAGAAGGCCAATCTGAGCCTCCGCGATATGAATCATTATATTTCAAACGTACTTGGCTTTTTCTATACCAATCAAACCGACCACAACGTACCGTAAAATAGAAAATAACATTTAAACAAAATTTGGCCAAATGTGGCCGTGAATATGGGAGGCAGTGACTAATAGACAGGGAATAATTCAAGAATAGTAAAACGTATAATAATGGTTCATAGGTCAAAATAAAGCTTAGAATAAGAGGAAGACGAATATGAATAGTCTAATTACTTAACAATTATACGATAAAAATATGTGTTTAGTATCGTGCCACTAATGGATCCCAAAATTACCATTCATTATTCCTGTCAGGACATAACATTGATAAACCAACAGTTTAGAAGAAGAAGTAGAAGAAGAAGAATAAATAGGTATTACAATTTTAAATGGTTGAATAATCAGTAATTAGTTTTTTTTTCTGTTTATTTTTAAAGATAATTCCGTTCATTTATTCAATCTAATTCTAGTGAAGTTAATAGTAATATATTTTACAACTAATGATCATCCCAAATAATGAACTATTCCATGATATTTGAAGAAGAAAACAATATGGCATTATTGAATAATTAAGATAGTGTTAAAGAAGATCTAAATCATACCATGGATGGATAAACAGGACAAATTAGCTTTCCTCTCATTTGCAATATGTTAACAATTTGAATCAGGATCTTCAAATTTGATTAGAATCATTCAACCAGAATTTAATTAGTTTATAATTCACTTACAATGATCATCATATTGCATTAATAACTTGATATGATTACACTTAATAATAACAACTACTAACTAATAATTAATATGCTAATGAGAAAAGAATTATGATAAATTTAGAAGATTCACTACTCAAACAATTCGTTGTATACAATCTGATAATATTAGGTAATTAAATAATACAGAGATGTACATGATAAACGAAGATATCATGACATAAAATGAATAATGATAAGACCTAAACCTAATATCATTTGATCATCATCATCATCATCATCATCATCATTTAAGTCTTTGACAGGTTACGTCATCTGAAATTTAAGTAAACAACAACCTAAAGATTCCTCATTAAAGACGTAATTTAATTGATTTTTTAGAAAACTTACAAAGACTGAAGACATTTCTAAAAGTCTCCAGATTGTTCTGAGTCGAGACAAATTGCATAAAGTTAGAGTTAAGAGTTAAGTGTAAAGAGTTTTCATCACAAAATGTTATCATATAAAATTTGTAAAGGTATAGTCAACGTATGGATGGATTTCATGCGAAAATTCAAAAAACACTATTTAATAAGCTATTTCGCAAATTGAAATGTCACTAGGTTATATTTCTCATAGTATTGCAAGTATTAAGGTAGAATTTAAGAAAATTGTCGATTTATCTGTTATTAATAATCAATAAACACACTACGAGCATTCGATAAACTTAACACTACAATTTTCTTTTATGATTACGAAGAGTAAGTTTCTCTTTGCATTCTAAACATTTTGAACAACATATAAAAGAAATCGTATTGGATTGGTTGAAATTAGACATTGACACCGTCAGATGCTGGCTTATTGGTCGAGTGGTCAAGCGCTAGCGCGCGAAACTAATAGGTCCTGGCTTCGTATCTCGCGATACTTGATCGTGGATGCGCATTAGTGAAGAGTCTCATACTAGAACGAAACGACCATCCATGGCTTCCTAATTTTCTATGATTATCTAGCTTCAATTGACTCATGAATTCGACAATTAGAAGATACTTGAACTACACACAAAAGCTTAAAAATTCGCTTTCTCAATTCTGATTCGTTTGTCTCTTAAATATACATTTACACATCATTGAATGGAATATTCAATAGCATATCCACAGGTTGCATCTTAATTTATATCATAAGGAAGAAGTAATACAATGAAAAGGATAACAGAGAACGTATTAATTTACTAACATGAATGCTGTATTACATTACTATGTATTCGAAAATATAGTCAATCGTAAAAACATAAAAAATTCAAAAGCATAGTAAGTCTGTCATTATCAGCAATCCAGATAATTCGTAAGCATTTAATTCAAGTCTTAAAGTTAGTTACACACAATACAGACTGAATTCATATTACAGAAATCTTCATTTCACTGTACAAACGCATTGCAAATTCAGATAATCATCCAAATCAGAATGCTCGTATTCTATACAGAAAACAACACAAACATCGTTTACATCAACAAATGAAACAGAGAAAACAAACAAACAGAAATTTGACAACCATCGTAGATCATCAACACTGTCGACCTGTTTCATTCTAGTTGTTTGATTGATTTATCAGCTCACACATACTTCCTACCTCGTTGAGAGAACTAACATATAGCTACACATCGTATCCAATGAGATTGATCCTATATAATATTGATCAAAACGACAATAGTTGAACATCATCTACAATGCTCAGTATTATTTCTCTCATCATTCTGAGTGAACAACTAGTCCGATTTTCAACAAGATGTGAAGTCATTTTGTGGTGTCCTAATTACTTCAACCTGTTCCTTATAAATGATGAACTTTTTCCTAACGATCAATCGGATGACATAAAACACAGTTCAAATAATTTGCATAACTCAAGCCTCACTGGTCAATATTTATCATTCGGTTGATTGATCACCACTTGTACAACTGTTATCAAATCATTACTTATGCTTTTATATTAATGAACTAAAAAAGAATGTATTGTGTGGGTTTTTCTGAGTTGTTCTCTACTTCAGTTCCTTCTATACATATTCAATAATTAACCATGATTTTTCTTTGTTAAGGTATTTCCTAATGGATCATATCTTAAGTCCTATATATTTATTACTGTTATATTTTCTCGAACAATGAAGTTTATAATTAGCGAACGTTTCTCAAACTATAATAGTTACTTATGAATCGGTTTGATTTCAGATATACAAACAAACTCATTTTGACGAACATCAATAACCGAAGATGAAATAAAATATACGTATAGGTGTACATTGAACAACAATAATATCAATTCGTGCATCCAATATTCACAAAATACTGTTTATGATAGATACTACTAATCCAGATATCAAGCTGTAGTTAATTATACAATATTAGATCATTTTAAGTCCACATGAAATTTCGTTTTCCCAATAACGAAGAAATTTATCTTAATTAACAATTCTCAAGATCGATTTTCACTAATTTTTACCCTGACCAGTTCAAACACTACTTTTCATACATTGGTAATCTGGTTGACAATCGAATCGAACCTGAAAGTTAATCGATTTTTCATCATCGTATATTGAGATTCACTTATCAAACATATTTGCTAACAGATAGTTTCCATCTCCATTTCTTAAACTTATTGTACTCCCTCCATTAATACAAATTTATTATCACGATTGTTTTTATTTCAAACAATAACAATCCACACTGTTGAACATCCTATCTGATATTGTTTTGTTTCATTTAAGCAACACTGAAACAATTAGACGTCGGATAATCAATACCGATAGAAGTACAGTTAGTTCACTGTTATTCGAATACAAAATATTGTTCTTTAGAACATTTTTTGTAAAACTTTCACATATCAAGAGGGAAACATAAGTGCAAACGAACTCAATCCTTGAAAATGACATTAATACTTAAGTCGATGTCAAGAAATAACTTACTGAACAATGCGGTATGAGGAAAAACACATTCTAGTTAAAACACCTAACAAAAGGTAAGCAGGTTGGGATAGCTAAATGGAACAAAAAGAAAATAGGAATTGAAATGAATCATGTATTGCTGAATCAGGGAGGTTTAGTCTCAGCCTTTAACTCCATTGGAGTGAGTAGATATGATCTCACACTGGGTCAAAAAACTTAAATATTTTAACTGCACAAATGTTTTTTTTGTTCAGTTCACAACTACAAAAGTGGAATTGACTATTGAACATCTGCTGATAGTATCACTACTATTATCATTTCCATTAAAAATTGTCAACTGAAACAATTATTGTACGAAAGTGAACAAGAATGTGACCTTGACAACTCATTTAATGTGGTGATGCGAAGTGTGATTCCGCTTAATTTAATATTAATCAGGTAAACTACTGAAAAAGCAATTAAAGAATTTCATAGTATAAGTAGTAAATTTGTATTTAAAATATACTTATCCAATTTGATAAATTATTTCCACAAATTACTTCGTCAAATAATGGTAATAATGGCAATAATAATATTAGGTAAACATGCCTTTTTGTATTTGCTGGAAGTCTAATATGGATTTTAATAGTTGAGATCATGAGCCAATTGAAACCAGACGATCGTGGAAAACCTGGAAGCACTGTACAGCTGTTTCGTCCTAGTGTGTAACTCTTCAGTAGCACTCATTTATGATCATGCCTCGCGAGATTCAAACCTAAGACCTATCAGTCTCGCGAGCGAGCGCTTAAACACTAGACCACTGAGCTGGTTGGCGTTCAACGGTAATAATGTTTAACTCATAGTCTCAACTATTAAAACTACCATAATATTCATAAAAACCCCTTCTGATATTGACATGATGGGAAGAAAAGTCAATATTCGATTGATTTACTCAATATGATTTTTATTCATCATTACATCTTTTTTGATTCAATGTAATGATTATTCAGTGTAGTATTGGGTTTTCTTTTCTCGTATGACATTTTATCCTGTATAATATACGATATTCTTGTATTCCATTGATCTGAACTATGCTCTATATGTGATTTGTGATAACTGAGTGTTTCTCATATATGTGGTTCATTTTAATTATTTATCAAAATGGGTGTACAATCAATATATAAACGAGTGTATTTTCTACTAAACTCGCTCATTTTCTGGTTGTTGCACAATATACTTCCCATTCTAAGCTTGGACTTCTCCCTCTAGATAGCGGGGATGGGACGCATCAATAGCTAGCTTACTGGTGTTTGGTCACCGAGTCTTGTTCTCGTTCTCAGATTAAGTAAACTCGTGACAGATTCAAACCTAGCAGATACTAATATGGATTTGTTGAAAATACTGATTATACATTACATAAGTTACTTAAGACTTTTCCCTTTTCCAAAAACAATAATAATACAATAAGATAATCATTAATCTCACTCATTCTTATTTTTCTGATTGTATTTGTGATATATATTTTGATTTTATTTATTTAACATAATACAATATGGCAAGTAAATACACTATTGTTGACTATTCCTTCAATGGTTTTATTCAAATGAAACTAATTAATTTATTTCACTCAACAGAAGTTCACTAAATCATACCGATTATTATATCATTGTGATGTATCTTGGGCAAAATACCCTACAGTCTGTCAATGTTTATTATCATTGACTTATTGATACAAACAATTAATTATCTAAGTGAATTTTTTTTTTTTGAATTAAGCGAAAGTAAACATTGATATTTATTTGTAGAGATTGAGATCAATGGAAACTGTCGAATAAGTTAAATAATATTGATTGGTGATAGAAAGAAAAAAGGAGGAAAAAACGAAGGAAAGAAGATGAAGTGACTTATGATTTCAAACTTATGGATTTTTTTAAGGCAAAAATCTATCAAGATCAAGTAGATCTGTAAAGACTATTTTATTTAATAGTTAGTATTTTTCAAAGATCGATCTTAGTTCAAATTTCACTAAAATAAACAAAAAAGGTTAAACAAATATTTTGTACTAAAACAAGACTTCTCGACAATGCACACACACACACATACAATCCTATTAGAGATTGAACCTAAGATATTTGCGACTCATAGTCAGAACTTCACTATTTAAACATTAATTATGGTGTCCAATATTACACACAACTTCTATGAAGTCAATTTCTGGTGTGGTATTGGGTGAATACTTCTGAGGAGTTCTTTTACTAGAATGCAACATTTGTTCAGTACTTTCTAGTTTTAAGTCGTACCTTAAATAAAGTCAGTTGATGACGAATATCATCTGAAAAAAACCTACTTATAAGTAAGAGGATGCAATTCTATTGCTTATTAGAAATAATGCAACAATTAATTCACGTACTCAATAATAATAAACAAATGTAAAGCAGAAGAGAATTACAAGTTGAAATCAACACTAAAATTACTTACATAATATTTCATTGCTTTCAAAAAAACCGCTGTTTAAAGAGATGGAGACAGAGTGATGGTGATAAGAGTTTCTGCTGGAGAAAATACTAGTCATACATGACGTTAAGAATTTTTAATTAATAAATAAAAGTTTCATTGGAAGAAAATAAGCCGCGAGACTATAATTTATGGACGAACCAATCAGGTATATGATAATAGATCTTGGATTTTGGCTCGAAATTCACTCATTCATTTGGTTAAATAGAGTTTTGGAATTATAGCTGATGTTAGTTTGTGATGAAAACTCTATTTACTAACCTTATCTATGAACTGTAAATTATAATTGTAATTCCTCACACCGGTTTATAACCATAATTTGATCCTAGTTATTAGGTGGACACTTTCAAGATCACTTTAGCGTTGCTCAAAGGTTGTCCATAAATTATAGTCACACCGAATAAACATATCGAATTAATCGATAAAATTTGATAGGCATTAAAGAATTAAACAAATATGACAGTAGGCATCATTCAAAGATTAATCAAATGTAGATTGGTCTCTCGATGAAACTAATATGTTTAATTAGCTTTGAAAATGTTGATCGATTAATGAAAATATGAAAGCATAGATCAATTATTCCCCCCAAGTTCAAGTTAACTTTATATCTAGACTAACTGACTTCAATATTGTTTAGTCCTGATAATCGAGCTGTATACTTAAAATATTTAGTTACCTAGTTCAAAATATAATGAATTAACAGTGAATGATGATATGGATTATAAAATTTCGGTAATAGTTATGTATTAACGAATTATTAAAAACACACTTCAACCAATAGCCTGCTCTTTGAGATGAAGACCAATACTGTTAGACATCACATTTAACACTAAGTTTTGCCTTGTGTTTATGTAATGCAAAATGCTCACTGACAATTCGTAACTATAAACAATGATTAATGTTATTTATTTGGATAGGGTAGTCAGTTATAAACGACAGAGAACATGGTGAGAATGGTCAGTGGTACATGTCTTCACACATCAAGAGAGTAGTTTGAAAAAAATAATAAAATAGTGAAGTAAAAAGTGTAAAGTAATGCTTAAACTCCAGATTTGATTGCAAATTCAAAAATACAGCTGATTTTGAGCTATGCCACCAAAATCTCCCAACCATAGACTGTAACAATTCTTCGATTACAAATTAGAAAGTGTACACCTACCTACGGTATCAGTCTTTATCTTGTAAAATTGAATGTCTTAGAAATATGTAGTCGACACTCATCATCAAGATATACCTACAATCATGAAAACATGTTGTCACATACGGGACACGGACCCGCATCATCCAGCTCCATAGTATGAGATAGTAACACTGAAATAATGAACCCATTACAGACCACTTATAGGACTGAGATATTTACAATTAATTTATTCATGAGTAGTGACTGATCTCAAACTTATCTTGGACTTTAGTATTGATTGACTCCACTTCACCTAAACTATTGTATTGATCTTGCCTAGTTTGTGATAATCAGTTATGCCCCCAAATGCCCTGGTACGGCCGAGAGTGGGGAGAGTCCGCTCTCCCTCTCGAAATGCTCTCACATGGCCACGCGTACATAGCCCCTGCCAGGGAAGTCCTACTCACTGCCTTCTCGTGGCAGGGGTGTTGTTTACAAAAATGAGAGGACGAAAAGCGAATGTCCGGCGCTTTAACCGGATCCCAAACCAATGGTGCACATGGGCTCCAGTATCCTGAAGGAACAAATGGCGTATGAACCAATCGTTGGTCACCGGCTGGCTACCATGGGACTGCATCTCCTCACGATGCTCCATTGCCTTGTGGGTCAGACCTTTAGGTCGAAGGCTCGGGGTGTGGCCCCCTAAGAAAACCACCTGCTTCGGTTTGGGCACCCGAGCAGTATCACAGCCCTCACACAAATCAATCGAGATTCGTGTGGCGCATATGTATTTGGTGCCTCCTTGTACCAATACCTATGTGTTAAAATAAATAAATACATCAGTTATAGGCCTGTAGATATCCACAACTAAGTAGTTGTAGACTAAGACAAAATAAATATTTTACTTCATCTTATATTCAACGGTTCTCTACTTGATATACATATTTGATAAAAAGTACTATTACATCATTATCACTTTTTAATTATTAAAACATGTTATCTTGTATGTTCATCAAATGAGTAGTGTATGATTTTAATAGATATGGAAAATACTTCAATTTGACATAAGAAAATTTAATTTATTTTGATAGATGAAAAATTGAAATGAAAAAAAAACAAAACAAAACAATCTAAAAAACATATCCCTCTTGTAACCAAAATGGATGTATGTAAAAACAGGCTTAACCAGTTTTACTAATAACCCCCCCCCAAAATAGACATTTCAGTTTTAATTAGAATATTGAGTATTGAATAGTAAATTTGTACTACAAATTCTGTTAACAACAATAGAAAAAAAATTACTTTCAGTTAATGGAATTAAATAATCTGTATAAGGTAATGATGAAAAAACAAAAGACAATGAAATAGTAGACAATCTTTTGATTCTAGTTTGAAGGTGTTCATCAGTTGGCAATCATAACATCAAACAGAATGAAATCAAAGTTACTCTTACCTTAAATTATTTATCATAATGTAGTGAACAAAAACATGAGTGGCGGCAATCAAATGTATTTGACACGAAATTGCAGAGCATTTCACCAAAATAAGAGAGTCAGTCAGTCTTCAGTGCTGTTAGGGGTATGGGGGCGGTTATCACTTCCCGGTTGCCCACATCATGGAAGAGTTCTTTCGGAGGTACCCGAAAAGGAAATTGGATTAGAGTTGTTCATAGTGACCTGAGCGTGTGACCGCAGTGCCCAAGAGACAACTGCTTGAAGTCGGTCATATACGACTCTTTTATGAGTAATTTCTGTGTTAGCTTCGTACTTATTGAGACCTCACCGCCGGAACAGATATCCGTGGGATAAGGCGAGGTGTGCATTTTTAGAGTCGACCTTTTCAAACCCACGCCTCCTCGTGCAAAGGCAGCATCGTTTTCACGCCGGTTGTCTGAAGGAAACACTTTACTGTTGTCACACCTCTGTACAATCAACAGTATGACTTTGCTGCTTTTAGTTTCACCGCTCTTCGGACCTTATAGTAAATAGTTAATTTAGAAAAATATCCATCCATCGTCTCAAACTTGACTATTTCATTTGCAAATATCAGTCTATTGTCTCAGATTTAATTGTTCGTGCGATTTCATAGCATATGCGTTCCGTTCCCATTCTTTCCCTCTCGATCTTCCACTGAAATAAATTCTATGCCTGACCACTGTTATATACTACTTACGTGGATATAAGTAACCCACAACACATTAAGAGTAACATTTTGCGATGAGATACAGTAATTCACTCTTCTAACTTCAGACAATTGTTATTCAGTTCGTTAGTTTAAACACATTAGTGATGATGTGATAACAGTTATAAAAGCAGTGATCAATCATTCAATTAACCTTGATAACACAAATCGAATGATAAATATTGACCAGTGAAACTTGTTTTATGTAGATTATTGGGATTGTTGTTATGTTACTGGATTAATCTTTAATGACCCGACGTCTGACTCCAAAACAGAAGCTTTTTCATCAATATAGCTTGCGTCATTGAACCATGTATCACTACATTTCACTTCACTTCGTCTCTCTGGATCGACGATCATATAAACTATACGAATTCGAAATTCATTCTTGTAGTTGACTTATTTAATTCCGTTATTCACTAACGCAGATTAAGTCGATTATTATAAACGAGAATAGTAAGGATGTGTATTTCAACAGCAATCATTCAATAACAATCATTTGTCGTTTCTAACTGGAGTCAGATCCCAAGTCACTAAAGATCGACTGAAAAATATTCATCATTTATAAGGAACAGGTTGAAGTAATTAGGACACCACAAAATGACTTCACATCTTGTTGAAAATCGGACTAATTGTTCACTCAGAATGATGAGAGAAATAATACTGAGCATTGTAGATGATGTTCAACTATTGTCGTTTTGATCAATATTATATAGGATCAATCTCATTGGATACGAAGTGTAGCTGTATGTTAGTTCTCTCAACGAGGTAGGAAGTATGTGTGAGCTAATAAATCAATCAAACAACTAGAATGAAACAGGTCGACAGTGTTGATGATCTACGATGGTTGTCAAATTTCTGTTTGTTTGTTTTCTCTGTTTCATTTGTTGATGTAAACGATGTTTGTGTTGTTTTCTGGATAGAATACGAGCATTCTGATTTGGATGATTATCTGAATTTGCAATGCGTTTGTACAGTGAAATGAAGATTTCTGTAATATGAATTCAGTCTGTATTGTGTGTAACTAACTTTAAGACTTGAATTAAATGCTTACGAATTATTTAAATTTACTAAATAATCCGAAAAATTGTGTTTCACTATTTTTTGTATCGATGCTGTTTTTCAACATATCATTATCGGGTGAATAAATTAACTTTCATTAAATCTTAATTTTCTTCAATACCTTTCCAGTGATTTAAATGTTTGATTTTATTGCTATATTTTTTGCTATCCCAATAGTTGAGATCATATGTCAATTGACGCTAGACCACCATAGATTACCTAGTATGGGATTCAGCAATGTACATCCACGATAATATCCACCAAAAACCTCTTCTGATATGTATCAGTTATATGTTTAATTTGTCGAATTTACAACATCATTCTATCGTTTATTTATAGAATAACCATTGAGAGAAAAAGAGTGAGTGAATGAGAAAGAAAGAAAGAAAGAGAGGTCATTGAAAAACAAAATTTCTTATTAACATGAAATAAATAATATTTTAATCACATAGAATTTTTATTTAAAAGTATTGTCTTGGTGAATAATTCAAATCATATAAAATTATTTTCATAACTTATTCAAGAATAATATGAATATATGTATTTCCAGAGAGGAGGGTTGTGGATATCATAGCTATGTAATAGTTGAATTCATGAGTCAATTGAAACCAGTCCAGTAGTTCCAGGTTTCCTATGGTGGTGCAGCTTCAATTGACTCATGAATTCAACTATTAAATTGTTTATTTTTTGTTATTCAATAACATTAATCCTAATTTTAAATTTACTAATACTTTTTGGATTTGAAATTAATCTGTTTGAATTTTAGTAATTTAATTGGTTGACATGTGATCCACACTAACTCAGGTTCGAGTCCTGGCAGTGACAGAAAATGAAATGAACAAGAACATAAATGGGGACAATTGAATATATGTAAATGCAATATTACAGCATATTTTAGTAAAATCTGAGAACCATACAGTGAATAATTCATTTGCAAAATGTTCAATTATTGTCTGAGACTTCATTGTTCTTGCATTTCTATACCAATTGCTTTATGTTCCTATTCTTTCCTTGTAGATTTTCTCGTCTTTCTGCTGCCAGATATTCTATTCCTGACTAGCGTTATATACTACTTATGTCGGTACAAGTAGAACACACCACCAAACTACAAACACAGTTATGGCAGTTTAAAAAACACTCAATAATCGATTTGTTTTGTTTCTTTGAGCACCCATTATGACAGAAAATTCAAATTAATACATAAATTTATTATTTTTTAATGGATAATTGATGAATTCACTTGGTGCTGTTATACTCGTATCTTCCCATTATTATTTAGGACTGCAATTAATCAGTCTCATGTTGGCATATGTGCATCCTGTGCGGATTGCCTCGATATAGCCTCAAGTCACAAGCTTTCTAAACGAAGATGGATAGTGGCTAGCAGTGGAATCCAGGAAGAGCGTTTCGTCCTATTTGCGACTTGTCATCTGGATGTACCTGCATCCGAGTTGATGTTTACTCCTGGACTCGAACCCAGTACAGTTCACTTCAAACGCCATCACAAACAATATTATTATCATATAAGAGTATAAAATCGTGGATAACTATATTGATGATCGAATAACGTTATCGGTGATAACGATATACTTTAGCTTTTATAGCTTATAAGCCCAAATTTATCAAGATATTTTGAAGCTACTTATGTATTAATAGGTAAATTCTTAATTAAAATGTAAAAGAGGACAGTCTTGAGAATCGAGATTCCTGGATCAAACTCATTTTCAATTTACGAGTATATACTGTTGAAAATTGATGGTTGTCCTTTATCTTTATTAAACAAAATGATTGGAATAGACTTACTAGAGACTATTTGTAAGATCAGTTTCTGAAACTCCTATCATTAAATTGTAACAGTAGCCCAGAAAATCGTAAGTTAGTAGCCAGCATTGTTCACTTATAGTGAGGTTAGATTTAAATATGATGAAAGCTATAAACTGCTGTATGCGATTCAATAAGGAGCCATAAGTGCATGTCTCTATGTAATTTAATCGTATAACATAAAACTTATCCGCGCTACCTGTTTTTAGAAAATTCTGCAGCTTCGATCAATTCAGGATGAAGATCAGTTTCAAATTGAAAAAAATATTAAAATAATTAGTCGTTATTGATCATTTTTTTTATTCCAATGCAGTTTATATATATATATATATATATATATATATCTATCTATCTATCTATCTATATATATATATATATATATATATATATATATATATATATATATATATATATATATATAAATTACAATATGACCTTGTTAGAATACAATAAGGATAGAGAAATAATCAACTTTTAGGAATCTTTCATTACAATCTTAATCCTTTTATGAGCCTTCTTTAGAGGGAGAACCAATTAAATGAAAACAAAGTAACATATAATTTTATAGTGTTTGCTTTGATTGTAAGAATTTTTCCAAACAGGATTTGAATGATATATTTTGTTTAAATAGAGATTTCACTTGTAAAAAAACTAACATATAGTATGTATCTACTACTCATTAGCATATTTAAATAGATCAAAAGGTAAAACAAGGTTTATTCATTAATAGTTTACAACAATTTATTCAAATGAAGTTTCTTTTAACAATTATATTCAAAAAAGAAAAGTTATGATAAAAAGTATGTAGAACGATTATACGTGTACTCCTCTTTCCTTCTTGTCAATTCATCTTATATCTTATCAGTGAACAATAGAAATTTCTCAAAACAACAACTATCGATGAGTATCATGATATATATATTTTATATATAGAATAAGCAACTACAAATCAATGTATGTTCCATAATTTTTGTATTTCAACTATATAGATTTATGTTATATATTGTCAATGAAAGATTTATTTAATGAAAGCAAGTTTGAAGATTACCGATAATAAGTAAAATTCAAATAACAACAAGATTTGAAATAATCTTTTAAACCATTTTAACATATCGATATGATCTAAAAATTTGTTAGAAATCTGATATATTACTTTTTTTTATTACAATTAATAAGATTCTTTATTTAAATAGTTTTAAAATAAATAAAAAAACTTGTTACTAAGTGACAATGTCAAGGCGATTCACTCAGGGTATGTATGTATATATGCTAACAGTGACTGAGTAATTGTAGCTCATAACAACAAGAATGTAAAAATACAAAGTTTCTATCTTCTTATCATTCATTCACTCACTCACTCACTCACATTTTATAAAAAAAAACAGATACACAAACTACAGTCATTTGTCACTAAGATCTATGAAATAGGAAATCAAATGTTTTCGTTAATAAAATAATCTTTTAAACAAAATGACAGTTTATTTCATACGTATATATATATAAACAAAAATGCAACATATGGACTTTAAAAGAACACCAGTTGAATGTATGAATCAGTCTCATAATATCTATTCATAACCATAAAACACAATATATGAACAGTGTAATGCATTCTTTTCTATAATATGATAATGGTAGTTGCAGATAATCAACAGGAAACCCTGAACATAGGTTTTATGCTACTCAGCACTCATCAGTAAGGTGTACCTTCAAGGTGTAATCTCAAGAGAATTGATGTTCCTTGAAGGATTCCATCCCATGTCACCCAGCTTTACAGTCAGAGACATCACCACTGTTGACTACCTTTAGTCACTATCTTATCTCAACATAGTGGACTTAATGTCGACTCACCTAGACTAGTTTATATATTGCAACTTAGTCGTTAGGATTCGATCTACACTAAGAAAGACCCGACATATATGACATTAATCACCACCCAGTAATCAATTAATGATGTTAGTAACCCATAAAAATATGAGTTAATCGGCAAATGACAGTTAAAATTTACCTATCCATCAATAATCCAACTGATTGTAAACTATATATCATGAAAGTTAGTGAATTGATTAATTATTATGAACTTGATTAGTTGTATACTAAACCATACAGTAAAAAGAAACACATTTAAAGTTTCATTCATTTGCTTAAAGTATATGATGAAAGTTTATTAAAAAGTACAACAATTGATAAATGTCAGTCTGTAACTAGTAAAACAGAATACATTTCAACTTTTGTAAAAAAATGAAATGAAATGAAAACTAATTTTTAACTTACCTAGTGACAGTTTTTAACTCTAGTCATTAACATAAAGATTCTCACTAGTTATTTGCTTAAATTTATCTCCATATAATCAAAACAAACAAACAAAACTTAGGGCTAATACAATCCGGTTTAATGGATCGATTGCTCAAAGCATATCAATTTATATATAGATATATATACCATCAGTGAAAATCATTCATATTATTTCAATGAAGAGTTAAAATATGTTTCAGAAAATAATTACCAAAAGTAAAAGGAAACAAAAAGTATTCTGTCCTTCATTATATTTTCGAAATCCATAGGGAGAGAATTGAGTAATTAGTTTATCTAGTTTATTATTATTATATATGAGAGATGTAAATGTGATTCGATCGATAAAAGAAAATTACAGTTTAATATATTTTTTGTCTACAATATGTCCTATTTATCATAACAATCTAATTCTTATGTAACAAATTCAATGGAATGTATTTCAAAGATAAATAAATATATATATCAAAAGGGGTTTTGTGGAGATTTTAGAAATTTTACTAGTTGAATTGATTAAAGCTAAACCACCATGGAAAACCTGGAAGCACTGGACGACCATTTCGTCATAGTATGGGACTCCTCAGCACTGCGCATCCACGATCCCGCCCCCTGCGTAACTCGAACCCAGGACCTACGAGTCTCGTGCGCGAGCGCTTAACCATTAGACCACTGAGCCGGCATCTGACGGGGGTAGGGATCGTAGATGCGCACTGCCGAGGAGTCCAATACTATGACGAAATGGCCGTCCAGTGCTTCCAGGTTTTCCATGGTGGTCTAGCTTCAAGTGACTCATGATTTCAACTAGTGGAATATATATATATATATATATATATATATATATATATATCGAGAATCAAAAATGATCACAGTTTGGATTGATTATTCATAATTGTGATATCTAGTGATCTATTGGTTACTTATTCATAACCAAGGATTTGATCTCTGGAAATTTGTGACAATTTTGTTAGCGTCGTTAAAACTGAAGTCTTAATTATTCTTTGAAAGATTAAGTTAGGGAAATGTTCACGTTTTACGGTGCTAAATTTCCTTTAACAATGAAGTTAATGAAATCGATGTGTAATCGGTATTAAAATTATTTAAACTATATATTGAATATGGGATCCACGAATAAATAAAAAATGAAATTCACGAAATAAGTTGGTTGTTGATTTAAATGAGATGCATAGAATTTAGTAGATTCAAATGATGGTCATAGGGACCTTTGGAATTTATTCTGTTTGGTTATCAAGAGTATGGCTTCCAACTGTTCAAGCGTTCACTTTTTAGCTAGATGTTATACCTTGTACACCAAGCACTTGTGACAATAACGTCCGAATCGGATTTTCTCAAATCCTATCAATTTAAGACTATAAAATTATAAATAAGCGTTGACTCAAATACTCATCTGAAGATTTTCTTCGTACTTGAAGATATGTAGATCAATAGATTAGTGACCAACCTGAAATTCTTGAACCTTCTACAAATGCTGTCAAATTTAGTGCACTTTTTTTATTGACAAGGACATTAATAAAGAAAATAAATCGGCTAAGTTCTAGAATTCAATGAAAATTAAGAAGAGAATTAATTGGCTAAAAGTATTTGTGATTTATTCAATTCATTTGATGTTTTTAGAAATAAGTATAAACATGTACTTGCAACTGTATGAAGTAAAAATTTATAAACTTTAATTACTGAGAGATTATGGTATTGAAATCATTTTCTTGATTAGATCCGTCACTCAATGAAATCGAATGAAGCTCAGATACATTATTACTGGTGGTCATTAATAAATAATAAAGTTTACAGTTACATGACTCAGATAATATTATATAGATCTATAGATTTAACTCATTGACAAAAGCCATTGTGTACACATTACTTCTCTGTTGTTCGTGTTCTTATTATAACTAGGATGAAGTAAAAATTTGTTGGAATATATAAATTTCAAAGTGTGTAAACTTCCGGACAGAAAGAAACCTGATATAATGTTGACTGCTCAGAAGTAATTTACGAATACCTGAAACATTGATTTCTCAATCTTTTTAATAAGAGAAAAGGAACTCAGTACATAATTCAATAACCAGATTGTCAAACATGTAGTGTTATTTCGTATTCAGTCAGTTATCGGTTCTTGGCCGACATGTCTAAAGAAATAAAATGACTCCATAGTAAAGAAAAATCGTCGATCCAGATTCTCGAGTTATCAGCTAAGCTATTTATAATACTACTCAACTAAGTCATCTCGAAATAAATTTTTTAGTCTAACTAGCATCGAGATTATATGAGTTCAAACGTACAAATTCGTTGACCCTTTTGTCTCTATCATGGCATGCAGATTACAATGAAATTAGTGATCTAAGAACAAACAACGCAATACTTCATATGTTAGAGTTTTACTATATACTTGCTTTTTAAGGTCTATTTAATGCAACCCAATTTGGTTTACTCAGTCATTTAAAGGTACATTGTAGACTGTATTTTCAATTCTATATATATATATATATATATATATATATATATATATATTAGTTGTTTGGATTTTCACATTGACTTCTACAACAGCGATTGATCAGTTTCGTTCGAGATAGGTGTTTCGTGTGTTGTTTGCATCTAAATTGCCATTAGTTTAAAAGCATTTTTATCAGACATGGATCATCGTCATCATCGAAACTGAAAAGATAAGTGAAAGTAACGAAACGCTGATAAATTTTTGAACTTGAGATTAAGTGATGAAATATTATGAACAGGAAAGCCAGTTCGACGTAGGTCTCGTGTTATTTGGTACATATCAGCGACAAGAGGTACCTGAAGTCTTGAGTCAAACGGTACTCTGTGGTGAATTTGAACCAGTAGTTCTGTCTTTATTAACTCATACCCTAATATTTAGATGATCAAGTCTACGAGATTCCCAGTACAATGTTATATCTTAGCGAAGATTAAATTGACGAGAAATTTCCGAGAACTATTAATGGACTAATATTCTATATATATTTTTATTGTGTAGCTATTCAGTGACTAGATTGTGTATATCTATATTCCTCTTATTATAAGCTTTATTTTGACATAGATTATTATTGTACGACTTACTGTCCTTAAGTAATGTTCGGTTTATTGATTACAGTCTCCCACGTTCACATCCACTTTTGGCTTGATCTTGTATAAATGTTATTTCCTGTTTCATGATGTAATGCAATCTGTTTGGCTGGTATATAAATCAAGTATGTTTGAAATAGATGGTTCACATAGTGGAAGCGGTTATTGACCTTCCGGACTCAACTGGAAGGACTAGGAAAACGAAGGATCAATAAGGATGCTAGGCTGCTCATACCGGTCGAACGTCATTGATTTGGCACAATACTAATATTGAATAAGTCATATTTTGATTGGTGAATAAATCACGTGATAACTAGCCGGATATAAAGTCACAACATATGATACTATAAAAGTCTTATAGCTCATGAAATATTTTAAGAAGGTAAAAACTGAACTATCTCCTGCTATTTTATCATACAAGTGATTTATAATTTTATTTGGCTAATTTGGAAAAGTCTGAATCTATTCAATGAAAGTAAGACTAATATTCATAAATAAAACAAACGCAGATTTATGTAATTTATTTCACAACGTTGAAACAAATTTCAAATGGACATTTCGATTATTCAAATAGATATGTCAAGCTGTATAGTGGCGTAGTCTAATAGTGTAAGAAGCCTAATTTTAAGTAATCTGTTTGATGTTTTAGTGAAATTATACTCGTTAAAGTTTGAGAAGTTAGCACAATGACGAAATCATTCATTTCAACTGAAGGACACAAATGATGTACATATTAGAACAGACAAATGTGATGCATTTTTAACACCTACTATATTATGCCATACTTTAAATTCTAAGCATCCTCTGTACAACATTATATTAGTCGATGTTCTGCATTATCCATTCGACTATACTAATCATTTATTTATATTATAACAGAAGAAGTTCCTACAAGGTTTCACAAATTCAGGTGCGCGATTCTCAATCAAATGCTTCCTAACGTTAAGCATGAATATTGTCAACCTTAATTAAGAACCTCAACATTTAATGATTAAAATAAACCTAAGATATAACTGGTGAGCTTTGAATATAATTAATGTTAAGCTTAAAGCAAATTATTGGTGAGTACATAATACGTGTTACCTTTCAACTAACTAAGCCATCAGTATGTAATTTCGTGAGGTTCGACACTACGACTTTTACTTTTACTGGTTCTCCAGTTGATATCTATCCGTGATGAAAGTATCTTCATAATCTTACTGAACAAAAATACCGATTGAACCAAAACGTTTTATATAAAAATTTTATCAATAAGTTTTAAATTCACTCATAGTTTATTTATTAACTTAACAAATTTTTAAGATGCAAATTCGTATACTTATCTTTGAGATATAAATTTAGTAGGAGAGTTGATGGGAGCCCGGCTAGCTCAGTCGGTAGAGCATGAGACTCTTAATCTCAGGGTCGTGCGTTCGAGCTCCACGTTTGTTTTCTTGTATGTTGTTCGGATT
This sequence comes from Schistosoma spindalis, assembly GCA_946903255.1. Classification (NCBI taxonomy): domain Eukaryota; kingdom Metazoa; phylum Platyhelminthes; class Trematoda; order Strigeidida; family Schistosomatidae; genus Schistosoma; species Schistosoma spindalis. The sequence goes on along the minus strand of OX336417.1, from coordinate 5,705,172 downwards.
TTGAAGGATTGAACTGGAAGCCATGAACATAAACAAACTGATAATTTAATGAATGTGTACAATTTACAATGTTAACTGACTGAACAGCATTAACTAACAATTATAGCTAAATTATTGGGTAATATATCTGCTCCTTGCCAACACCTATTTCATGATCATTCAGTTTGAACAGCTAGAAGTAAAGACAACTTCAGTGATTTTTCCTTTCACATATAAACCTATCAGTTTCGCTGATCAAGACGTGCTACGAGCATTAGTAACAAAATCCATACAACCATACTTCCAAGTTGCGAACTCCTTGCTTCGCGTATAGAGAAAAAATAATGAGGTAAATGTAATTTACTATTTGACAGACACAATACACAGGTAACTAAAGTTTTTTGAGTAATTTAAAGGAGGCCATGTATTTTGATGTATGGTTTCTATATATGTCTAATGAATCTATTTTAGCAAACTAAAGTTTTGAGTTCAAGAGAAATTAAACCATAAATCTTCACGATCTCCGCCAAGAATATGGATTATCTCTTCATCTAACACTTCATTCAATAAACTAGATATAGTTAATATAAACTTGCCATTCACTTCATTTTCAGATATCGCTCCTTTTTTTCAACCTAACTGTTGATAACCCTCTCATCATTTGCAACCTGCCTGACTGTAAAATGGTAAGCACCAAATGATTTATTAAAGAATGCTTCTGAAAAACTTAACTATGCTGTTTGCCTTTATCTTGAATTCATTTCTCTCACTATTAATTTTATAAATAACCCTGAGTTCGTAATACTGTTGTGTAACAATTTCAGGTGGCTGGAGATAGTTGGTTCAGTGCTAGTCGGTGCTTGTCAGTAGAGTATATCTTTAATCTTAGACGAACCGGTGCTCCCTAACGAATCTGAATGTGGATCACCAGGTTTAACAGTCTGAAATGTTAATACTAAGCCTTCAGGGTGGTGAGTGATTTCTTGTAGAACAGATAGTTACACTGATTGATCACAGTAATGACCAATGTTAAGTTTGTCTAGTCTTTTAGTGCTGATCACATTCTATCGATCAACTTGTAGTGCGGTCACCAGTCTAAGTAACTCAAGATCACATGTACCGCTATGTAATTTATCCCATAATATAAATGATATTGAATTTAGTAGAATGGCAAAATATATGAGTTACACTCAAGTCATTGTGATAAGCAAGTTGAAAATAGGTGATTATTCATGTGCAATTCAATTGTTTTAGGTCCCTCCATAGACATTAAAACAACTATGTTTAATTCATCTTTCGTGAAAAAAAGTGCAGATAATCCATATTTCTGAATAGATTAATTTTAAGTGAGTGATAACAATAACTCATTGGTTTACTAAAAAAAAGTTGCTACTACTTAAATTTCAATAACTAAGTAGTCCTTACTCTTGACTATATATCTCGTAATCTTACTGTTACTCATAAACTTTCTAGTCTTCCTGAAACAGACTTTGAAAAACAACTTATTTCTGATTGGGATATATTTTTGTAGAAAATGAATGGTTTTGGAAAAGAAACTGTAGTAAGACTTAGCTCGAGAAAATACTACCATTTAATCCTAGAATCAAATTCATAGTTTATATATGTCATATGGAATTACTGAATTAGATTGTTTGTGATTAGCATTCATTACGTGGTAGTTTACTAGGTTTTCTGATATCAGATGAGTTATTATCTTTTAAAACGTTTGCTTGACAATAGTTGAATAAGTCATACTGTACTAAAAGATAGTTGAGATATTAGTAGAGAGGTGTTGCAAAGACTCGTAAGTTTAAAGTTAGACATCACGGATTGTCATTTGTAGGCGAGTCAATGTAAACCAGTCAGGGAGTTCTTAATTGCTGTTTGTCCTATTTTGATACTAAATAGAAGTGTGAAACCTTCATTTGGCGTGAAATCGATCTGCGATTCTTTGAATAATCATGAAAAAGCATCCAAATTATCTTCACTTCTAAATCCAGTCAATTATCAAACTGAACAAACATAATCAACTAATGTCATATTAGATAACTATTTCGTGCCTGACATAGTTGAATGCTACCATCTACTGTTTTTTACTTAAGACTTAAAGTTAACCTATTCACTGAAAGATCTGAAAATCTTAGGTTTGATAAAAAAACAGAATTGTGATTGGGCACTGTTGCTTAGTGGTAACCTAGGACTGAAACATCAGCTTCCTGTTCCTAGATTTTCAATGGGTTTTCGGTCGATATCAGTTCATGATGTGAACCACTACGAAACGTTTACTAAAACTAATGTTTTTCTAATTATTCTACCAACAAATCATTGTAATTTCAGAATAAACAATTTTTTTTTAAAAAACTTACTAGTCGTTGTTGTAAACGCTAAGTTCGATTCTATTGAATCACTATTTCCATTTACTGTAGGATCAAGCCAATATATACATGAATATTCAGCAAGACGATTAGCACAATAAGTTAATAGATCTTTTTCAAAGTAACCAGTTCTTATAAATTGAAATAAACTCATATTTAATGTTAAAGGTTTGATTATTTGTGGACCATCTTGAGCCATATTTATACCACCAGCTTTAATTCGTGCACTTCCTCTGACCATTTTATTTTGATATACAATTATTAATAATTATATTATGTAATATGAGAAAAAAGATAACTCCTCTAATTTAATTTTCATAAAAGTAGATTTATCATGTTCATCTTAAACTGTTGAATAATTTTTTTTATTCTTTTATCAAAGTATATTTTTATTTGATGATCAAAGTATTTAAATAATCTTCAAATTAAATTTTGATTGGTTAATAAATTGTTTTTTTCGAAACAGGGGGTTAGATAGACAAACACACACACATTAAACATATAATATCCATTTTTTTGGTGTTTGTTTACAATGCTTTGATTTTTAACTGACCAATTAGAAAGTTCTACTAGCAATGAGACATTAGTCAATTTGTAGTCATAGTAATAAGAACTTTTATCCAAATGTGGTTATCTTTAAAACATAATGAGAAAATTAGTTTATTTAAATGAAATTCTCTTAAAATCTAGCAGATCATTTGAACTACCATAACATAAATGGATGATTATTATTAGAAGGGGATTTTTATGGATATTTTAGTAATTTTAATAGTTAAAATCATGAGTCAATTGAAGCTAGACCACCATAGAAAATTTGGAAGTAGTATGCACATTGCTGAGGATTCCTATACCAGGACGAAACAGTCGTCCAGTTCTTCCACATTTTCCAGTGGTCTAACTTCAATTGACTCATGAATTCAACTATAAAATTAATAAAAGGATAAGTTAAAATGATCTTAGTTAAAAATAAAATTATAAGTAAAAGGTTTAACTAGGAGTTGAAATTCCTTTTCTCTACATCTACCATGATAGTAAACTGTATTCTTAATGTGATTCATAATACTAAATTTTAGTTTACATAGAGTACCGATTGTTCTTATTTTACCAAAACAGAAGGAAAGTGTTAAAAGAGGGTGACTTTAAAAAAATAGCAGTAGGTCTGAAACTAATACATCTAGAACTACCGACAAAATAACCCAGTGTGACTGGTCTATAATAAAAAATCCGAAAGATGGAAATATATGTTGTTGACTTCCCATTGTTTTTATGTATCCCTTCACTGAATCCAACTCAGATGGAGTGAAGATGAGTTTTACAAGAAGATTTCCTACCTCCTCTAGATAACCAAGTGCTTAGTTATAATAATCCTGGTAAGTAATCTCAGAAACCGAGTTGATAGATCAAATCAAGCTGAAAAACGACTAGATGGATCCTTTACCATCCCTGGACATAAAATGGTGACCAATTCCAGAACGAGCAGTTCCATGAGTTTTACTGGACATAAAAATATTACGACAGAAGAGTCCCTTAGATATTAATTCGAATATGCGAAGGTCGAGAATGAATACAGTGATGAATCAACTAAGAATTCAGTCCACTACGAAGATGAAGCTTAGCATGTTACGCAAACAGTGATATCTACGACTGAGTCAGATACAAAGGTTAGAAAAGCCTACTGGATTAAGTGGTATCTACTAAATTGGTAGATGCTCAAAAATCCATCCCAACAGGCTTGCAAAATGAAGAGCGATGGTAACTCAAATGTAGATTAATGAAAAGTTTACGTAATGACAGTGAACAGTAGTGAGTGACGAAAGAAAAATACATCTAAAAGGCAGGGGCAATACGTTGCAACAAACAAATGTTTAAACTCGTGAATGAAACTGGCATTAAGAAATCAGGTATTAGCGAGACTGTTACGGAAGAAGATAGAGCAATTATCTATTCTCAATCCAAGGAATTTAAAAGATCAATAAGACACTAAGGGATGGCTGAACTATGTGCTACGTGCTATTTCGTAACTACTTAAGTATGGAATCGACACAAGTCTCCAATTCCTAGTAAACATAGAGACCATACCTAACTTGAATTAAAGAAATGCAGCAGAATGCAATGTACTAACTCCACTTGTTTTCAGAATGCCGGTTCAGTTTTGGCAGTATAGCCAGAGCTTGAGTAAATTTCGACCAATAAGTCCTATAATAGAACTCCATCCCGCCTACTTCCGTTTAGACAACCGCGTAATATCGTTAGCTCTAAAAGTGTGGCTTATACTCAAGTACTGGTGAATGAGTTAATTAAATTTAAAGAAAGTTTGTGAATTGTATTTAACCCCACTTGACCGCGCTTAATCTCTGACAGTCCTAGATTTTAAGAAAGCACTAAGATTCACTCATGACAATGTTAGAGGGAATCTATTTGATGAATATAGTACCTAAAATATCAGCCTCTATAATTATCTAATGCCTAGAAAAACCAATCTGCTCTCTGTCCTGGACGTAGATGTACTGATCAAATATTCACACTTCCTCAGCATACAGAATACAAGGATACTTACCAGCTTCCAACTAAAATTGTATTTTTGGCCGTAAGACGGAATTTGACTTCGTTAACCGAGAGGTTTTGTGACAGTGTTGTCATTAAAGTGTACCAAAACAATATATCAATCTTGTGAAGGTTCTCTACTCTAACACTATTGGTTAAAATGAAGCCTATGGAAAACTATCACCAGAATTGATAATATAAAGTGACATTCTTCAAGACAGTCTTCTAGCTCCTCCATCACAGATATCCTCATAGAAATATTACTTTCTTCATATAACTTTCAGGGGCTTGATTTCAACCAGGAGGTTTAATTATCGTAATGAAGTACGCAGACATTGCCTTATTTGATGAAAGCACTGACCCAGTGTAGTCACCTGAACACCTTGAATAACAGTGTAACCATATTTGATGTGTTTCTCTCCTTGCGGTGCGTTGACCACTCCACTTTTCTTGGAAGTCTAATCACTGCTAGTAGGTGAGTGGTTGATGGAATGTCGGCACAGATTCAGAATGCCTGGTAAACGTTTTCCAGGATGCATCGCAGAAAGGTGTTTCCTTCAGACAACCAGCGTAACAGAGATGCTGTCTTACCACAAGGAGAGGTGGGGTTAGAAAAGGTCGACCGTAAGAATATACATCTCGCCTTATCCTACTGATATCCGTCTCCTGTGGTAAGGTTCCAAAAAATACAGAGCTAACACGAAAATTACTCGCAAAAAAGTCGTGTGTGACCGACCTCAAGCAGCTGTCCCATGGGCACTGCGGTCACGCTCTCAGGTCACTATGAACAACTCTAATCCAATTTCCTTTTCAAGTACCTCCAGAAGAACCTTTCCACGGTGTGGGCAACCGGGAAGTGGTAAATGCCCTCATACATCTGACAACACTCAAGACCACTGCATTCCAAATCAACCTCCCTCTTCAAATCCTATCATTCCTCCTACACCAAACTTCTTCTTTTGGTTTCCTCCTCAAGTGTCACCATAGCCAACGATTCTAGTGCGCAAAACACTGTCCCAGGTCTACTGAAACCTCGCTCCAAAATACACATTGGCTCCGGAGATCTTTAAGGATGGTGGTCCAATTTTAGCGATTAGGTTGACTAATATTTTATCGGCGTCCGGCATTGATGGTCTTTCTTGAATTAAAAGCAGCATTTGACCCCGTAGACCGCGAGATTCTGTGGCAGTGTCTGTCATTGAAAAGCGTACCTCAGAAGTACATAAACTTTGTGAGGGCTCTTTACTCGAACACTACTAGTCGAGTCAGAGCTTATGGCGAACTGTCAACTGCTTTTGCGACCTCAAGTGGGGTCCGTCAAGGCTATCCACTATCTACATTTTCGTTCAACTTCATCATAGATCTACTGATGGAAATAACACTCTCATCGACTGAATTCTCGGGCATCGATCTCCTACCAGGAGGTCCACTTATTGACTTAGAATACGCAGATCACATAGTCCTGTTTGGTGAAGACGCTGATGAAATGCAGAGTCTTTTGGTAGCACTGAGCAACAATGCCAGGATGTTTGAGATGCGCTCCACTCCCTATAAATACAAGTTGTTGCTTCAGGACTGGTCTGCGTCAGCACCTGAACTAAGGATAGGGAGTGAGGTAGTCGAACGCTTCAACAACTTTACTTATCTTGGAAGTCTGATCAGCCCTAATGGGTTGGTGTTTGACAAAATCTCTACACGGATCCAGAAAGTTCGTTTGACTTTTGTCAACTTACGTCACCTATGGCGAAGGTGAGATATCCGTCAATCAATTAAGGGACGAGTATACTGCGCAGCAGTTTGTTCTGTTCTACTATAAGGCTGAGGCTATTAATGCGAACCAACTAAAAAACAGTATTCTCCTTTCATATCAAGTTCTCTAAAATGAGAAAATGCTGATAAGTGGCACCGACCAACACATAAGCAATTTAAGAACCAGCTACACAACTTCGGTCGATCAACCATTATCATACGCAGCCTATTATCAATATCATAAATGACCAGTCAAAGTAATATATTACTAGTTACTTAGCTAGTTAGCAAATTTTACTGGTTAGTCATATATAATGATCATTAATTAAGAGAAAAAAATCCCAGTGATCTAAGAACTCGATTTTTAAAAGGTACATAACCAATGTTTGAAGCAGTTCTCTTTGTTAACAATGCTTTGATAGCCAGGAGGTCAGTAACTATTACAACACAAAAAACGTAACTCATAGCCTAATTAGATGAAGCCGTACGTGTTAACAGAACCAGATTGACTACAGATCATCTTGACGAAGCAAACGTGGAAGGAATTCAAAGTTTGGAGAGATAACAGAATTGAATGGTTGAAGTGATCAATAGCAACCCAATAACATCAGAGTTGGACAAAAACTCATATGCACATATAGAATTCAACATCAATTAATTATTTATTTACATGTAATAATCGGTACATCAATTTAACTATTCTTTTAGTTTTTTTTTCTTTTTGTTTTTCATACACTTAGTTGTGTTCTCCTCAGATATACTATGTTTTCGTTTTTTGCTGATGGTAATACCATTTGTCAAATTACTATAATTAATAGGCAAGTCAATAAATTTCTTGGCCCATATAGACAATAAATTTACCAATGAACAATCATTATATACAAGAGGTAAATCAGATGGTTTATCACAAACCAAATCAGTAAGTTGACAGCCGTCTGCATGTTGAGTTAAACCATCCAACAAATCAGAATTGAATATTGATTGGACTAATGTAACTCGATCTTTTGAACTGATTGTTTGGATGAAATGTGGACGCCATCGTAGAGCTATCCAATTACCGCCATGACGATCCCAACGGATTTCAAAAAACCTGCCTAGACGTAACTTGACGAAGTAAACAAATAGTATAAAACATTATCGAAATATTGAACATTCAGCGTCAAAATAATCTTAAAATACCGAATTATGTCGAAAGATAAAATACTTCATAAGTTCGTTTTACTAGCAAATAATCATACACAACAGTCTAAGGTACTAGAACCCAAATAAGAACAGAAATCGAAGGAGTTGCTGAACTGATTAGGTTTTTATTGTCCTGCTGTTAATATTAAGGAAAGAAAATGATCAGTTTATTTTGGCATATGTGGATACTGAGCGAACTGTGATATCATGGGCAAGAGCTAAGCCAAACAGTTACGTTTCAATTCATTGGAAAGTAAGCGGCCTACAAAGTTGATATTGACCAACAATTCTTGACATCTGATTATTTTTTTTTCTGACAAAAAACCTATTCTTCCAGCTAGTAATTGTCTTTGATATTGTTTCATTCGGGGATTTCAATCAAGAACATGGTCTCACAAACAGTCATTACTCGACCACTTTAAATAAATGTTTTATTTACTAATCTGCAATTTGATCACTCAAGGTAACAAATTAAAATCAGATCATAAAATTATAAAATCCTCCTTGATAAAAGATTGCTTCGACATTATTTCGTAGTCATAATTTGTTAATATATTAAGATTGTGGCTAACAGTGGAAATCAGAATACACTTCCCATTCCATTCGGCATATACCTGCACCTTGATACTGACGACGTTCACGCTAGAGGCTCGAACTCAGTACCACCACTTTAAACATTTAAGTATTACCACTAAGCTTTTCAGTTCAAGTGGCTACTAACTTATTCGCTTAGTATGGAGTTATTTGTGAGAGCTTGTAATTTCCTATTAGCGTTTGAGACCCGAACCCAGTACTTATTGCTTCAGTGTTAACACCAACCTTAAGGTACAGCTACGCCCAGATGACGATTCTTGGATAAGAGGAAACCCATGTCCTGGATCCCACTGCTAGCCGCAATCCAAATATGCTAAAAGGTGATTAATTTTTTAAGTGAAAGTGATTACATTACTAGGTGCACGAATTGTAGTGTTGTAAATCTGTTACTACAAACTAATTGCGTAACGTTGAACCTGAATTTTTTTGTACAGCACTTTTACAATTTAAGAGATGAATATCAATGAAAATAATGCTAATTTCTAACAAGGATTATAGGTAAACAAGTGACCACTTCTAATCGACAAGCCATATTATTTTACCTTTAGGCTTACGGAAAGACAATGGCGTATCCGATTCAAGTGTCAAGCTTTTTGGACACTAATGGATGAAAACCAGTCAAAAGAACAAAACATTAAAAAGTAAATACGCAGAGATCAAACCTGTATTGTCCGCGACTAATTACCGATTTCTATATATTGTAAACCATAACTATTAAACATACAGTTCCCTTAAACAAAATAGACGAACTCTTGGTAACTATGCATGAATGCTGTTTGTCAGAGTATCTCAAAAGACTTTTCTAAATAACGGGCAAATCGTATGATGAAGTATATGACAGGTTTGTGGGAACATCGCGTAACTTAATTAGTTCAGTTTTGAAAGTTTTGAGCTTACATTTAATGATGCATCAACCTCAACAACATTTACATCACGAATCCTAACATACATACACATGAGAAATACTGTGAAATTGTAAATAATCAGTCAACACGATCAAATATGACGGTTAGTACAAATGTTGTTGCCTAAACTCCTACTGACTAAAAAATCTAATAATAATGGCAAAGATTTTCAGCAAATTCATAGAACAAATAAGAATTAGCCCGATATTTGGTCCTTAGACGTTGAGAACAGTACGCTCAACCCAGTGATTAGAATTCTAGACCACAATAAACTAACAGCATACACAAAGCGACGTAGCTACACTTCATGTATCACTGCTACGACAAAACTGTAGGCTTACTCCATCCAGGTTCCAAATCCTTAAGGTGTCCTTAGATTATGTATAAATCCATGTTTCAGAGAAAAAGACTGACGATTAGGAAATTCCGATGCTTCAAAACAAGGAACATTCATCAACCGGGTTTTCGCTTGTTATCGGACTGAAAACCTAATGGATTACTGACGATGAGATGTTTAGCATTACTGAACTTTACTAGTTTGAAATGACAGAATTTAGACAACGTTAACTAAATAACAAGAAAAATCAAGTAATAACATTATTGCTTACACGCAATAATTTGACAAACCAATTCAGTGGATCATAACAGTATCTTTGTGGCCAATAACGAGCTCCAGGATCTGGGAATTCCATAGGTACGTCACTATCATTATTAGTTTCAGGAACAACAAGATGCGTTTTTTTCAACGCTCCAAGTAACGATTCTGATTGACGAATATTTACAATATTTGCTTTGACATTGAGTACTATATCAATTTTACTAAAGACCGGACGAAAAATGACCTGGATCAATAAGAAATCAAATTCAATCAATCGTTTGAACTCGCAATCATCTTGAAAAGTACTGTACATTACAAGTTTGTGTTTAGTTCCTTGGAGTGAATCCCGTATTATAGTTAAAAAATGTTGTTTAACAACTTTAGCTTACTTTCAAAGTCCTAGAAGGTAGGACATGCATCATAATACGGTGCCCAGACCAAATACCGGACACATACTGTAAATATATATCTCTGAACATACGAAACTACCGAATAACTACTAATGCACAAAATAAGTCAGCCGTTCGTACTTTATTGATTCTCCTTTCTAGATCAGCTGGAGTAATGTAACATACCCCAGTGAACGTCGATTCACGGAAAAACACTTTGCAATCTAGTTGTCCCAGAAAATACAGATAATCAGCACATACAGTGTGAGGCTTTTCTATTGTTGGAGCCATACAAGGGCTGCCCATTCCGATCCAAGATTTCCGTGAATGTGTATGTCTGATGTATCTATTTACAAACCCAATGGATGCCCATTAATATTAAGGGTAATAAATTTTCTTTCACCTGGGGTTGAGCTTTGACAGAATGGTAATAGGCTCAACGAATTTGTGTAGGATATGGAAACAGGCTTTATAGTACTTATGGACCGATTTAGTTTCCTCTTATGACGAAATCCATCTTTGTGTCCAACAGATTTACATTTCCAGCAACGATGTTATTTAAACAGACAGGTTCGTATATAATGCCATGCACCACAGTGCCAGCAGGGAGCGACCGCTGTTGCTACCTTGACGTGTTGGTCAGACTTGCCTATCGTGATGAAGCAACTGAGCTATACTGGTTGGAACAATCGTTTCTCAAGGTCCTACCATGCCAGACAGGTCGGTTGAAGAAAGGTAAGACTAAAAGCAACAAATTCAAGGTCCGAAGGCGAAGTCGTACTGCTGACTGTACAAAGGTGTAACAGCAGTAAGGTGTTTCCTTCAGACAACCAGCGTAACAGCGATGCTGCCTTCCAACAAGGAGAGGTGGGGTTAGAAAAGGTCGACCCTAAAAATGCACACCTCGCCTTATCCCGCGGATATCCGTCTCCGGCGATAAGGTCTCAATAAGTAGGAGCTAACGCGAAAATTATTTCTACATCGACTTCCTACACCAAACTTCTTCTTTTGGTTTCCTCCTCAAGTGTCACCATAGCCAACGATTCTAGTGCGCAAAACACTGTCCCAGGTCTACTGAAACCTCGCTCCAAAATACACATTGGCTCCGGAGATCTTTAAGGATGGTGGTCCAATTTTAGCGATTAGGTTGACTAATATTTTATCGGCGTCCGGCATTGGTGGTCTTTCTTGAATTAAAAGCAGCATTTGACCCCGTAGACCGCGAGATTCTGTGGCAGTGTCTGTCATTGAAAAGCGTACCTCAGAAGTACATAAACTTTGTGAGGGCTCTTTACTCGAACACTACTAGTCGAGTCAGAGCTTATGGCGAACTGTCAACTGCTTTTGCGACCTCAAGTGGGGTCCGTCAAGGCTATCCACTATCTACATTTTCGTTCAACTTCATCATAGATCTACTGATGGAAATAACACTCTCATCGACTGAATTCTCGGGCATCGATCTCCTACCAGGAGGTCCACTTATTGACTTAGAATACGCAGATCACATAGTCCTGTTTGGTGAAGACGCTGATGAAATGCAGAGTCTTTTGGTAGCACTGAGCAACAATGCCAGGATGTTTGAGATGCGCTCCACTCCCTATAAATACAAGTTGTTGCTTCAGGACTGGTCTGCGTCAGCACCTGAACTAAGGATAGGGAGTGAGGTAGTCGAACGCTTCAACAACTTTACTTATCTTGGAAGTCTGATCAGCCCTAATGGGTTGGTGTTTGACAAAATCTCTACACGGATCCAGAAAGTTCGTTTGACTTTTGTCAACTTACGTCACCTATGGCGAAGGTGAGATATCCGTCAATCAATTAAGGGACGAGTATACTGCGCAGCAGTTTGTTCTGTTCTACTTTACGGCTACGAAACATGGCATTTAAGAGTAGAAGATGCTCGTAAGTAACTGGTATTTGACCACAGATGTCTTAGAAATGTTACTCGCATCTTCTGGGATCACCGGGTAAGTAATAGTGAAGTTAGATGCTGGGTACTAGGAAATGACGGCAAATCAGTTGATGAGGTTATGAATCTTCATCGACTGAGATGGTTGGGCCACGTGCTGCGTATGCCTGAACATCGATTACCACGATGAGCAATGCTAACCGGTATTAGGGATAATTGGAAGAAAGTTAGCGGCGGCCAAACCAAAACATGGCATCAGTGCTTGAAGTTACTAACTTCTGGTCTTAGTCATGTTGGTAGATGCAGACTATCTGGTTGGGGTCTGTGTGACTATCGTAACCAATGGTTGGAGACTCTTGGTGACATGGCTCAGAATCGATCACAATGGTGTAGGTGTATACACTCTTTATCTTCCTTTAAACTAAGAGATTAAAATCGCTTCATATCTTTCTCTCTACTAACTAATTCTCTATTCCTGTACTACCTCCTTATATGCAATCTTTCTTCTATATATTACCACCACTGAATTAACTACTTCTATGAATCCGGTGTTCATCATGTTGTGCTAATGCGGTATGGCAACTTGGACCGATGCATATATGTGCCTGGTCGTACGTTGCAGCTGACTGTATTTATTTATTCATTTTAACACATAGATATTGGTACAAGGAGGCACCACATACATATGCGCCACACAGATATCAATTGATTTGTGTGAGGGCTGTGATACTGCCCGGGTGCCCAAACCGAAGCAGGTGGTTTCCTTAGGGGACCACTCCCCGAGCCTTCGACCTGAACGTCTGACCCAAAAGGCAGTGGAGCGTCGTAAGGAGATGCAGTTCCATGGTAGCCGGTGACCAACGATTGGTTCATACGCCATTTGTTTATTCAGGATACTGGAGCCCATGTGCACCATTGGTTTTGGATCCGGTTAAAGCGGCAGACATTCGCTTTTCGTCCTCTCATTTTCGTAAACAACAAAAGCAAAATACAGTAATAGGTCGTTAACCAAGTGATTTCTGGGGATCTAGCATCCCCAACAAATCTACAACCTGATAATTAATAATCAAAGTCCCAAATTACTGAGCACAGACCACCATTCGGTTGACTTATCGCTAATTTGGTCAAAATTGAAACTAACAAAGAACACTGGAATCATTCACCAAGATCGTTATCAAAACATAAAATAATAATAATAGGTTACTACTTACCAGTAGATCATTAATTGGAGCATTACTAACAAGCATAGCTCTTAGTAAATCACGTGACTGACCCGCTAGCAATTTCAAATCACTTAGACCTCCTCGACTTGGTCCTACCTCAGTCCATTCTGTTCCAGTTGTGTCAAGTGGAGTACATATGATTAAAGCGGGTAAATTACATCGAGGTGTACGATTAAATAAATCCAGAGCTAGTTGACGTTTGTTAATATCCACTTGGAAGATAAAGGATTGAAAAAAGAATGAACCACACTTATTAAAGAAAAAAAAGTGAAAACTCAGTGAAAAACAACTTATGAAAAGGGGAATAAAACAGGTGACAAAAGTTTTTATTATAAGTTATGCTACAATTCAATTGGCCATCACAATACGGCATCGACCCGAATTTACTAGTTTCTCAGAAACATTGACTACTCAACACTAAATTATCAGTGAATGTAAGATATGAAGTGTGAGAAGTAGTAGATCTGAATAATATTACAACCTTTGAAAACAATGAACTGTGTCCATCTTACATTAAAGGCTACATATTTTTAAGTGCTACAACCGACAAATTTCCTTTTAAAAAATAAAGAAACAACTTATTGAGTCATTAAAGAAGATGAAGAGTTTTCAGCGATTTTATTTTCATCGATATCATTCACTATAGCCCCACAAACGTATTTATAGTTACTTTTTAAATATAGTAATAATATAATAAAAATAGAGAATTATTGAGTTGATAGCAGAAGTACTAAAAGTCGGTGGGAATTTAAAGCTAGGTAGTAACCAAAGGGTAGTCAAAATGAAATAAAACATGAAAGATTAAGAAATGGTATCATCAAAAAGGAACTTATCGCTGAAACATTTTATTCGTGACTTAGATCGAAGACATAATTTACAGTTTTAACTTGGCGTCTACTTTATAACTGATTAAGTAACAAAAAAGACGAATTCTAGTAATTTTGGAGATAAGTGGCTTCGAATGAGACCTATCTGATGTCGAAAAACGTAAACAATCGGATTATAATGCAAAGGCTCAATATGAAACACTATAGTCAATCCCCTGACATCCGAAGACTACAACAATACAAACTGATAATGTTTAAATTGGAATCGATTTATGTGATCGTGACCTAGATTATGAATCTAAACACGTTGCTACATACCACCGTTTGGACAGCAAACTTTTGCTATGAACCTTGGCAAAACCTTGTGGATATCATTTATTAAATAATGTAATACAGTTGATTTTGTAAAAATATTAAACAAATTTGTCTTGAAATTATTCTTTTTGTAAGACAGGAGAACCGTTTGTAATATCTATCAAACAGTACACACATTTTTAACGATGAGAAACTGACTACCTTAATGCTAAAACTCCGAAGATTAAGAAGAAAAAGCATGAAAAGAATGAAGTGAAGACTAACCAGAAAATCCCTCATTTAAATCAACTAGAAGTGGAGCGTTTTCCCAATCATAAGTAGCCAATAAATCAAGAAATCGTAGGAATGCAGCAACAGGTGATCCGATCGAAGTAAGATTAGCTTCCTTCGACTCTGAATCAACAGAATCACACAGCTTCGAAGCATAAAGAACTAATAATTCAACAGCCACTTCAGTCATACGTCCATCATTGGTACTTGTATTGACATCTTTTAACCACCAAGTAGATAATGCAGACGAACATTGTTCAGATTGTGGATAAAAATCTGATGAATTGTGTAGACCATCTAGTTCCGCTTCATATGGACATAAAATCACTGGATACCCTTGAGCTGATAACCAACGTTTAGCTAACCGACATGCTATAGGAAACACGTGTGCATAAGTACGTGAAACACCACTTAGTGTACCAGCTAATGTTGGTAAACTTTGATTCAGACGAATCCAACACGCAGCTTCGGAATTCATTTCACCAGTCTCCAAAAGTGTTTTATTTTTATTATCTGCTTTGATTTCGGAATTACTTAATTTTTGAATTAAATTAAGTTCTTTTGATTGTGAAATTACAATTCGGAATACTAGTCCATGCTAAAAAATAAACAAATAGAAAATTTCATTTGTCATAAAATTGTTACGAAATCTATGCTATATTCAAAGAGTAATCTAAAGCGATAAATATTTATATACGTGGAAAACTATGTACGCATCGAATAAAAACCAGGTATACACAATACTTTCTGTTAAATCTAGTAAACATGAAGCTATAGTTACTCTGAAAGTAGTTTTCATTATAGAACAAGTAGAGAGTAAACGAAAAGATAGCACAGCTAGAAAAGAAGTCTGTTTGGAGATTTGCAGCTCAGGTATATGATTTTGGTGGAGTTTTGTTCTCTAAGCAGGATGCTTTTGTCATGGAGCTTTCATCGTTATTCTGAATGACATCAACACCTACAATCTGATCAACAACGTTTTTGATAACAGGAGTCAAACAATAAAATATCATTCTTGAATGTATTAATCTCCAGAATCGACACAGGAAAACTGGAGCCAACCCACACAGATCAAATTCTCAATTACGGTAGCAACAACCCAAGAGCTCATAAAATCAACTGACTACAAACTTTATTCAAGAGGGTGAGGACACATTGCAACACACTTGCGGCGCAGAAAAATGAAGATATCTAAAGACTGACTTCCAAAAAAGCGGTTACCTAATCAACTTCATCAAAAAATGCTAACCAAAAGCATCAGCAGAAACAAAATCAAGTAGCGAAACCAACAAAAGGATCATCCTACCATATGTAAAAGGCATTTCAGGAACTACGATGAGATTCTTGAAGCCTTTTGGGATAGGTGTAGCATACAAACCAAAAAAAATCACTCCAATCGATCCTACGTAAACCAAAAAACGAAATGACAAAAGAAGAAAAACTGAACTGCGTAAAACACTACATCGGATAAGGCGGCCACTCCCTTCACCTTCGCCTACATGAAAATCAATTATCGGCCACGGTATACGCTCGCTTACATCAATACATGTGGACAACTGTGGACACACATTCAACGGGGGAAATGTTGAAATCTTGGATAGAGGCAATTCTAAAAACACCAGAGAATTTTTAGAAGCTTGGCACTCAGATCAACCAGCAATCAACAAGCACAGTGAAATCAATCCAATTTATCAACCAGTCAGAAAAATTATGAAAAAATATAGGACCAAGAATCAAATCAACGGGAGATACAATCAAAATAAAGTAAACAATAACAGGTTAGTAGTCAACAATAACCAATCAAGATCGAAGTTTACCAGACAAGCTGTGAGCCATATATGGAGAAATTCGAGCACTTCACTTCAACCCGAAGTTTGTACTGATGATGTCGTCTAGAATAACGACGAAAACTCCATGACCAAACCATCCAGCTCAGAGAACAAAACTAGTGGTATTCTTTTAATAAAATAGAAACAACCCAATCGAATTTCTATCTACTTACTGCTGTTTATGCGTTGTCACACAGTATTATATGACTAACTGTTACACAGAAATTGTGACTTATAGCAGTGTCCAGAACCTGGACCTAATAACTGTGTTACATTAACATTTGATGCTAGTATGACAGAGCCTCAAGTTATCAATGGTGCTTACCACTACATTTAATTACGCGTATGATACTTAAGAAATTGGGGAAGTTAATTGGACTCCATTACTAACTCTAAAATAATACGTGAAGAATGAGCACCTAGTTTATTTTGTATTACAGAGACCGTTGGTCATGAGGTGTTGCCGAGATGACTTTTTTCCATAGAAAGATCATGTGGTAAAACTCTTTTAGCCTCGATAAAAATATTTTCCGTGGAATGGATTCACTGATTAATGAATTTCGCTACTTACCGATCCGTTAATCAGTACTTACTGAGCTAACTATGTTCTATATTGTTTAGTGCAGTAACTATAAACTTTTTGCAGTGGTCACTACTAATTATTGCTTCGTTTCTCTTACATTATCCGAATAGATTTATACATCATTTTGAACTTCCGTCTCAACTTCATGAAGATCTTTTTTTGTAACCACATTATTCTATGTAATTTCAAGATGTTTCCAACTTATAAGAATACTTGAAATAGTGACGCGGCTTATATAAACAAGTGTAATTACAATCGTTGAATAGACAGGGAGTAGATTTATGATCAATGACTAACTTCTACCTAATCGATAGTTTGTTAAATTCATAAACGTTTGTTGTTTTAGTGCAACTCTAAGATATTTCCACTGGACTGAATTGCTTAAAAATGATGACTATTACGAAATGGTCGAACAATTCCTTGAAATAATTGACGGCAAACTAAACTAAACCTATTTAAGCAAAGATGGATAGTGGCTAACAGTGGAATCCAGGGCGCGCGTTTCGTCCTACTTGGGACTCGTCAGCTGGATATACCTACATCGCAGAGTAGACGTTCACTACGGGACTCGATAACGCGATGGCGTTTGAAGCGAACGGTACTGGGTTTGAGTCCCGGAGTGAACATCAACTCTGAGATGTGGGTATATCCAGCTGACAAGTCCTAAATAGGACGAAACGCGCGTCGAACTGGGTTCCACTGTTAGCCACTATCCATCTTTGCTTAAAAAGCTTGCGACTCAAAACTATATCGATGCAGGATGCACATATGTCAACATGAGACCGATCAATTGTAGTTCTAAATAACAATGAGAAAATACAAATAAAACAACACCAAATCAATTTAAACTAAACCTATTTTGGAATTATATCACTGGCCATATATTAATATTGACTAACAACAATTCCGAAATCACAAGATCTTCTTGTAGAAAACAACTGACAGAAAGAGATCGATCAAGTACAATGACAGATATAATCCATGTTTGATAGAGAAAAGTTATGCATTCATTTAAGTTGGAAAGCAAATAATAATAATAATACAAATGGAAAAATACAGTAAAATTCTGATTTCATTATTAATTAACGCGTGACCCTGTATAAACACATCACTGACTTATAAAAGAAACATATAGAGTACAAGATAATAACCAAAATGTTGCCGAAAGTAATTAATCTATGCAATTAAAAATAACATTTTGATTGCCAATTATCAATAGGTGAATGTTTACTTTCACTAGAATCATAATTCTCTTAAGTTACTTGATGTGTCATCACCAATTGCAAAATCTTGGATAATTGAACAGAGATGATTACCGCAAAAGAAAATTAAAATTTTAATCCCATCTTCAACAACCTAAATGAGGAAGATTAAGTTCTCAAACTGTTAGTAAGACAGAATCCTAACTATTGAATGATCTGATCAGGATCAGATCGAAATACGTTGATTTGTTCATCTTCAACTAATCAGTGTGTGGCGCATATATATTTGGTGCCCCCCCCCTGTACCAATATTTATGTGTTCAAATAAATAAATAATAAACAACTAATCAGTGCTAATAGACGGATCGAGAATATAATGGAAGACTCTTATGCAAATCCTATGCGAAATCTAAGATTGTTATTACTGTCTTTATTGTTTTAGTTACTGGGGCATGTGCTCAATTCCCATTCTGATATGAATAAGTTCGAGTGAAGCATAGCATCTAACGATTACAAGACAGCAAAGTAACAGAAAAACCATTTGTGATATTTCATGCTTTATCGTAGACTGTGACTTGTCAGAAACAATGCAGCAGATCAGTGATAATGTCTGGATAGATTGCACGACATAGTGACTGTTTCCAAACTTGATAAGAGCATGGCTTTTATTGAAGTCTACAAACAGCTGACTAACTTGCACATATAAACACATATACAAGAGGACAAGATTCAAGTCCTCTTGGTTAACATGATCAACTTTGCGACAGTGAATGGCGATCATGTCAAAATATAAATTTACTTAAATTTTATACATAATTCAATAGAATTCAGCTCGTAAAAAGCACAGTGCAACCACGTCTTTTACTGTGAGTAGTGAGTATTTTATAAGCTGAAGAGTTGATTCAGCTTTTTTTTCCATTTCATTTTTTGAGTCTCCCATTATTTCTTATCGGCATCATCATAGTCGAGACAAATTTACTTAGATTGTTAACTTTATTCATTAGAAAATGTTTATACTACTCCACACTATACTTACTAAAAATATATCCAGCATATTATCGACGGTAACATGAGATGGAATTCCTTTAGGTGATAGTAATTCATGCATACGAATCACTAGTAATCGCTTCATATGTCTGAATGCATCTAAGTCGTTTGGCCACCTTCCAGATTGCTCCAAGTGAATTATGACTTAAAAAGGCAAAAAATGAACCGTTATCGATTTGGGATTTCATTAAGCAGTAACAAGTAATAATACAACTCAGTAAATGAGTTATAAATTGTGTTAATTACATAATGCCTGATAAACTTAAGTAGGGAGGATTGAGTTCGAAATCAGTGAATGGGAATTTTTCCCCAACAGGAGCCCGGCTAGTTATCACGTGATTTATTCGCCAATCAAAATATGACTTATTCAATATTAGTATTGTGCCAAACCAATGACGTTCGACCGTTATGAGCAGCCTAGCATCCTTATTGATCCTTCGTTTTCCTAGTCCTTCCAGTTGAGTCCGGAAGGTCAATAACCGCTTCCACTATGCGAACCATCTATTTCAAACATACTTGATTTATATACCAGCCAAACAGATTGCATTACATCATGAAACAGGAAATAACATTTATACAAGATCAAGCCAAAAGTGGATGTGAACGTGGGAGACTGTAATCAATAAACCGAACATTACTTAAGGACAGTAAGTCGTACAATAATAATCCATATCAAAATAAAGCTTATAATAAGAGGAATATAGATATACACAATCTAGTCACTGAATAGCTACACAATAAAAATATATATGAATATTAGTCCATTAATAGTTCTCATAAGTTACCCGTAGTTTAATCTTCACTACGATATAACAGAATGGATTCAGTTAAATCCTATTGAAACTCTACAGACAGTTAAATAAACCACTTCATAAAAAGCTCATAAAACAAGAACAATCTACGACTGATCCTGACACTTTAAATGCGGTGGTGGAAAAATAAGATTTGAGCGTGTTTTGGGGAGTTATTCTAACTATGTCCATTTATAAAAATGGTAAGCAACGAAAATAATAATCCCTCGAGTACTTTAATTTGGTTAAATGTAAGTGGGAAATAGCTATTTTAACCTAAAAATAATATATGCGGCAAATCAAGATGACAGCAAAACTAGTTATTTACCAATAAATTCTCATCCTCATTTGAGAAAATTTTTCGAACGTTTACCTATAGCCTGATTGTGTTTTTATTATATATATATATATATATATATATATATATATATATATATATATATATATATATATATATATATATATATATATATATATATATAATATTCAGTAACCTTGGTTTATCATTTATACGTTTAAGAATTTTCATAATAATGCATTGCAACCTGTTACTTCATCCGAAGTTGTTTGCAATAGCCTGAGTAAACATCTATATGCTTTTCATAAACAAAAAATGGAAATAAAATGAGTCTTTCCACGTCAAGACCGAAACTCGGTTGCTATAAACGGGAAGAAATGAACCCGATTATAATGCTTGAAGTTTATTACTTTGTAAATATGAAATCCACCCCCAAACGCCCTGGTACAGCTGATGATAGGGAGAGTTAGCTCTCTCTCGAAATGCTTTGACATGACCACGTGAATACAACCACTGCCAGGGAAGTCCTACTCTCTGCATTCTCGCAAAGGGGATGTTGTTTACGAAATTGAAAAGATGAAAAGCGAATGTTTGGTGCTTTAATCGGGTTGGTGGATAAGGAGGATCCGCCTAGGAGAGCTGAAAAACCCTCATTCCAAACCAATGGTGAACATGAACTCCAGAATCCTGAAAGAAAAAATGACGTATGAACCAATCGTTGGCCACCAGTTATCATGGAACGGAATCTTCTTACGTTGCTCTATTGCCCTGTGGATCATACCTTTAGGTCGAATGCTCCGGGTGTGGCCCCTTCAGAAAACCACTTGCTTTGGTTTGGGCACCCGGGCAGTATCACAGCCCACACACAAATCAAGCAACTTATGTGGCACATATGTATTCGGTACACCTTCGTACCAATATTTATGTGTTCAAATAAATAAAGAATATGAAATCCGAATCCAATAGTAATTGACATTTTCATGTTTACTCTGTTAAATATTCTGTATATAAGTATGTCATTTCATTGTATATATTCCTGACAAGTTGATCTCTCTTTCAATATTCGTTCATTGTGGGCTTGTGTCACTTATTCGGACTTGTGAATAATCATCACTTAGCCACAATAAAGTCAAGCGATTTGCAACTCACAAGTTTTTGTCCGTGAGAAGACTGACTAACTAGTCGACAATCAGATATTGTAATACTCTGACCACATGAGTTGCTATCATTGTATAGAAAGAAAAATTTAATGTTAACATTTTCCCTTTATTATTTGACAGAATGTGAGTAATATTTCAGTGGATCACTACGTGAATACCCGTACCTTAGTCATTTAGTCTGTTTTTAGTAGATAAGTGTTAAGACAGCATTGAAGTAAACTATTTCTAGTGGATATAACAATCGTATAAAAGGATATTTTGATTGGTATGTTCAGTTATTCATGTTCGAATGACTTAATCGGATGTCTAGTGAATAAAAATTAAAATAAGCACAAGACTATGTAGTATTACAAAAATTCCTGTTATAAAACTAAATGACACGAAACTACTCACCATACAATGGGAACACAGGAAAACATGCTTTTTTCAATAACCATTTAACCGTATGAAAATATGGCTTTTTTATTCCGTAATGTGATTGGTTAGCCATAGGAAAGGACAATATAGGAGGGAAAACCGAAGTGTCACGAAAAGCTGATGATAAAGGTAAAATTCCCGTAATATTAAGGGGAAGTTTATCATTTAATCCACGTAGTAATGCTCGGAGTTTATCCATTGCTCTAATCAGACGAAGAGGTGAGGCGGCAACTAAGTTGACTTTTCGGTTGCGTCTATGCAAGCTTATAAATGGATCAAGACGATTAGGCAAAAGGTGATACCACGGCTTTGATACGTTAACATTTGCAGACAAATGGAGTTTCCTAGAGCGAAAAATTAGATACAATATATAAAACACGAAAAAGAAGTTAAATAGATGAATTTATTACATGTAGGTGACTGCTAAAATTTCCAACAATGACAATTATATAAAACAAACTTCCTGGGTCGTTACATTAATTCTAATAATCGAACAACTTGGTAGGTTAGCTAATCAGTTTTATTTTTAACATTTTAATATAGCTTTAAACACAAAATAACCCTCGTAGGAACATAGATTGAGTTAGTTTAACTTCTCAATGCTTCAGTTTGATGAAAACCCTATAACATACCAACACCTTTACTTATTGCTGACTACTGGCTTTCGCACTAACCACTGTCGTTTAGCCACTCGAAGTCGAGTACAGGTCAATGTACTCGATAAATGGATTGCACACAATGCACACTACGGATTTGAAAACCGGATAGTATCATTAACCCTCACATCGAGAGTGTTGTTTATACTCAAGTACCTGGCGAATAAGTTAATTAACTATTATTCATCTATTTATAATAAAAACAAAGATCATCAAGCTTTGAATTTGAGGACTGAAGAAAGATGGATAAAAATTCATCCAAATAACAGCATCATAAGCACAAAATTAGACAGAACTGTACTATTAACCTTACACTAGATAGCAGAAAGCAGACAGTGGTCAAATCATAAGTTGTTTTAGTAAACGCATGAATCAAGTTGTGGTCAGTTTAATGCATATACAGTGCATGACTAGACATAGTTCTGTTGCAACACTGGAGTATTTTATGCTACAGCTTTCTAAACACTTAAATGTTATTTAGGTAGAGTAAGATAAATCGCTTACCAGTGTTTAGGAAACGATAGTGTTATCACGATTAACAATAAAAGACTGAGTGACTTGTGTCAGCCATACTTTATGACTTTTGTAAGAAGACTGTTAAGCGAATGAGATGATCGTAATCAGTGTTTTGACACTTTGAGTTACATGGCTTAGAATTCACCCCAACAGACCACGTGCATTTACTATCTTCCTTTATAGCACAGGTTTTACGATTATCTCGAGCTTTTTACTAGAGTACTTGAAAAGCTTAATGTTCCTTACCATCACTAGTAATACTACATTGACATTGGTCCTAATAATCTTATCTTGCTGTATTGATATGGTGTAGCAACCTAGACCCATATACATAAACGCCTGTCTCTACGTTGTTCATGTTTGGTTGAGCTAGTATCCAAATGGAATAAGAAACAGAACGGAAAAATCCGAATAATTTAGGTCACGATTGACTTTATTAAGCAAATGAAAATGGATTATGGAGGTGACAACTAGGTATCGAAGGTTCCCACATAGAAAAGCCTGGAAGGCCAGGACGGTTAGAATTAAAAATGGAAGACGATCAGGAAACAAGTATTTAATATTAAACTGATTCGGAAAAATACTTGTTCCCATTTTCACTAAGCCATAGGGACATATTGCGTAGCGAATCTCAAGAATTTGTGCGAATAAGCTAACAGCTTTCAGTTTAAGTTATTACCAGCCGGAAACTTTTAACCGAAAAACATCAACTTACTCTTCTAGAATAAAATTTATGATCTGCATACAGACATTAGGACCACCATTCCATACAACACATTCACACAAATCACCATCAACACGACGAAGTTCAGACTTTTTGCCCCAAAACTGGCGAAATTCATTACCAGCCGGAGTGTTACTTGGGGGACCTTTGGTGAGGATTGCATGAGTGAGCTGTCCAATATATTTAAGTCCTATGCCATGGAGGTCTTTCTAAAATTACAAAAATGTTCGGAAGTTACTTTTCCTTTTATGCAAACTCTGATGGGACAAACGAGCGATACTCGATCTTTCAAAGCTTCAGTTAAAAGTTGGGATACGATGTTTAGCGTATTTTCATTTGCTTGGTGTCCTAAATCATACCCCTGAACTTCCTTTCTGAGTTTGGACTCGATATAATCAATTTTTCGAAATCTGGAAAAGTAAGGACTGATAATAGGAAACATACATCACCAAGTGATCATAAAAATAGACGCAATCCATGTTGTAAACCTGTACAACACAACTGTTGGGTATATCACTATATCTAAATGTACGGACGTATAGCAATCAGACTTAAGCAGCAAAAGTTCAGGGTTGATAATATGTATATTGGCGAAACAAAACAATCAAATCATGCGGATAGTGGTGTTCAAAGGGCACGCCGTTTTGAAACGCATAATTTTGAAAGGAATTAGAATTGAGGAGTAATTTTCTCGGTGTAATCACAACTCCAAATAATACTTCAGTACTATTTGTTTCAATCACTGTTTAAATTAAGCACATCTTGTATACTAATCACAATACTGCGATTCTTGATACCTTGTCTAAATCTCAGTGTATGTTTGACTTTTTTCTATCATCTTATGAATTTTAAGTCGTACAATTCTGAATATTCTAGAGTCGCGCAATATATTGCCTATGATTGGTGCTACCTTAAGGACTTTATTGGCTGGCGTTAAAAAAAGTTCTGGGTATAAGCTTCACGTTTTCATGTCGTCTAGGTATATCTCAGTCATTAATTTTGCTTGCGTTTCTATTTGTTTATTCGCTCAATTTCTCATACCTTGAAATAGCTTTTATTATGGGATTATCTGAAGGCATGTCTTTTGGTATGTTGTAGTTTTTCTCCCATCACGATTTACTGCCTAACACTCGTAACGTTCGTACAATGATGGAGTGGAATTTTCGCCGTATTAACATTTAAATTCCTTATGTAGGTACATAAAGCGATAGATAAAGAGACATGCCCCTCATCACAGTTATAACAGTGTGAATGATAATGCCCCACTTCACTTGGGTAGATCGCCAAGTCCAAATTGAAAATAATAGTACAGTTTATTCTCACTCATTTTGTACTTGTTATGAATCGAATCTGCTTTTTATGTAGTTGTTGCATCGAAATCATAATCGGTCGACTTTTGCTTGAATTATTTCGGTCAATGTTTAGAATTTTCTTTAAATCCGCTTTGTGGCACTCTTTATCTGGTTAATTAATACACTAATGGTCATCGTTTGCATTTTGCCAGTTCCTTCCCCATAATTTGTCTTGAAATGGTTGGCTTTACTCACAAGTGTGAACAAGAAAACTACTTCCTTCTTCTGGAGGGAGGAACGCAATATGATGAGTTCAAAAAGTGGTTCCACAAGATGTACAACCGTTTAAATCCCGAAATATAATCGAAACCTGAAGCTCACTGAACTCGCATGTTTCGTTGTTCGACTAGGAAACTACTGATCCGAGAGGTAATTAGCCTTCTAACGCTGTCCAGCAATATAATTGATGAGGGCTGGTTATATTAGCACTGACGATGGAGAATGTCAGAGTTGTAAGTGCTGTTTTAGGACGAGCCAACCACTCGACTGCGTGACATACAAAATAGGAGGCTCTTTTGAAACCAATAAAGGGCAAAAAACCACTGGCTATTGGTGACCACAATCCCAAAGTATTACCTAAAGGCCAAGAAATAACCGTCACCATCCCCAGTTGTACCTATGAGGTATTACTGTCTGATTGGAGATGGACACAAAGAAGAGAAAATCAAATAACCACAAACCGCGTCCGTTTGGTTGATAAACTTTTGGCGGACTCAATCTGAGTCACTGAATACCTTGCTAAAGCCCCTAGGTAAGATGAGACCTAACCCAGTCGCGGTTGGAAAAAGTTTGTCATCATCGAACATTACTCTGCGCAAGACGCTTGGATCGAACGACGTTGTTCCAAAAAAGACTAAAGAAAAGCTCTCAGTAGTTAACAAGCAGGAAATGAACAACACAATCGAAAGCTATGAACACAACTTTCAAAAACGTAAAGTTCGTTCTTCATTTAATGATTTGGAATCTGAAGGTTGTTTTAGTTACGCCGGTAAACTCTCATCTGGATTCTCCATCGAAATCTGCCCTTTGTGGGATAGAGAAGCCAGGTCATCTGCGAGGTTCAATTCATCTAGCTGCATGCAAGCTGTCCATTGTAGACCAGGTATACCCTGGGGCGCAGAGGTCTTCACAACCCAGTCAACCGCGAGAAGCCTTGTCTGACACCGGCCCTCGCTTGAACTACATCTGCTAGTTGCCCTCCACGCTTGACTTTGCAATGCGGCTCTCCTCACAAGTTTCGTATGATGTCGGCAATCATCTCAGGTTCTCCATAGTATTAAAGAACGTTCCACAATGTCTGTGTTTGATCGCTCCTTACGGAATCTGACCTGTTAATCTCGAAGTTAGGTGTCTACTAAATCTTTCACTTGGTTCAACAACACTCCGTTAAAAACTTACTTGCACTGATAGTATTATGATGTTTCCGCAGTTCCCACTTTCTGAGATCTCCTTTCACTGACATCTTGAATAGGTATCCCTCTATCAATCTGCAGGCGTTTGTTCTTCTCCCCAAATCTTTTTGAACTGAATGCAGAACAACTTCGAGGTTACTCTTATGACTGACTTCAGTGATATTCCCGGTGAGCTATCTGATCTTGCTGCTTTTCCGTCCTTGATCTGTCTGATGGTCTTGTCGATTTCATCAATTGTTCACCATGTAACATCTATAGAAATGTCTGTAGATGCTGCTTCGAAGTCGGATGGGTTCAATGGGGTTTTCAAATTGCTCAACCCACCTGTGTAAGAAGTATGCTCTGAGCGACGCAAAAGTAAACTAATCCACTGACTGTTGAACGCGGAATCTTAGTTTGGTCAAAGTCAGAGCAAGTGAGCTATTAGGCTCGATTAACTATACATGTTTCGAAAAGGTGAAATAACGGCGTTAGTAAACGAAAGTAATTAGTAAACTGTATTAACATGGAAAAAGAGCACCACAAATAACATATTGAATGGTAGCCAGAGGATAGGAAAAATGATCCAACTAAACTTAATATCGTCTACGATAGACAAGAAAGAGCGGATTGGCGGATAAAAAAGTCATGATCATACAGGATCAAAGAGAGTCAGTTTGGTGGTTAGCATTTAATATTGTCATTGGTGGGTTCGTTTATCGATCACGCCTTAACACCATTTTTGCTGTTTCTAAATCTCAGTGATTGCCTTGCCTTTTACTGGTTGCCCAGGTTTACAATATTTCCCCGCTAGTTTCTTCGTTGTATTGTAAAGGTATTGGTTCTTAACCGCGCGATCTTTAAAGCTGAGTGTGCAATTATTAAGAAGATTCACTCTCAACATGTAACACTATATAAAGGTTGAAGATGGTGGGCGCGGAAACAATGAATCAAAATGGTATGGTTGGGTCATCCATACATGTTCACTCTTAATGACCTCTTACTTTCCGTGTCAAATACATTACTCTCTTCGCAGCTCTAATGTGTTCATCAGAAATATTAGACGTCGTACTGCTGGTTTCAGGTAGGACAAGTCAGTATGGACAATGATGACACTGTAGCGTGGTGTCGAGTTGAGCTGAACTATGAACACCGCTACCAGACTACTTGCCAATAGACCAATAAAATTCCGGTAGGCCAAAATATCAGAAGGCAGATGATTGTAGTAGTCGTATATATTTGTTGGCGATCTCGTGGTATCGAAAGAATACCGAGATCGTGCCAAAGGAGTACAGTTGCGAACGGCAAGATAAGATACGTGCGTAGTCCAAAAACCGCGTAAAAGCAATGGAATACAATGGAAGCCCAAAATGGCTGTTATTAGCACAGTTAAACAAACGAGCACAGTAATACAGTCACTGGTACAATTGGTTATAATAATAATTGTTTTCATCGAACCAATCGTGTTCTGTTGACAAAAGTAGGTCACTACAGGAGCCCCCCGCTAGAAAGGGTTTACACTTTCGATAGTTAGCGGTTTGATTCTTGGGACTGATCGGCAGAATTGCGGTTGTAGGACGGAGGAAATTGGCGGAACAGGAAGTGATCATTGATCCTCGAGTTGCCAACGAAAGTATTTTGCGCAGAACGGTACCAGGAGAAGTGTGCTGTATTTGTTGGTCGAGTTAGCATACCACACCAGAGTGGTTTGTATCCAGAATCTGATGATTGCGTTCGTAGGGATGTGAACCAGAAAACGCTGCAGACGTAGGACGAAACCACGTTGAGCCAAGAAACCGGACGCGACCATAACGACCAAGCATATGCCAGGCGAATTCGAGACCAGATAATCGACTGAGTGCGTTGACTAGAGCGTGGGTGGCCAAACCAGCTTTCGCCAAAGTTGACTGAAGTCGACGTTATCAAATGGACGATGGTCGTAGGCGTGGGCTCAGGATACAAAAAAAAATCAAAAAAAAGAAAAGTGTAGCATGCGTGTAGTATAGGAATAATCCTACACCGTATCCGTTATTGACTGTGCGTTTAGTCGCGAAAGCGTACGGGTAATCGTACTCGGCGACCGGAACGTGAGACGGTAGTCTCGTTCGTGCTTCGTGAGCCTGCGATCTCATCCGAGGTCAAGGGCGGCGTGGTCTGCCGATCTGGACGTGAGACGGAAGTCTCGTCCGTAGATGGTGCAGATGACGCGTGCTGTTGACCGGGACGTGAGAACGAGGTCTCTGATGTATCTAGCGTGGGATCCGAGATAGACGTAGAGATCCCGCTAGAAGGTTTGATAGGTCTAGCATTGAGTCTCAAGTTATCGGGTAGGGCACTGTCATCGACGTGTGCTGGTTTGAGACGATCAATGCTGACGATCTCGACGCGGCCATGTCGATCGACCTTGAAGGTCTTTTCGTGACGAGAGATCACGTGAAAAGGGCCTTCGTAAGGCTGTTGTAGAGGTTTGCGTACCGAATCTACTCGTATGAAAACATGTGAACAGGTAGATAACTCTCGAGGCAGAGCGACCTGTCGATGTTGTATTCGAGTTGACACCGGAGACAGCGTTCGCATAAATGCAGACAGTCGATGGACGTAGTCTGATTTACCGAAATCATTACTGCTCCGTGGTGTGAAGAATTCCCCAGGCAGACGCAATGTCGTGCCGTATACAAGTTCAGCGGCGGAACATTGGATATCTGCCTTCAAACTCGTTCTGATGCCTAAGAGAACGAGCGGTAAGGTTTCGTACCAATTGTCGTTTCCGTGTGCTCGGAGAGCACTTTTAAGTTGGCGATGAAACCGTTCGACTAAACCATTCGATGCTGGATGGTAGGCGGTGGTGCGTATGCGTTCCGTACCAAGCAGCCGGGTCAGTGAGGAGAATAATGCGGACTCAAATTGTTGTCCTCGGTCAGTCGTGACAGTCGAGGGACAACCGTACAATGCTATCCATCGTTCTACGAAGCGGTGAGCAACTGTCTCCGCCGTGATAGACGTGATGGGAATAGCTTCGGGCCATCTTGTAAAACGGTCAATGCACGTGAGTATGTGATCATACCCATGCGATGGTGGCAATGGTCCTACAATGTCTATATGAACGTGATCAAAGCGAGCATCAGGCGTAGCGAACGTGCCAATGGGGGCAGCTACGTGCCTGTGCACTTTTGATCGTTGACACTGTAAGCATTGCTTTACCCACATACGAACATCTTTATTCATGGACGGCCAGACGTATCGTGCAGCGATGAGGCGTAATGTGGCTGCGATACCTGAATGAGACAATCCATGAAGGGCATCGAAGACGAGACGGCGATAGGTAGAGGGTACGATGGGTCGAGGTAGACCGGTAGAAATATCACATAGGATAGTACCTGAGCTAGTAGCTAGGGGTACTTCCTGACACTGAAGGGACGAAGATTGTGGTGCTTCTGTACAGACAGGATCGTTTGCTTGCGCGGCGGCCATAGCAGGAAGATCGAGCACCGGTAAGGTAACTGCATTCGTCTGGATACGTGAAAGAGCATCGGCAACATAGTTCGACTCGCCTTTAATGTGACGAAGGTCTGTCGTGAACTGTGAGATATAGTCCAAATGTCTGCACTCTCGTGGTGAGTAGCGGTCAGACTTGGTATGCAGGGCATACGTTAAGGGCTTATGGTCGGTGAATAAGATGAATTGACGTCCTTCTACTGCGTGCCGGAAATGTTTGATGGCGCAGTAGGCTGCAAGCAGCTCGCGACCAAAAGCGCTATATCTCGTCTCCGTGGGAGTAAGGCGTCGTGAGAAAAATTCAAGCGGTTGCCAACTACCGGAGATATTCTGTTGCATAACGGCTCCTATAGCGAAATCTGATGCATCAACCGCTATACTAAGCGTGGCTGATGGGTCAGGATGAGCGAGAAGTGTAACTTCAGCGAGAGCCGTTTTGATCTCTGAGAATGCAGTACGTGCGGTATCGTTCAGTTCTAATTTGCGTGGATTACCGCGTAGTAAATCGGTTAATGGTCGTAACCGTTCTGCCGCGTGAGGGATAAAACGTCGGTAGAAGTTAACCAAACCGAGAAAAGCCTTCAGTTCCTTGATTGAGGACGGCACGTTGTACTCCTTGATTGCTCGAATTTTGTCCTCGCAAGGCAGAATACCCTCTCGTCTGATGATGTGACCCAGAAATATTATTTCTGATTTACCCAACTCACATTTCTCTGGGTTGACTACTATTCCATTATCCGAAAGACGTTGGAATAATAGTGTAAGGTGTTGATAATGTTCATCTACGTTTGATGATGCGATCAGCAGGTCATCAATATAGACGTGAACAAAATCCAAGTCTCGTACTATGCTATCGATAAACCTTTGAAAAGTTTGAGCAGCATTCCGTAATCCAAATGGCATTCGTAGGAACTCAAACAGACCGAAAGGAGTCGTGATAGCAGTTTTCTCGATGTCTTCAAGAGCGACTGGGATCTGGTGATATGCTCGTACCAGATCGATTTTAGAAAAGATAGTCGTGCCCTTGAGCGATGCCGTGATGTCGTGTATGTGGGGGATGGGGTAGCTATCAAAGCTCGTAACTACGTTTAATGCTCGGTAGTCGCCGCAAGGTCTCCAACTAACCCCATCCTTTTTGCGCACCATGTGTAAAGGAGAGGCCCAAGGACTGTGAGAAGGACGAATAATACCAGCAGATAGTAAATTGTCAAACTCACGTTTAGCGAAAGCAAATTTGTCCGGTGCCAGTCGGCGTGGTCTTGCCGTGACTGGTGGTCCGCGGGTGACTATGTGGTGTACCACACGATTGGTCACCGATGAAATCTCCTCGAATGGTTTAGTTAATCTGGGGAATTTCTCGAATAAGGCGTGGAATTTATCGTCACGTGAATAAAAAGTGCCGAGGATTCGGTACGCGTACATCGGAGTCTATTATATTAATACTATTCTTATCGTTATCCGTCATGTCAAATATATATATCAAAAATTAATATGAAAATATATGACAGACGTGGATAGATAAAACAATAGACTCACCGAATTGCCTTCTTTGAAAGATTTGACCGAGGTTGAGGCGTGTTCCAATATTTGGGTCACCAAATGTAGCGTGGTGTCGAGTTGAGCTGAACTATGAACACCGCTACCAGACTACTTGCCAATAGACCAATAAAATTCCGGTAGGCCAAAATATCAGAAGGCAGATGATTGTAGTAGTCGTATATATTTGTTGGCGATCTCGTGGTATCGAAAGAATACCGAGATCGTGCCAAAGGAGTACAGTTGCGAACGGCAAGATAAGATACGTGCGTAGTCCAAAAACCGCGTAAAAGCAATGGAATACAATGGAAGCCCAAAATGGCTGTTATTAGCACAGTTAAACAAACGAGCACAGTAATACAGTCACTGGTACAATTGGTTATAATAATAATTGTTTTCATCGAACCAATCGTGTTCTGTTGACAAAAGTAGGTCACTACAAGACTTCCACTTAAGATTTTGTGGATTAGATTGTCATATTACGACAAATCTACAATTCTAGTATTATGTCTATTACTATAGTAACGAGATAAATGTGCTAATATCAAAAATGAACATAATCGTACAATATCTGCTGGAATACACACCTGAAGCAAAAAGTCATCCAGGTAGATGATATGTGGTCCTATAAACTAGTGCGGGTGGATGACATCCAATGTCATATTTAACAGTTGATCTCACACCTGTCATAAATGAAAGCTTAATGCGTTCGTCTTTAGCATTGAAAACCACAGTGAGATGGGCTCTGAACCTCTTCCATATACCCTCCACCATACCTTAAGAATTAGAATAACTGACAGTTAGTTGAATGAGTTGTATCTCAAGATCTGTGATTTATTGTGAAGAACGACGTTCAGGTTCCATTCCTATGTCCGCTGTAATAGTTGTTAGTCCCACATAGCGAATCATTGAATGCTGAACCAAAGCTCTGGCTACAGTCTCACATGAAGTGTCCTTAGCGATACCGCTACAGCCGGTCATGTGAATCTGTCAATCGGAGTAGAAATACAAACAAAACCATTTGAACGGAATAGTGATCCGATTATATGGATTTCTGTCTGTTCAAATAGCGCCTTAAGATGTCGCAAAGGACCTAGCCCGGGACTGTCGTGATGATTAACTTTGACAGCCTCGGATCTGGTAAACGTTTACGGCCAGAGACGAACATTTCAGTCAAGTTTGATCCTTATAAAACGCTTTTTCACCAGCTCAACAGTGATCTGCATTTCAGGAACAACAATATTGTGCAAAATGTTACTTCTGAATGAATTTAAAATAAACATTCACGGTCAACTCGCTCAAGAACCAGGTGTTTCTTTACCATTGTGGAGTGTGGCCTCTTTGAATCTTAAGGTCGTTGTTCCAGAGGACTTCATCTTGACTAACTCAACGTCTTCTGTTTGCAATTTGGTTAGTTAATTGTAATCTGTCATAGTTGATGTGAGTGCGTCTATAACTATCCTGAGCATTTTATCATCTTCGTCGTTATCGTTTACAAGTACTGAAAATCGGAAGTAAACTGTGATAGGACTTGAGGCTGAAGGGTTGAACTTGACTCGGTTTTGTGTACGATTTTTTGTTGAAGGTACACGATTCGTAAATATTTTAGAGGTGTTACTCTTCAGTATGAAAGACCTTGGTAGCCAGGTAGATAGCTAGTTACCATCTTTGGAAAGTGTTGTATCTGGTTTGCTTCGGGTTGAATCCTATAGAAAAGACAAATGTTTGTAGGCTTCTACTCATTTGTTGCTGCCACATCGCGAAGTAAGATTGTTACAACTGCTATAGGCTTTACTTTAATGAGTTAATAAATTATATTAATATGTTATAAAGCACATTTTCCACAGAAACAGAGGACAAATATTCACACACTAAAATTATAATTTTCAATATAAGAGGTGGTGCACTTTACGAAGGTCGCGTTGAGACAAGCAATATGTTGTCAACAAGTAGTGCAAGTAAAATCCAAAGCTGTTCATAACAAGAGTATAGGCGGTAAATGCATAACTAGTCAGTCAGAAATATTACTATTATTATTATTATTATTATTATTATTATCATTATTGTTATTATTATTATTCACAAACATTTTATGGGTACATAAGTGTTGTGAATAAACCATTTCGGGTTTCTTCAAAAATGCAATAAAACACAAGCTTCAATAGTGTTAGCATTATACTTGTCATATTTGAAAAAAGAGAGTAGTACTAATAGAATAATAATAATAATCATCAATCAGGCTCTATGTAATTGAAAAGAATACTGAAGTGAGTTTAAAGAAGGAAAGAAAAAAAATAAGGGAATAGAAAAAAAGGAGATGTGAGATATGCAAATAGTTTTATAAACGAGTTTATGAACACAGAACAAGAATAAACGACTATGTATGTATCGTCAAATTAGTAACAAAAATAAAATAGAAAATGATTAGGGAAAAACTATTATTTATTATTTATTTTAACACATAGATATCGATACAAGGAGGCACCAAATACATATGCGCCACACAGATCTCATTTGATATGTATGAGGGCTATGATACTGCCCGGGTGCCCAAACCGAAGCAGGTGGTTTCCTTAGGGGACCACTCCCCGAGCCTTCGACCTGAACGTCTGACCCAAAAGGCAGTGGAGCGTCGTAAGGAGATGCAGTCCCATGGTAGCCGGTGACCGACGATTCGTTCATAAGCCATTTGTTTATTCAGGATACTGGAGCCCATGTGCATCATTGGTTTGGAATTCGGTTAAAGCGCCAGACATTCGCTTTTCATCCTCTCATTTTCGTAAACAACACCCCCGTTACGAGAAGGCAGTGAGTAGGACATCCCTGACAGAAGCTATATACTCGTGGCCATTTGAGAGCATTTGGAGAGGGAGAGCGGACTCTCCCCACTCTCGGCCGTACCAGGGCATTTAGGGGCAAGGAAAAAATAACTTATTATTGCAGTAAGATATGACGTTAGAATAAATAAATGTTTGTGCAGTCCTAGTTTGGAGTGATGCTATGAAAGTCACAATTAAGTGAAAAGGATAACCAAATATCAATACGTATGAGTCATATATGCATAGTGAAGATAAAACGAGTCTGAGAAGTTAAGTTAAATGTAATACAAATTATTGTTTTAATTACAAACTTCGTAATCTTAAGAATAATATTTATTTAGATAGAAAAAAGAGAGAGAGAAAAGAAAAGAAAAGAAAAGAAATAATTGTATAATGAATATCGACCTCTAAAGTAAACCAAAAATTTACAAAAATAAAATGAAATAAAAAACCTTTTAGTGCATTCGAATAAATACATGTAGATTTATGCAATAGTATATAGAGTGACAACCGGATATTAATATAAACATTTGTGTAATAATAATTAAGAATGATATTATGAAAGTCACGATTAATTGCAAAAGATAATCAAATATAAATTTCTATGTGTTATCTATATATGTATGTGGTGAAGATAAAATGAATTGAAGAAGTTAATTTATATAAGTATACAGTGAGATAATTTGTTTTTAGTTATAGACTTTGGATATTAAGGAATAATATATGTTCAGAAGGATAAGAAGAGATGAAAAGAATATCTTATGTGTCGAGGGACCAATAATCATATTAATAACAGTAATAGTTTTAGATACGAACATAAGCAGACTTTATATATTAAGATGAACAGAAAGAAATTAGAGTAAAATAGACGTTAAAAGTTTCAAAGATTGTATTTTGCTTTTTAGTCAATTAGATGAATGACGGATCTTGTTTGTATAAATCATTATTAAATACATTGATATTCAATAGGTGACACAATCCACTTTCGGCAAGAAAATCATCAAGGAGACTTCTGAACCAGATTGTAGTTTCACTGCAACGGATGTTCACTGGCAATCTGTTCCACATGGTTAAGTAGTAAATAATGAAGAAATTATGGCATAAGTTTGTGTGAGTTCTTGGAATCGGTAGAATATTTTCCTTATTGCGTAGATTGTGGGATGATATCATAGAGTATAAAGGGGTGGATACCGAAGAGTAGGAAATACCGTTAATAAGCTGGTAGATAAAGACAAGGTTTAATTTGATACGTCTGATCCAGAGAGGTTCTAATTTGAGTTGTTGACATCTTTGGTGATAGTCTTTGTTGTCGGAATACCCCAAAACAGCTTTGGTGAACCTTCTTTGAACAACTTCAATTTTAATCAGGTCAATATGCCTGCAATTACTGTAAACTACGAGGTGCATTGTGCTTCTTAGTAGGGTTTCCAGATAAATATCGAAGGCATTGATGATTGTAAATAACGAAGTTATGTGTTCGATACATTTCTTTCGTAGTTTACCGTGAGAGTACTAAAAAATGAGAAAGAAAAAGCAAAAAGTTATAAGCAGAACAGACAATCTTCATGATTAGTGAAGTTTAGTCATTTGTGACGGAATAATTGAGGGATGACATTTGAACTTATTCTCTTCTATTAAGTCGATTTCTGAACAAATATATTTCATCAGGTTAAAGAAAACAAACCAGGGTATGGTATCGAATGAACAAAGGACTGTATCAACGATGGCGATTCAAGTGTTGAACGTTTAGTAAAATGTATATTTTTTAATTTAGGAAAACATAATGATTGAATACCAACTTTTTTTTCGTAAAAATTATTATAACTCGTCTTCGTTGTTATCACTACTTTAGAGCCAAGAGTGGACTTGTAGAGGTTAACCAAGTTTGTTGAGATAAATTTCCTCTATATTCGACTCCAAATAAAGATATCTCATTAACCGAGTATTTAATACAGGCTTAATCTCCTAGTAGAATTATCGATTTACTCGAGATCATTAAAAAGCCCAAAAATCAGTTATAGAGATAGTTTATTTTAAAAACTTGGTAAAGTCCGCAAGCGTACAGCAAGCAAGCACCGAGTGAGACAAAAATCAAAGTGTGTGTGTCTGTGTTAAAAGATTCATATATATTTTTGAGTATCAATCAAGTGTAGATAAATTATTGATTATCTATGTGTCACAACCAATGGGGAATAGAATAGGGATTGAAGTGCAGACACACGCGCAATCATACTCATACGGAAATTAACACAGTTGTGTAGACAAATAATACATTAATGGAATGGGCTTGCTACAGACTCCTACCTAGCATAATTGTCCAGTTTTGCTTGTAATAGGATCTACCGGTAGGAGTAAAAACCAACTCAAGGTTACAGGTATGAATCAAAAAGTGTTCGGTGCAACAAATTAGCACTAACAACACTGGCTAGTTAGATCGCTAGACCATAAGTGGCCATGATTTAACGGAATATCCCGCCCTACTGACAAGGGTGGATTGAGGTTATCTCATTACCATGATGTTTGCTGACCAAAAACGCCGCCCTCCTTCATTTTATTATGTTTGGCTTTCGTATGTTTTTAGTGTGTATGGATATTGCTTTGATCTAAGCCCTATGTCGCACACCTTGTTGAAATACACTGTCCCTACAAGATCCCAGTCACAAACTAATCAGGCAGCTAAAACGGGAATAAAAAGACGACAAAAGTTAACAAGTCCCAAAATTTGTCGTAGGTTTCTAAATGAATCAGGTCATAAATAATCGGCAATTACTTCAATAATATTGAGGATTGGTTTGATACCTTTCACACAGACTAAATGACATAAAAAGACAAGTGAGCGTTTCTCAAAATCACATTTGACGGGAATCACTGATTCATCCCTTCAAAAACTGGAAGGTTGAGCGGTGCCAAATTTTATCATTCTGTTCAATTCATCCATGACAAGAGCAAGGCTTAAAAGATCTAGACGTCCGGGATGTGCAAAGGCTGGAAGTTCCTTAGTTTCAGTGTAGTGTCCCACTCCGTTTCAAACCCTTTTACATAACGGTCGGCTGTAATAAATGGCGAAACTGTTAAATTATTCACTGACACATAGATTAATGGATGTTTCTGTAAATATTGCTCCTCCAATGTTAATTACACAAATGGTCCACATTAGCTTAAGGTTTTTACGCTTGTAGAATTATAAGTTTACAAATTATCGGCTTTCAAATGTCAACAATAATGTGGTTCCAGGGTGGTGCGCTTTTATCTTTAAGGGTAAGTACTGTGTCATATGTCCGAGGTATTTACGCAAGAGCAATTATCTACTTGAAGAATGAAATTGGGGTCGCAGTTTTACTTATTAAGAGCGATGGTTGGTATGAAAGTAACTTTGCCCTCAATCGATCAAAAATTCTATCCCGTTCTTTCTATTCGTGGCGTACAAAAGGTGGTTATTTTGAAGATCATGACCAGAGACCTCACCCATCAATGGTCATCGGTTGTTGGGTTCCAATTCCAAGATGAAACAGCTTCATGCAACTTCTAGTACTAACAGCGAATATCTTGCGATACCATCAAATATTAAGACGAATATTGTTGTGCCTGAGTCTCGAACTTCCTCTGGGAGACCGTTAAAGTGGGAGGTATATCCATGACACTATGTAGAACACCAAGCCGGAAGTCGTTTATTTCCATACTGCTTGATAACATCATAAGGAACAATCAAAAAGAAATATGAGGACGGTTGAAAAGCCTTAAGCGGCAGGAACAGTGATTTTAGCCTAGAAAGCACACTGTTTCCTGATATTTCCTGGAAAATACCAAAAAAAAATCGGATTAACATTACCATATGCTGGAAGGAGTACTCTGACATGAGTAGTAGTAGTAGTAAAAATGAAAGTTATTCAAATATTTCACTACAAACGTTTAGAATATTACATGAATTACGGAAGTTCGGCACAATGAAGTATAAAATACCGAAGCTACAATCAAAAGTCGGCTAAAAAGTTACAGGGCGAGGTATGCCAGCCTACATTGCTTACAAAATTAGTGGAAATGTTAGTCTCCACTTTCTTATGTTTCGTCAGAATTAAGACTATCGAAATCACGACTTTATTTCCAGTATACTGAAACACTGTCGAGGTGGCACCTCTTACGGCCCACTGTTTGTGTTGTTTAACTCGGATTTGGGGGAATGCTTATCCAATTGTTTTTGGGATGCCAGCAAATTATTTTCAGTAACATGTGCTGAATCAAAAGTTCCTCCAAGTACAGAGGTTTATCTTTTAATACATTTTGATCTTCACACAGATTGGCTGAAGTGACATGTATCCACGTCGCTCATTCTTATACTTGAAAGTACAAGAAATCATTGCAATTTATTCAAAGTACAACCGGAAATTTATTGAACCCAAAACATGATAAGGACTCTGGTCGAAAATACACTCAACACATATCAAGTTTGCACCCATTGTGATTAGTAATTTGAATAAAGTCACATATGTGAAGAATATTCAGAGTTAGAACAAAATCACATGTTATCTGTCGTGCTTATCATAGTTTAGGTCAATTTTATACAAGAACGTCGTATCTTGAAATAACACTACATTTCAACAAAATAATGTTATTCTGAAGCAATTCGGAAAACTCTCCCAGTCTCCCACATTGTGCGAGCATTCTATGTACCTAAATAAATGGTTGCTCTGGTTGTCAGAAGGGGCATCGGCCTCGTGACTTCCGAAGAAACTCGGCTTTCATCATGAGGCGTCATAATTCTTCTAAACGAAGACCTCCTGACTCCCAGGGCAGAGTTTAAATGGTTTGAATAATTTTTTCTGGTTAGCGTTTTTTAGCGAGTTAGTTTTCTACGGGATGGGGTCGCTAACCCCATGCCAAACCCTCCTCCTTTATCTGGGCTTGGGACCGGCAGTAGCCCCCCGAAAGGGAAAGCAAAAGATATTACTCTGAATATTCATTAAATTGAATTAAGAACGTAATTAATTCTGAACAAAGATCGCAATGAGTTAAAGAATATAATTTTGCCTCTCTATTCAGTCGTATTAATAAGACTTATGTCCCAGAAACGCACATTTAAAATAAATCTCACTTTCTTCCGCTTTAAACACTAACTTAAGAACCAGGAAAACTGCAGTCTCATTAACGATTGTTTTACGTTTGCAAGTGAACTGAAATGGATCATTATGCTCCGTAAATG
Source organism: Schistosoma spindalis (assembly GCA_946903255.1). Classification (NCBI taxonomy): domain Eukaryota; kingdom Metazoa; phylum Platyhelminthes; class Trematoda; order Strigeidida; family Schistosomatidae; genus Schistosoma; species Schistosoma spindalis. The sequence continues at coordinate 5,665,300 of OX336417.1, read as the reverse complement.
CGACCTGAAGTGGAAGTAGTGACAGTTTTTCAATCGTTTTCAGTAAAGGTAAAATTACTGCTATGGTTCTACATCACTGTTGTTTTAATTGTTATTACGTTGTTATCATTTCTCTTTGACACTCAACCAAAGAGTTTTTGTAATTAATGCTTCACATTGATAGACATTTTAACTACGATAGCTAACTAACACTAGTAACATCAATACACAATAAATAAACTAAATTGTGCTAACGCTTATCTCAAAAAATTCAAATATATTATTATTATTATAACGAAAGGACAGAGCCATTTAGGTTCAAATACACTGTTCAGATGACAACTAACTAACCAATCAAATCGTTGTTTAAGCGCTCACCGCGTCAATCTAGTCTGATGTGTCTGTAGACTATCCCTGTTGCATGTGACCTGCCAACAGAAGAACATTATCTTATTATATTAGTGTAACCCATAATTTTTATTCATTTCAATAAGACACACAATACTGGTCGGTATGTATATGTGTATGTATAGCCAGTATAGCATTTACAGTCTAGTAGGACAAATTAGATCATACATAGGTCACAGATTAGTATAACTCTTTAACAAAAATTACAATACGTCAAATTTATTTAATCTTCTCATGAAACGTAAAAAGGAAATCATAGATGAATGAGTATTTAGGCCGTACGTCATTTCAATATGCGCTACTTTTGTTTGCAAACAAGTAAACGCACATCTATATATTTTTCTAATTATTTCAATCTCTTAATCACGAAAGGTCCAAAGTGGTCTACTCCCACGGGTGAAGAAACATACCAGCCTTGATACACTACACAGGGGAAGGTGACGCCATCAAGTGTTGTCCTAGACTCATCATAAAGCCCCAACAAGTCACACATTTTCCCATCACTCTCCTAACTAGGCTGGTTCCTCATACTATCTAGCTATAGGTGACTTGTCTAAACCCCACTTTCTAAATCAGAGAAATATAATTTGCCCAATTGAAGTATAAAACACTTTAGTGGCCCGGAATTTGACTCCAGTTACATCGTATGAATGACTAATATCGAAATATACATATAGGTTATTCTCGTATATAATTATCGACTTAAATCACGGTGAATAGTGGAATTAAATAAGTCAAATACGAGAATGGATTTTCGGATACGTATATTTTGTACACTCATTGATTTGAACAGATACTTAGAGGGACGAAGAGAAGAGAGCGAAGAAAATGACATGCAGTGGAGAAGGCTTGTGAGCCAACTCGATTTTACCAAGCGTTAATCGATGTTTATAGTCGGACAAAAATAAGCTACAGATATATGATGAGTAAGATAGGAAATACACATACATACGCTCATATAAAAATAATCAAGGTTGATAAGCGAATAATTAACAAGATGTAAATGTGGTTTAAGAAGAATTAATAGACTGGCTTCTCCGGAAGCTACAATAAACTCTAAGGATTTAATTATTTCCGACAAAACCTTGAGCCATAGCCTACACCTGTAATGTATTTTATACAGAGCCCCTGATATTTCGGATAGCATGAATGATCTCATTATTAATGCGTTAATACATGCATCTGCTCTAAACTTTAATGTTAAGGCTATTACATGAGATTTCAATTATTCTGGAATAAAATGAAGTACCAATAGTTATCAGTCATGTAATGATGAATTCCCAGCAAAAATTAACATACTCTGCTGGTCACGGTAGGTTCGTACTCCAAAAAGGCGAGATATTTGATATCATCCCACTATCTATACAAGTAAAGGGTGAATTTGAAAGCAGTAACCATCTAATAGTAGTTTTTGCTCTCATTGTCTATCCTTCATATAACCAACCCATACAAATTCCATTAATATAGAGACATGCTGATTGGGATCTCTTGCACTCCCAGTTAAGATTCTCAGAGTGGGATATCTTCCTTTCAAGTAGTAGTAGCCTTGTGGATGCAACTGACACATTCTATCTATACACTAACTCATATTTAGACTCCTGTGCACCTCCTAATACGTACAGGTTAAGTAAATCTAACGAATAATTTGTACCAGCTAAATATCGTAATAGATTAAGATGCCATAAGAAATTTTATATAAAATCAAACGATTCACGTTAGTTGCAGAAATAAATATAATTTTCAACCAATTAAAGAAAAGTATAAGTTAAAAACTATTAATGAGGAACCTTTAGCACTTAATAGTATCTCAAAAGTACAAAACGTAATTTTCCTTTACAATAAACACGTTGGAGCAACTTGAAATCTCGATATATCATGCATCATGCATAATGGCACTTTTATAAATGACTCTAAGACGATTGCAAACCATCTCAGTGATATTTTTGTGAGTTATAATTAATTTCTAAATAAAATTATTTAGACGTCATGTATATGACTGGTAAATCAGTAAAATCTATCACCACCACATGCTTAAAATTTAGTAAATCTATAAATTCCCTTAAGGTTTCAAGTGGTCAAGGAATATATGGGATTTCATACTTTCTCTACAAATATAGTGGATCAGACATTTCACTTCTTCTAAAGCTGTTCACTCTCTCTCTCTTTAGAAACAGGTACTTACCCTTACTGTTGGAACACTGCATATAGCATACCACAATATAAATCTGGAGATAAGACTGACATGAATAATTATCAGCCCAAAAATATTACTCTATTTATATCTAGGATTATGGAAAGAATTGTTGGTGAAGAACTTACCAGCTATTTAATCACTGAAGGACTCATCAGTGATTCTCAACATGGGTTTCCTAAAAATCGACCTTGCATAACCTCTCTAATTTAGTCTTTACTTAACGTAACCGAGGATGCATAGTCTTAGAAATACACTTTGACATTTCTAAAGCTGGTGTAATACAAGGTAGAGTCTTAGGTCCTTTGCTCTTTTTAGTTTATATCAATGATATTTACGATTGCTCTTGTGTGGGCAAGCCTCTTCTTTATGCAAATAACCTCAAAGTGGTGTATTCATTTTCTCCTCATGAGCTGAACAATATGCGAACTTGGATAAATATAGAGCTCAAAAAGGTAGCCCAGGGATGTTCAAAACAACATTTGGAGTTTAATTTAACTAGATATGCTTCAGTAATAAATCAATCAACTTGGATCTAACCATAAATGGTAAAGTGTTATCTAAGTTGCCTACTGTAGTGAACTTAGGTTCTCCTAAAATTTGTTCTTCACAGAATAGGTCTCGAAACAGACTTCCATGTCCCAACATCCTATGGGTTACATAATGTGTAAACTTTATAATAATGAGCCGAGTATTCTGATTTATAAAATAACGTGTTCGAGGACTCCTAGAATACTGCATGTTTAATCTTAGTAATGTTCGCATAAAGGATAAATTAAGGTTAGAATCCGTTCAGAGACGATTTACTAGCTTCGATACAAAAAGCACGTGGCACAAATCTTATTAGACAAAAATGTCCTTTATAACTGAGCTATATCACATTACACAACTAGAAACCAAGAACTAACCATCTTTGTTGGTTAATCCGGAAATCACATGTCATAACTGTTGAATTAATTAGTCAATAGGATTACTCTACATATATGACAAAAATTCATTTATGGTAAAACCATTGGTCATCAGAATTATTTGCCCCATGGTTCGAAAACAAAGGCATTTAATGTCAAGGTTAACTAAGTTCTGATTAATCTAAATATTCCCATTTGGAGAAAATTCATAGTGAAATTCCATAGTAAATGTTAGATATAGAGGAATGAATGAAAAAGGTTGAATTTCAAAGAATATGCTAAGAATTACTATATATGTGTTTATTGCATATTAAATAGATATTTGGTTTGTGGTATTTTTTTCCATATTATTTTCATTATAAGCTTTTATTCAATTCATCAACTGTTAAGATATCTTTTAGCGCTTAAAAACTACAGTTAACCAATTATATACCTGTTACTCAGTTTGTAATACAAAGACTTAGTTGTAAACAGATTGTGATCGCTTATTTACAGTACATTATAGTGTCGTTATTGATACATAGTATCATATGATTCATAATACTACAAACAAGGTCGGCTAGCTTTCCTATGTTCTGATTAGGTAGATTGAGGATAGCAAGGATTTGAATGAGCCAATAAACATCAGAGAATTTAATGAGCATATTGGTTAGTCAGTCAGCAACAACGTAGGACCAGGCACATATGTGCATCGGTCCAAGTTGCCATACCGCATTAGCACAACAAGATGAACACCGGATTCATAGAAGCAGTTAATTCAGTGGTAGTAATATATAAAAGAAAGATTGCATATAAGGAGGTAGTACAGGAAGAAAGAATTAGTTAGTAGAAAGAAAGATATGAAGCAATTTTAATCTCTGAGTTTAAAGAAAGACATAGAGTGTATACACCGACGCCATTGTGATCGATTCTCAGCCATGTCACCAAGAGTCTCCAACCATTGGTTACGATAGTCACGCGGACCCCAACCAGGTAGTCTGCATCTACCAACATGGTTCAGACGAGAAGTTAGTGACTTCAAGCACTGATGCCATGTTTTGGTTTGGCCGCCGCTAACTTTCTTCCAATTATCCCTAACACCGGTTAGCATTGTGCATCGTGGTAATCGATGTTCAACCATACGCAACACGTGGCCCAACCATCTCAGTCGATGAAGATTCATAACCTCATCAACTGATTTGCCGTCATTTCCTAGTACACTGCATCTAACTTCACTATTACTTACCCGGTGATCCCAGAAGATGCGAGTAACATTTCTAAGACATCTGTGGTCAAATACTAGTAGATTACAAGTATCTTCTACTCTTAATGGTCACGTTCCGCAGTCGTAAAGTAGAACAAAATGAACTGCCGCGCAGTATCCTCATCCTTTAATTGATATTAGTTAAATAAAATATTATTAATATAATTGACATAAAACGAAATGAACACTAATGATTTCAATTATTTGGTGATTCTACTAAGTCGACTATGTAGTAAAATATTTTCCATTTTATCAGAAAGGGTCTCGTAGAGATTTTTTTTAGAAATTTCACTGGTTGAAATCATGAGTCAATTGAAATTAAACTACCATGAAAAACCTGGAAGCACTGGACGGCCGTTTCGTCCTAGTATGGGACTCTTCGGCAGTGCGTATCCACGATCCCATTTAAATATCACTTTTAAAACAGATGATTTTTTGTTTTCCAAAACAAAACAAAAAAACAAATACAAATATATAATGGCGCATTTTGTATGTTTTCTTTAAAAAGATCACAAGGTTAATACAACTTACTAATGAAAACAATAAACAGTAACCAGTAGAAAATAGTTCAGAAAGGGAACAAAAAAAAATATGACCAAGAAATTATACATATTTACAGAAAAAAATAAAAATTAAAAAAAAAGTGTGTTTTTTTCTTTTTCTTAAAAAAAATGTAAACTATGAACTTTACCATGTTACATCATGCTTAATCTATTTTGTAATTAGAAAGTCCTTATAATTTTGTAATCGAAAAGAAAAAAAGTACAAAATTAAAAATTAAACTAATCAGATAGATAACTTTTGAAATTTTTACAAAAAAAAGGGTAAATTCGAAAGAGAAAAAAAAAGAGAAAAACAAAGGAAACATAACTAAATATGTAGAGATTTTTTGTTTAGTAACGAGAAAATATACTGTGAATTAAAAACACCCATGAACAACAAGAGAAAATATTATGATAAATAACAGGTATAATCAATATTCTTTCTTTTTCTTAATGAATGAATGAATGGATAAGATCTGAGCTGAATTATATGCGTAAATGTAAATTTGAATGAATAAAATCATTTAAAATAACCAATTATTAATAATAATGTGTAATACTACTTACTATTCAAATGTTAATATGAGTAGTATAATTTTGTTTAATTTATTTATTTAAATGAATATCAGGATTTAAACTATGCTCATAACATAATGCAGCTAGTTCAAAACAGAATTCATCAAAAATAATTGAAGCAAATACTAAATTTCGTGTTTTTATTGAAATATCTGTTGTTGGATCTGAATAAAATGGATTATTATTATTATTATTATTATTTATATTTTCATTATTCATTGAATGATTCACATTTACATCAACTTCTTCATCAGATCCTGAATTTATTAATTTAAATTTGTCATTGGTATAAGTTTGATTAGAAGAAGAAGAAGAAGGAATAGATGTACGATTACCTTGATGAAGTGATGCACGTTTTAATACTGGACTTAACCCGATACGACTTGTTAAATTTAAAAATTGATTTACACGGCTACGACTTCTATGACGTAAATTTAAATTAATACTTCCACCACTGATAGAACTACGATGTAAACGTTCTGAATTAGTTTTATTATCATTATTCACTGGTAATGGATATGTAACAGGCAATAGTGGAACAACATGTTGAAGTGAATCTTTGTTTACAGTATTCAAAGATGAATGATGATTTGAATTTGTAGGAAGACAATTTCCTGATAAACAGGTAGAAATGTTTTTCTTGTTCTCAGATACACCTAAATACAGTAAGAAACATAATGAATTAGTATTTGTTTGTCAAGTTTGATATTTATTGTAAATCGCGTTTAAGCAGGGATAATGTACAAAGTATTTAGCCCATATAGGGGAATAAAAGAAAAATAAATAAATGACAAGTTAAATAAAACGGGAATTGAGTGATACATAGAGCCTTTGCCGTAATTGTAGAAAATCTATTAATAGAAAACCATCAACCAATTCTTCTTAAACCACGGTCATTACTTTTAATCTTACAAATCTTTGCTCCCACTTTTTTAAACGTTCACTATAAACTAAAATAGTCTTGTTCTCAAAGCCTGTCAACAAGCAAATTTTCTTGATTATTAAGGGTTTGCAACTTTTAATTATTGGTAATTAAAGACTGCAATTGATCAGTCGCTAACAGTATCATGAGCTAACTGTGTTATATACAGTTAAATCATAAGTTTTAACATATTTAATATGCAACAAGTAGTGATATCCAGAATGCACAGGTACACTCAGTAGACGAGTCTCAAACGGGATGAGATTTGCGCTGTGGACTTCGCTTCTTGTAGCAATTCAACTTTACTAAAAACTTGTGAATAATTCACGATAAAGAATATTTCCAATATCTTTTAGACATAGCTCGGCCACCATCTACTTCAAACATGTAAGACTGGCTAGCATAATAATAAGCTGGAAACGACCAAACGTGCAGATTTATTCATAAGCTCATTCAACAGTGGAACGAGTCATGTCAGAAAAAGTAAACCAAATATTTGGGAATCATGACAGTTCTAAGCTGTGCTTAGGAACCATAGGTCATATTTGAAATGTCACATTGGAGTAAGTACGTTCATTCCTTTCCAAATTTTAGGAATATTAATTGTACTTAATTCTTCACTTATCCATGATTTGTTTCGAAGTATACGTTAAATGTTTATGTTAAGTCGGCTTTCCGAGAACTGCGACAGAGCCTCCAGAGGCCCTAAAGGAGCCGAAGAGTCTTAGCCAATCAGAGCATGTTGGAGCTTTCTAGAATATCAACGTGGCGTGCTACTATTGGTCAATAGCATAATATGTCTTTTAGCGGATTGGCCAAAATATGATGTTGATTTAACAAATGTTAACATCTATAAATACCCATGTTTTTCTGTACAAAACGAACCTTGGAGTAAAACACTTTTCGCATATTTTGCGACTTCTCTCTCGTGTGTAGTTTACAAAAGTATGGTGTGAAGCGTCTGTCGTTTTCAGCTGTTGATGAATATTTCTATCAGATCATACCAACCAATCAAAAATCTTTGAAAAATATACATTCGCAATTAAAAGTGAACAACTGTAAATCACTTAGAACAAACTAGCATCACTGAAACGTTGTGGTCACTATCGATATTAAGACAGTGGATATATTTCTAGAGAACACCAAAACTGTTGAATCACACAGATTCACACACTGCTAACATACCTCTTTTACTATTATAAATAGTATTTGATTGGTGCCCTGTCGTTGTCGCCATAATTTTAGTTTTATTACGTTGTGAATTCTCTCTCGTTGTATAAAAATTTGGATCAATGGTCATCTTGAAAGGACCTGGCCAGACAATATTAAAATAAACACGCGCACGAAATACAAGTGATTTCCATTGTTCCACAGATTCCGAAGCGACTACAATTTGACTACGCACAGATCGGAGCACCTGAACACGATGGATAATAAAGAGAGTGATGCACCAAGTTTGAAAAGATATAAGGAAGTTGGACTGATAAAAATATTTAAATAAACATCAGCGGCCTTGTAGCAAGAACTAACTGCTTAGAATACTGAATCGCCATACATTTCGTTGAAGTTAGAAATGCAAAACATCGGATGATTGCCTTGGAAGTGATGGTAGATATATCCAGTTATGAGATTACATTATTATGTAAAACTAAGTGCACCCTAATTTTACTGATTTTTACTTTGTAGTAATAGATTTACATTCTGATTTAATCTAGATCTTGATTATTAGTCAGATAATTGAGTCGAGTTTGCCAAGTGATCTAGCATGACGGTCAACTTAGTGTCCCGGTGAACGTCAATCAAATCAGGTTCTTTGTTCGTTACAACAATAACTAAATAATCGCTATGCCTTATTGCAAACAGACCAAGTAAAAGTACACACTTATATGTCAGGATTCGCTCAGACGAAACTAGGTGTAGTGAAATTAGATGTATAAATTACTTGGTAGATGGTTCAACTCAACGTAATACTATATTCTTAACCCTGACATCGCTTACTCAGTCGTCCCAAAATACACAGGCAATGTTAAGAAGTCATTTATGATCGAATACTAATACCCTACGAATATCCTCTATCCTTAGTGGTCATATTTCACATCCATAAAGTAAAACGGAGCGAACTGCCACACAATAAATTCGTCGCCACAAGTGACGTAAGTCGGCAAAAGCCAATCGAGCCTTCTGAATCCGTGCTAAAACTTCGTCAAATACCAGCCCACTAGGAAAAATGAAACCCTCAAGATAAAATAACAGACCAATACACTCAACCACTCCACTCCCTATCATTAATTTAGTCAATGGCATAAAATGTAAGTACAGATGAATCACAACTTCAAAGTAACACTTCACTATTAAGTCGACCTACTTTCCTTCCTAGTAAATCGCTGAAAAATGTTGAATAAATAAAAACTATCCAGATAAATTGATCATCAAATAATAATAAATGAATATTTAAAATGGTGAAAAACTGAAAAATCCTGGTGACAGGTGGGAGTAATGTTGATGATTCGTTAAGATTATGACACTTAGGCGTGTTTGTTACAAGTTCAGGCTATATTGCTCACTACCTTTGTGAGCAAACAGAACACACAATTACAAAAAGTTATATTTATTCATACCGGTAGAAAAATACAGTAAATATTTAATATTACTTACTTTATAAAGAGTATTAACAGATGGCTTTATACTTAAACCAATTGGATTCAATAAGTATTCATATAATAATGGACATGGATAAGAGGCCAATGCAGCAAATATATCAGTTAGAAGGAGATTAGTGAAAAAACAATTATTGTGCATATTAGCTAAACGATTTAAGAGTATGGACAAAAATGGACCTAGTATTTCAATGAAAAAAAGAAGACAAATACAAAAGGCATAATACTTAAGTAATAAAAATGAATGCATTTTATAATGAAATAGTACTGTTGGAGTAGACGAAAACTCAGGTAAGAAAAACCACAAAATCACACAATGACTTGATAAAAAATATGAAAACCATACATTAAATACATCATTTGCACACCCTTGCGTTGTACTTTACACACTCCATTATTTCTTTAGTTCTGTTGCTATTTCGATGGCTCTCCAATTTACTTCCTGTTCTCTTTATTTCAATCTTCTGCTGGCCGGCATTTCACTTCCTATTGCTGTTTTATACTACTTATATCTATCAACATAAGTAGCATACGTCACACTATTTTGCAGCTAGAAGCTTTAATATTTCATTATTTCTTTGTTGTGAGATATGGTGTCTGAGAGTTGACAGTGATACGAAATTTTCCTATGCATAAGTTCAACCTATTACTTAAGTGATATTTAAATGGAATCGTGGATGCGCACTGCCGAAGAGTCCCATACTGGGACGAAACGGCCGCCCAACGTTTCCAGATTTTCCATGGGGGTCTAGCTATAATTGACCCATGAATTCAACTATCAAGTTATTTAGTTCATGAGTACTGCTGTTTAGAGAGCTCCGCGGAAGATACAAATCATTTGCTGAAAATTTGACACCTGTAATAACCCCGACATATAAAATACATAACCTTCGATTACAGCGTTATACTTTGATAGTTACCATGAGGAGTGAAGCAGAACAGCTCTTAGGTAATTAGGATATGACAATGGTAGTTTATAAGGTTTTTGATGGCTGTCTAGAACCTTATACATCAATGTAAGAAAGGTAATTGTGTACCAATGATCGAGGATTGTAAATGGTATATATATACTAAAAGTCACACTTTAATGTATCTTTGTTGTTTAGTGGTTTGAATGTCTGATTTTTAACTAATGGTCGGTAGATTCAAATTTGATTAATGTAGGGGATTTATAGTAAGTGTTGAATTGCATGTTATTAATTTAGTATTATCATGACATAAATTTGAAATACAATCACTATCACCACACTTACCTATACCGCCAGCGACACCAACTGAATTTGAATAATGCTTCGCAGATTGTGTGGATGAAGTTGAAGAGAAATCTGTTAAGTGTGAATGATTACTACAACTACTATGACTCCCTGAATGCAGACATTGTTGTTGGCGTATTGAGTCAAGTCTGTTTAATGATATTGAATCCAAAGCATCATTACATGATCTAATCATTAACGAAGATAATAGAGGAGATTGTAAGAGTTTAGATTTTGTTTCGGCATTATTGTCTCCCTCATCATCATTATCACTACAATTATGACTAAGATTATCATTCTTAGTTGCAGTGGTATTTACTGTTGTACTACTAACCGTATCGGTTTCAGTAAATTTCATTTTTGAATTTTCAAATTCATGTATATAATCATCCAATTTTTTAAAAAACTCTTCATCAATTTTGCTGTAGGAAATAAACGGTGGCAAATGTCCAAAATGTTTTGTACAACGTCCTGGTGATGGTAAACAATCTAATGCAGCTAAAAAATTCTCTAATTCATATTCTTGTCTTTCATTAAAATCAGTTTTTGTACACATTGTGGTGGTGCATGTAACGACATTATTATTATGTAATTCTGTACTTGGATCTAGATGAGCTAATCTTAGCAAATCCGGTAATGTTGACAAACATGTACATGAAGGTGTAGAGTTTTTGGATGTGAGATTACATGGTATACTAGAGCCTGGGTTACAACATCTTTCTTCATGATTGTCCATTTTTAATGTTGTCGATAATTCTGATGACTGTGGTTGTGGTTGTTTATTATCAATAGTTGTTGAATGAAATGATTCTGTTGAACACGAATTGGATAACTGTCTATTAGTTGGCAAACACGAATTAGTTGTCTTGTCAAAAGCCTCAGTTTCAGAGACAGTCGACTCAACATTATTAGCAGCGATAAGAGTTGTGTCATTATCAGTATTACTTGAATTACTAGATTGTTTCATATTCTCTTGACTACTTTCATCATCTGATGAATCATTTATATAATTTAATTGATATAAAGATGAAGTATGTTTCCTCGATAAACTATGCAATAACAATGGTGAAGATAATGATATATCATCACATACACTGTTCCATTCGTTTTTGCTACCACTGTCGACTATATCTGGCATACATTTTGTTCGATCTCTAGCTGACAATCCATTAGGCGTTGAGTCCGGTGTTACACAACCACTACTATTTGTATATTTCGACGAATGGATCGTTCTATACAAATCACAACGTGATCGTTTCTCTTGTAATTCTAATAAATTATCATCTCTTACTAGTGATGTTGCAGATTGATTCCCTTTATTATTTTCAATCATTTTTGGCCAATACTGTGAACGCCATGATTTACAAGCTTGACGTCGTCGTGAAACACGTAAATTGGCATTTTTAATATAATTTATTAATTCCGGATAATTATTAGCCACTAAAATAGGATGGAGTGGTGTTGTACGAATAACAACCCATTCGTTGTTTAAAGTTTTGTTCAAATCATCATCATCATCAATTGATTCATTATTGAAGTTGTTTGAACAGTTTAAACTTGTTAAGGGATCGATTGTAGGCATAGAGTCTCCATGACCACTGAATATGACTTCTTTCGAAACATTACATAGTTTTTCGACAGGACTATTACAACGAAACAATAATTTAAGATTATAAAATGAGAACATAGTTTGGTCTATATTAGGATTGTCTGAAGTAAAACTGTTGAAAATAGACATCTTTTTATCTTTCTTAGACATAGCTAACCCAGAAAGCAAAGTCATATTTCCACCAAAAGCTCTATAGACTAAGATAATGTTACTTAGACGAACGTCTATCGAGTGTAACGGTAATTAAAACCTCTTCAGAAATAAGACAAATAAATAAGCTTATTAAAATAATGATGAAGTAATTAGAGAAGTGTCTTAAGTGAGATCCGATACTATCTGTTTGTCAAACATTGACACACTTATAATGATAAATACGATTTGAAATAATAAAGCATATTATAATGAGGTGGTTATTAAATTTTGAAACGATCTAAGGCATTTAATCACAAGTTCAAGTCTGATAGGCTGGGCGAGTACAAACTTCTGACGTGTCTGTATCCAATCCTTTGGAGCTGATGATCATGAGTGCTGCTAGAGGTGTAAGGGTAGTTGTTACTTCACATTTGCACATACCGTAGAGAGATACTTTTTATCGAGATATATGAGAAAATTGAAATAAGGGTGGCTTTGATTACTTGGGAACGTGACCCCGGAGGGATAACTGCTTGAGGTTGGTCGCATATAATCTTTTTATGAGTAGTTTTAGATGTCCTAGCTTCACACTTTCAAGGCTTTATTGAAGGGATGAAATGAGGCTTGTTATTTTTCTACAAGCCACTTTTTCGAACCACTTTATGCAGTTGTGAGGAGGCAGCAACTATACAGATGCTAGATAGAAGGGAAACACCTCACTGCTGTCAAACTTTTAAACAGTCAGAAGTACGACGTCATCCTCAAACTTCATTTTTTCTGCTTGCAGTCTTACAACTCTGAAACTAACCTTTCTGAGATGGTAGGACCTAAAAGAACGAGTAATCCGGCCGACATAGCTTGGCCGGTTCATTAAATCAGGCAATCTTTAATTCCATTTCTAAGTAGTAGCTTATATTTATCCTTGTACCAATACCTATGTGTTAAAATAAATAAATAAATAATAAATTTTAACACATAAGTATAGGTACAGGGAGGCACCAAGCACATATGCGCCACACGAATATCAATTGATTTAAGTGAGGGCTGTGATACTGCCCGGGTTCCCAAACCGAAGCAGGTGGTTTTCTTAGGGGGCCACACCCCGAGCCTTTGACCTGAACGTCTGACCCACAAGGCAGTGGAGCATCGTAAGCATATGCAGTCCCATCGTAGCCGGTGACCAACGATTGGTTCATACGCCATTTGTTCCTTCAGGATACTGGAGCCCATGTGCACCATTGGTTTGGGGTCCGGTTAAAGCGCCGGACATTCGCTTTTCGTCCTCTCATTTTTGTAAACAACAGTAATGACACGAGAAGGCAGTGAGTAGGACTTCCCTGGCAGAGGCTATATACGCATGGCCATGTGAGAGCATTTCGAGAGGGAGAGCGGACTCTCCCCACTCTCGGCCGTACCAGGGCATTTGGGGGCTGAAGTCAAACCATTCGATAAAAAGAAGTATATGTCATCAGAAAAAGTCAACATACCAGTAGGATATACTTGATTTTTGCCTCTTCCCATTCTTTAATTGTGTAGTGTCAACTTCAGAATTATCTGTTGTTGTTGACTGAGATCTGGATTTGGAAAATTTATCACTACAAGATGATGTATTGGCTAATGATAAAAATAATTCAGCTGATTTAACAAGATGTGGGATTAACTGATTCACCGTAGGATGATAATAAGTAGTATGTTTAACGGTTGATCGTGGTGAAGTAGACCAAAGTAGTTTTGGTTGTTGTGTTGTGCCATTGTTGGATAAACATAATGCAGATCCAGTCAGTAGAGTTTTATGAAATCCATTTGATGAAGAATCAAACTTTTCAGAATCTAAATGATTCAAAGTCAATAAATGCCTAAGAAAGGGAAGAGAATAAGAAGAGTAGCAAGTCAAAAATTGAAATTAATGATTTCAAAAATATGACAAATAGATATGAGAATATGAACAGAAGATTATTCAATGTTATTATGTGATTGGTTATGAATTAGAAGTTCTAGTCAGTAACCAGAATCAGTAGATGTCATCCAACCTGAAAGCGGGACAATAACTCACCAATTAGGTAGGACGAAACAAGTGTTGTGTTAACAAATAAACTTGATCTCAAAAATGTCTTGTATGGTGGGTACCGATTGTTGAGAAGCCCTATAACATGCACCCGAAGTAATTTCAAAAAACAGCTTAGAATAATTGGTTGTTGATTTTAAATCTTTTATTCGCTGCAATAAAATCATAACATTATTTTCATTCGGCTGAAGGTTATTCGCAACGATTTCAGTGTCCAATGAGCCTGCCATATCCAGTATTATCAGTCATTTTCTTATTTACTTAATCGATGAGCTGTGCATATTTAAATTTAATTTTCATTAAAAACTTCATTTCGAGACCTGATTACACTGACAATGACAGATACATACTTCTAGACGCTTCAAGTGAAATCTTTCATAAAAGTTACACTCTAACGTGTAACGTACGAAAAAAATTGACGAAAGTGATGGACACGATACAAGAAATCAACATTGAAAATCTTAGGGATAACTTCATCTTTTCTGTTATGAGTTATCACTACTATGTCTTATAATCTTACAAACTATCTAATTTATATCACCATTATTTCAACACAATTTAATCGAGTTCATTCATGAAATATGTAACAATATTGAACTAAGTTACTACTATTTTTGTTCTCCCTATGTAACACGATCATGTTTACTTTCATTAGTTGTTTATAAAATCATCAACAATGAAAAATGAAAACATGTTACCATATAAACAACACCTTCTCTCTCTCTCTGGGTGTGTGTACACACATAAAAATCAATCTCAAAATCCATATTATAAAAATGGAACACAAAAGTTTGTTTGATCAAAAAGCACATGTCTTGTAAGAAACACATGATTATTATTAGTTAACAAGCGATAAAATTATCCATATATATATATATATATATATATATATATATATATATATATATATATATATATATATATTCAAGCTGCTATCTTCTTTTTAGATATTCTATATTTATTCAAATTATGTATCTAATCTACAATGATCACGATCATAATAGCGTTCAATCAATTTCTTTTTTAATAATATCAATTGTTATAACAGGAGTTTGTCGTAATGGAATGATCAATCGGTGAGTCAATTGATGAATTCAATGTATACATCACTTAGATATTAATTACGTTGATAATTAAGCATATTATTATATGTAAGATTCAAAAACTAAGCAATAGAAAAAGAGTTCACATGATTGAACTTAATCAGATAACTAGGAAGCACTAGACAGTAGATTGTCTTTAGTATAAGACTCCTCAGATCAGTCAATGATACCAATACTCTATAGTAAGTACTTTAGTAATCTTTAAGTTTAATAAGTAGTAATTCAAATTTATTTGACTAAGTGAAAGTTTAAAATAAATTTCAAGTTAGTTTTCCTTCAAAGATTGATTAATATAATTTGGAAATGAACAACAGGAAATAGCATAACCAATTGACTGAAGTTGACAAAAGGCGGATGATTATTGATATTCAACTCTGTGTTCTACAAGTGTAGTGGATATCCTAAGATTTAATGATACTACGTTTGGTCTTGTATGAGATTGTGGATTAGTAATATGAAAAAACTAAACAGTGTAACCCTCAAATTAGCTGACATCAACCGTATCATGAAGGATACAAATTTCACACTGAAATACATCTATTTAACCGTGTATTTTAATGAGTTTGAATTATCTTGCAATATTAGGAGACTCTACCAGCAAATGAGATATTTCTCTGAGTGGTTTGGAAGGAATCAAATACGAAAAACACGTAACCCCATTTTATCACAATCGGTAGACATTGGTCATGTGTCAAATAGTACTAAATCACTCTAAGTAACCTACCATATAACCCCGTTTCCCGCGGACGTTCGATCTCTTATTCTACATACAGCAGGAGCTTAAGAGATGCAAGACAACAACCTGATTCTGAGTTCAAAGGAGCTTTGTAACATGCCTATCTCTTCCTTGTTCTGATAAAACTTAACAAAAACGATCTTACTTCGTAAATCCTGTTTTTTTCCTTCACTGCATTTTTTATCTCTTCTTCACTATCCATATATCTATACTGATTATTTGCATACTTCTTACTACGCAATTTTTATGTTTGTCAATGATTTTTATATTTGTTTATTTTTCCAGGTTTTAGCCTACTTTGGATATTGAAATATCTACTCACATTGTCATTATTCTCATCACTAGTACAACTTTCATCTTACTATGAAATCGTACTTATCGCATGTAAATAGTTAAATAAACCTTTTTCATTGATATCATTGACTTATAAACTGCTTTGATGGGTTCAGTGGTTTTCACGTATCTATATAAATATTACTGTTTATTAAACGTTGTTACGATCAGGAACTAATGTAAGTTGAGCAACCACTGAAAAACTAAAAGCATTGAACAGTTTGTTGGCTAACTGAAATCAGTTTGTGATCTCAGTAACATTCAATAGTCTCAAGATTCACAAAAAACAAGCACATTTATAAGACTATTGGCAATCTTTAACATCTAAAATCATGATAGATCAGGTAATAGAATGAGTAAATATCGAAGTTATACCGAAAATAACTAACATTTATTAACAGACAACTAGAAAACCCAAAGTAGTATACTTTACAAAATGAAAACCCACAATTTTTGAAAAGTTCATCCATTTATTTCTAAACTCCGAATAAATTAAATGGAGCAAATGAAGCAAATCTAATCATGAGATTTAATGATTCAAAATGATAAACACTTAAGTCGTGTATAATTGATTTTTGTGCACAAAACTTTGAGTAGCCATACATGTGTTATGTGAAATTTATGCATGATACAAGATTGAAATAAGTTACAGGAAGTATCAAATCTATGATATGGTACTTTAAAGTCAAACATCTAGGAGGGTCAACAACAAACAAGCATAAATATCTGTAACAATACAGTTTATAGATGGTCCATAGTGAACGTTTGGTATGAAAATTTCAGAATTTAAATGGTGAAGTCTTATCAGTATATGGTTGTAGAGATTAGGTTTTTGATTGAGATCATGAATTGATTGATTTTAAATCACCATTGAAAACCTGAAAGCACTAGACGGCCGTTTCGTCTAATTGTGGGACTCCTCAGCAGCACACAGAGTCCCAAAATAGGACGAAACGGCCGTCCAGTGAAGTCTTAGTATTTTCACCAAAAAGTTATAATAATTAGGAAACCTACTATGAAAAGCAAATAAATCAACTCACTTGAATATTAACTCATACATAACATCTTCACAGTGAAAGCTTAATATTGTACGAAATAAGGATAAAGTGACCATTCCAAGCTGAATTAAAAGGAAAATCAGGAAAATTTATGAACAGTTGTGGAGAAGCAACGACTAAAAAATAGGACAAAACGAAACAAAACCTGTGTTAATTGAGTAGGAAACCTTTTCAGGAAAGAAGCAACTAGATAGTTTATAATTTAGTTAAATCAATGTACGAACTCATAAGAAATCGGATATTATCGATGAGAGTACTATATTGCATGCTATCTCTTTTTTTCATTACCAATTTAAATCTGGTGATAATCCTTAGGAAGAAAAGAGACATGCACTGGTTAATTAAATAATCCATAACCGAGATCTACAACTTTTTAGTCACTGAATATTGATCACGAGATCGAATCTGACAGAGAGCATCAGTTCCCTCAAGATATACTCGGCCATGAACTACTTTTTTTACTTGAGATATATTGATGATACGCACCTGCAAAAACTGAAGGAGGTGAAGAAAGATTTGAACCTGTGAGCTGTCAGTTAAAAAACGAGTATTTTCACCACTACGCCAGTCACTACGTATTATCTAATGATCCTGATTGCTTTCCTCAATTTAACTAATTCAACCACTATCATAGAAGATAAAGGACTTACATTTAATCATGAAATTACTGATCTGATTATTACTAGCAAAATGCATCTTTCTGGAAATTAACTTCATTGAATACTAGAGTAAATTAGAAATAAACATTTTCATATACCTTATTTTGAACGCTCAAGTAAAACAAAAGACTATCTACATAATACTGTATGACATCAGTGGTTTATTAATTAAAACAATTAACTAGAAGGTTTCAAGTGAGAAATCCATTATACCTATTTCGATTTCGACAAATGGACATTAAGTAACAGCTCTCATACACAATGCAGCTCGAAGTCGAGTACATAAACTTGTATTTAGTATATGAGTTACTTCAGGTTACCATTAAATAGACGGAAAGATTGATGGACAGTTTATTATTTTATTTTATTTTATTTGAACACATATATATTGGTGCAAAGGGGAACCGAATACATATGCGCCACATAAGTTGCTTGATTTGTGTGTGGGCTGTGATACTGCCCGGGTGCCCAAACCAAAGCAGGTGGTTTTCTGAAGGGGCCACACCCGGAGCATTCGACCTAAAGGTATGATCCACAGGGCAATAGAGCAACGTAAGAAGATTCAGTTCCATGATAGCCGGTGACCGACGATTGATTCATACGCCATTTTTTCTTTCAGGATTCTGAAGTTCATGTTCACCATTGGTTTGGAATGAGGGTTTTCCAGCTCTCCTAGGCGGATCCTCCTTATCCACCAACCCGATTAAAGCACCGAACATTCGCTTTTCATCTTTTCAATTTCGTAAACAACATCCTCTTTGCGAGAATGCAGAGAGTAGGACTTCCCTTGCAATGGTTGTATTCACGTGGTCATGTAAGAGCATTTCGAGAGGGAAAGCTGACTCTCCTCACCCTTGGCCATACTGGGGCATTTGGGGACAATTGGTCAATTCTAACGACAAGAGTTCAAGATTAGTGACCTAAATTTTTGTAATTGTTTAGCATTTATTAATAAGAAAAATGGATATAGAAAATCAAATAAAAATAAGACTGTTTCAAAATAGTTTGTTAGTTGTTTGGTACTGAATATAATAACCCCGTCAAGAATTCTGCACAGTATTGACCGTCTATATTCTCTTAAATCTTTAATTTTCTTCGTCAATTTTATCATTTGGTCTTTTTGAATTATTCTACACCCTCATAATAATGACATTTTGGGATTTCAGAACTTTAATTTATACTCTCGTTTGTTTTCTCTGAGCTAATACATATGACTATTGGGAGCAATACGCATTTGTGTTAGGTTTTACTGATGATGACTGATTTTGAGTTATTTCATTTAAAGTAACTGAAAAAAAGACTACGGTTATTTAGTGAACTTTAGCAACTATCGACACAGTTCAGACAAACGGTTGATGATTTTAAAAGTTTGTAACAGATCATGATTACATATTCAGAAGGGGTTTTGTGGAGATTGTAGCAATTTCAATAGTTGAGATCATCAGTCAATTGAAGGTAGACCACCATGGAAAGTCTGGAAACAGTGCTACAATCTCCAAAAAACCCCCTTTCTGATACTAATCAACATATGTTCACTAGTGATTGGTTTTAAGATATGTATCCTGGAGATCTAGTCAAAAGCAGTGAACAGTGGAGTTCAACCGGGTCAGGTGTGAGATAGTAACTCACTGAAGACAATGGCAGATGTGTCGTTCAATTTCGTGAATTAGTTGAAGTTAGACATTAACACCATTGGATGCCGACTAAGTGGTCTAGAGGTTAAGCATTCGCACAGAAAATTGAAAAGTTCTGGGTTTGATTCTCGAAAGGTGGGATCGTGGATGTCTACTGATGAGGAGTCCCATACTAGGACGAAATTGTCGTCCAGTGCTTTCAGGTTCTACATGGTGGTCTTGCTTTAATTGACCCATGAATTGAACTTTAAAATAAAGAATCAAAAATTAGATTGGATAAAGGTCTTAGGATAATCTAAACTAATCATATCACAAACAGTGATTATTCTTGTTTTACTAAGGTCAAAGAAAGGATTAGTGACTGGCTTCAAGAGGTGTTTTTTGGAGTTCTAGTGAGAAGCAGTGACCAGTGGAATTCAACCGGGTCAGTTGTGAGATAGTAACTCACTGAAGACAATGGTGGGTGTATCGCTCATTTCGGTGGATTAGTTGAAGTTAGACATTAAGACCGTCGGATACCGGTAGGATCAGTGGTCTAGAGGCGCGAGACTGATAGGTCCTGGGGTTCGAATCACGCGAGGCGGGGCCGTGGATGCGAACTGCTAGGAAATCCCATAATAGGACGAAACGGCCAATCAGTGTTTCCAGGTTTTCCATAGTGGTCTAGCTTCAATTAATTCATGATCTCAACTATTGAGAATACATAATCTTAGGTTTTCAACATTTAGAAAACTATGAATAACTACTTGGGTGTTATTACAATGAACTTTGACGTATACCCCAAAGAGGATCTCTTCTAATGATTGATTAGTTGTATGGAAAGGTAAAAAAACCCATGTTTTTTCGATCAGAAAAAGTTTTAAAAAAAACGCGGAAGATCTCAACTTATTTTTTACAATGAATATGATCGAGGCGAAAAGGGGCACAAAACAATGCCACTCTAATTGAGTTTCAGAGCATTTAGTAGACAACAAGCAAAATTTCAAAGTCTCG
This sequence comes from Schistosoma spindalis, assembly GCA_946903255.1. NCBI lineage: Eukaryota > Metazoa > Platyhelminthes > Trematoda > Strigeidida > Schistosomatidae > Schistosoma > Schistosoma spindalis. The sequence goes on along the minus strand of OX336417.1, from coordinate 5,644,299 downwards.
ACTTGTTTACAACACAGAAGAATACGTTTTGCACAGAAAAATTGCTTTGGTACCTTCATGTATTATTATACCTAGGTATCTGAGCTTTGGTAAAACTTACAACAAAGTTTTTTATCTGGCCGAGGACGAATGAAAGCATCAGAAAATGGACAAGGACTTGCACCAAAAATCTACGAAGCAACGTTCACCAACGCAATTCAACATATCTGAGGAATTTTAAGCATCTGATAAACGTTTCTCAACATCTCCACATAGAAATTGACGGCCCTCTTCCGTCATCTAAATCATTAAAGTACATATTTGCTGCGATGAATTGTTTCATCACATAGGCGTTAATAACAATCAAATAATTAACTGCTTCAGTATTTCTCGACAACCATATTTCTATCATCGGCATCCCATTAAACACTACAAAAGTCCGTGACTTACATTTTCAATCAACATTTCTCAATGAATTCACTTGACGCTTAAGAGTACAGCACATAACAGCAACACTCTTAGCAGAAGAGTTTCACAATCAAATAAATAGGTTGCTGATGTCACAGCCTGACAAAACAAAATGAAGTGATGCCTTAACTCTTAGTTCCCTTGGAATCCAATCAATGATTGAAGATATAGGATGGATTAAAATCAAATCGATTTATTGTACAACACTAATCATGCCAGAACAGCTAGTCAGTTACGACGATAAAATCCAAAAATGATACATCTAATTTTCCACAAACTATTCAATAACTGAAACCAATTACTCTGAGTACAAACATTTAAAAACACGTAAATTCATTTTTTGCCGGCGTTGATGTAATTACAGCATCAGCTGATTAGGCATTTTTACCCAGTATCTTATGCCCACAGGTTTTATTGTTCACTAGATCGTCGCATAATACATGAGCAATGTTTTGAAGACACTCATGAATAAAAGCCGACAGCCTACTTATTTGTTCAAAATTCATAAACCACGTTCCGGTTCAATAGGGTAAAACAGATGGAACTGCTGAGCAATACACTTATCCTATGGTTGGCGAAAGTCAAGAGAAATTTCGAGATCCGTTCCAAGATGTTGTCAGACACCAACTTACTAGGACTGATGATACACTCTAGGTTAAGGGTTTCGAGATAATTGCCTCCAGTCACATCACAATGGTAAAAAATACACAATATATATAAAAGCCTACTTACTGAGAAGAGGAACGAAAGAAAGGTCATCAATATTACAAAGAGTAAATTAGGAATATTTAATTGCTTTTAAATTCTTGGATTATAATTGACTAAGAAGAAAAAATAAATATTACTACGGAAAATATAGGAGATATTTCTAGCTCTTAGATATATATTACTTTCCTGAAGAGTCTCGGACCAAATGATCCCCAGAAGATATTATGGAGTTAATTTGTTTTAATCATTAAAAACATATAATAGCATAGCTACTAATATTTAAAACCAGATATAGAGTACAATTCAGATGATTATCAGTACATTAATATAAATGAAGATTAACCTAAAATAAGTGACCAATACCAAAACAAAGTCAAGTAAGATGGGTACAAGGATATTTATACATTGAACAAGAAAAAAAAATTAACACAATTAAGTACTGTAAACATTAATGCAGTTGAATAAAGGGAAAGAAAAGTAAACAGAAAATCGTTACAACAATAATCAAATTATGATGAGTAACAAATAAAACATGCAGCTAGTCAACTTGCATTGAAATATTAACATTTTCATTTCTATTAAATTTTTGGTAATTTTTTAACGAAGCATTAGTTTATATTATGAATTTAATATTGACCATAAAGGCAAGAAATCGTAAATTTAGTAGGTTTTAAACTGTTAGTTAACTGATGTACGAGTAAATCAATAAAAGTTAGGAGTAGCCGGACTGAAACGTGTTATCAGTTTATGAACCTATTGACTGTTGAACTGAGCCATGTTTGTGGATGTACACTATCTAGCTAGTGACGGTGTAGTAGCCGAGATCAGTAGTTGTAGACGTTGGGTGATATAGTTCAGAATCAGCTACAATGGAGCAAATGTATACACAATTTACCTTACTCTAGATCCCCAGTTCCAATGACCTTCATCTATACTTTCTTATTCTGTCTTTTAGATGAGTATTCTCCATATTCAACATCTTGTCATCACCATTAATAGGTGATTTCTAATATTTTCCTATTGATCTTATTAATCTCATCTCATTCATTTAGTATGGCAAATTTGATCAATCAACATTTGTACCAGGCTCTACGTTAATTATGACTGACATAATAAAAATTAATCGAACAATATAATTTCTTCAACAAAATGATAAGGTCCTCCTGTTCATTAGTCACAGTATGAATAAGTCATTCATTAACATGCTGCAGGCAAGCATCTATTTACAAGTATGATATTCATGTAAGAAAAACTTCAGTTGAATGACTGACGCACTAACGAGCAACATAAAATATTTCAAAAGAGGAGAAAGACTGAGCAGAAGATATATATATATATATATATATATATATATATATATATATATATATATATATATATATATATATATAATGCAGAAATATCACTGATATAAAAATACTGGGTAAACAACAAAGAAACTAGTTATACTAGGATAATGAACATTAGAATACCTATGTAAAATTGACAATATGATGTATAATATGAACATTGGAAAGTCACATGCACATTTTAGAAAGAGAGAGAGATAAGTAACCACTACATGCGGGACATGAAAACAAAACATGAACCACAACTTACTTGATATCGTTTATCAGTGATCACCTAAATATTAAGCAGTGTATTATAATAGACGGCACATTTTTAAATAAGAGCAATCCTTAAGGGAAAAATGAACTACAGTGTAAAGAACATTATAACAAATAAGTGTTAGGGATGTAAAAATCAATATTCTGGGGAGTCAATATTCACGAAAAGCATTGTTGTTGTCAACAGCAGAATTTTATCTTCCTTAAAGTGTCTCTAAATATAGTATATAGTAAATGATTTTGAGGAATTTTCAAAACTTTATGAACTGACTATATTTACGGAATACAGTATGTGTAAAATTCAACTGAGGCATAAAAATACCTTTGCATAAGTTATTTCAACACTTAAAACTCATTTACTGAAAGATATTTTTTATATAAAGCACTATTTAAACCGTTTCTACACTTGAACTTTTCTATTCACACTTTAATCTATAGAATATACTCGAATCATTAGGTACTGAAGTAGTGGACGCTAGTTACAGGTAAGTAGTATATGGTGGAACGTGAAGTCGAAGTTGCAACAATTGTTAGACGGAATGAAGAGTTTGTGGACATCGAAAGCAAGGTGTTGGCAAACGAAAAGACAGTTCATATGGCAGAACACGACGAAAGATGAAAATGGATGATTGAAGGCTATGCATAGGTATTATGTAAATATTTTGTAACTTCTCCCTACAAATATACGTTCTTCCTGTCTATTGTCGTATTTTACACTACTTCTTCGAAGGGAAAACAGTTTAGAGAAGTAAAAACTGAGTTTCCTAGTAAGACAAGTTAGATGTACATCATTATATAATCTTGAATTGTTGTATCAGACAACACAACATATCTTCTAAGTAATCATGTTTAGAAGAAGAAAATACAAAAAAATTTAAGAGTAACGACTAAGTTTTGATGAAAAAAACACAATATTTCGGAAAGTAACGGGTGAAAACATGATAGAATGGATTTTCGTGGTTGTTACCCAAGAAAATGCTGGTTGATTTTTTTCCTTCATATCAATCACTAATCACGTTTCTACTCCACAGCAACTATAATTTGTATGGAATCCTTACAAACAGACATTGTTCTGGATAAAGTAATGAATCATTAATTGATTTTGTCATAAAGTTGGTGTTGACCAAATACGTGTTATACTCTCACTCAATAATCCGAGCATTCAGTAGTGAAACACTGGACATAGAATAGAACAAGAGTTTATTGACATAAAAGTACAAACGGTAGAGGTATTATATACGATATAAATAGATACATACTTCTTGACCAATCATAAGTCACACTTTGGTTTAATATAACGGATTGGTTTAAAGTAAGTTGTCATTATAATGGAGCTTTGTGGAGATTTTAGTGATTTTAATAGTTGAATTCATAATAATCATTATATGCTCACTAGTGACTGGCATCACGATGGATTTCTTGGAGTTCTCGTGAAAAACCGTGACCAGTGGAGTTCAATCCGTGTCGGGTAGATACAGGTATCTATCACAGACAATGGATGAACGGTTGCGCAAGATCATGGATCGATTGAAGCTAGATATTAACACCACTGGTTGCCGACCAGCTCAGTGGTCTACAGGTTAAGCATTCACGCGTAAGACTGAAGGTCCTTGGTTCGAGTCCCGTATGCGAGGTTGTGGATGCACAGTGCCAGAGAATCCCATACTAGGATGAAACGGCCGTCCAGTGCTTCCAGATTTCCAATGGTGGTCTAGCATATATAGACTCATGAATTCAACTATTAAAGTTTGTAATTGTTGTAGAATTGTGAACTATATAACCTAGATGTATAACATATATATGATATTACTGAAAAAAAGTGATGGACAACACTTTGGTAAATTATTAGCAACATTATGGTATAAGCTGCTTATGTTAACAGATATAAGTAGTATGCAACAGCAATCGGTAGTATATCATATAAAACTGTTATCAATACTGTCATTTGATCATTTGTATTCTATGAATTAAAAGATTGTGAATATTTTTCAAGGGGTTTTTGAAATCGACACCAAACCCACTTTCGACTTCAGTTAAATAGTCAATATGTATAATGAATAATGTTAATTGTATTGTATTATTTTCCTAAAACTTCACTTTAACCATATAATAAACAGAATGAACGAATTAACACATATACACATGAGATACTGCATACATGTATGAAACGTACGTCACGCTGGTTTTTTTTTTACATAAATAATCACATGATAAATTGAAAAAGATCATAAGAAAAGGAAAGATTCTTGAAAAGATATGAACGATTGATTAGTTCATTATTATCACTAATACATGCATTGTACTACTGCAATTACTAACCAGGCAATACAATTCTATGGATTACTATTATATAATTAATTTACTTAGTATGGGATAAATAGAATGCATAGTTTGTAAATAGGTAGCAATAAATGATGAAATTATACTTAATTGTACTGTATTATAAATAGAACTTTCTATTACATTCCCGTCATAACACTGAAATATAAAACAATTAATTTCATCAATAAATTTACATAATGTAAAATCAAAAGACAAAGTTTATTCAAGTCATGTGATTTCTGAATAATTTAAGCATATACCGATTTAAAATATTTATGAAAGGTATAGGAAGTTTAAAACAAATAAATTACAATGATTCAAGTACGATTGAAACACCTATTACTGTCTAAAACTAGAGAACTGATCTACAAAAAAAAGATTCTAAAAGATTTGCATTGCCTCGTTGGTACCCAGTACTGAATTTCATTAATCTCTGATGTTATAGGAGCATGGTTGGCGAATATTCCCTATAGGCTATAGGTTTCATTATGTTATGTCGAAAAAATTGCAAAACACAGAATTTGACTACAAATCAACTTAAGGATGAAGTGTTTTTTTATTTTATATCGTATAATAATAGTTTGAAAAGATCTTTCATTTTTGTTGACTTCGTTAATTTTTGTAGAATATTCTTACATACAAATAAACTTCTGACGTTTTCATTTTCTTTTAATTCTATATAAAGTACTGTCACAAAGGCACCCAAACGCCCTGGTACGGCCGAGAGTGGAGAGAGTCCGCTCTCCCTCTCCAAATGCTCTCACATGGCCATGCGTATATAGCCTCTGCCAGGGAAGTCCTACTCACTGCCTTCTCGTGGCGGGGGTGTTGTTTACGAAAATGAGAGGACGAAAAGCGAATGTCCGGCGCTTTAACCGAACCCCAAATCAATGGTGCACATGGGTTGGCTCCAGTATCCTGAAGGAACAAATGGCGTATGAACCAATCGTTGGTCACCGGCTACCATGGGACTGCCTCTCCTCACGATGCTCCACTGCCTTGTGGGTCAGACGTTCAGGTCGAAGGCTCGGTGAGTGGCCCCCTAAGAAAACCACCTGCTTCGGTTTGGGCACCCGGGCAGTATCACAGCCCTCACACAAATCAATTGAGATTTGTGTGGCGTATATGTATGTGGTGCCCCTTGTACCAATATCTATGTGCTAAAATAAAATAAACTGTCACAAAAACACTTGGTATTCTTTTAATAAACGATTACTTTTAGTCTTCCAAGTTGTAAAGAATACGCTACCACAAATAATTAACATACGACTTCTGATTCTGAACAACTAAAAACTCATGAGAACTACATAATTACATTGAGAACGAAAATAATCTGTGTGGAAAAGTCTGTAGATGAATAATTAGTTTTAGGCATCTCTTCTTTAAAAATACAGGTAACTGAAGAACATTACTGTGTGGGTTAACCACTGATTCAGGGGATAAAATATTTGATAGTTTATATCACGAACTGACCTTAGTTAAGTAACCACTAGAAACCAGAAAGTGCTAGATAGCTGTTTATTCCTCGCGTGGAACTTCTAATTGATGAGTTACAACAACCTTGTCGGGGAGCAAAGTTGCGCGGCGAGTGGTTAATCTCTAGGTTACTATCCTGATACCCATTAGTTTACGCGCCTAACTTCACAATGCGCACATTTAAACTCCATTGGTCACAGTTTCTCTCTAGAACTCCTTAGGGAGGTAGTAGAAAGTGCTGACAACTCTCGAGTATAATGTTGGGACAAAACAGTCATAGAGTGATTTCTGGTTTTCAATAGCTGTTTAACTAAGATCACTTTGCAATGTAAACGACGAAATAATAATAAGTTTAAAAACTAATTACAAAAAAAACGTCCATAAGTTATGAATTCGTGAACTGATCTCGTCATGAAAATCATTAGCAAAAAAAGATACTAGATTACTACATTTTTGTATTGGTTGTTTGAATCGTCATATTGACGTTTAGGACTGCAATTGATCAACCTTTGATTCATCTGTACTTATAATACTAGATTACTGTTTAATTATAGTTCAGGAATTTTTCAGCAGTTCATACACACACAACCTCCTCCATAATACAAAGTCAAATCTAGGACTTTCGTGTCCAACAATGAGCTCAATTCACATTTTTAAGCTCCATCGACTCTGGTGCATAGGGATTGCAGATGCATGCACTCATAGGAAGTTATAAACTTGGACGAAACAACCATCTATCTGATATGATGGAAAGAAAAGACAATTTTCGATTGATTTACTCATTATGAATTTTGTTCAAGATTAATTCCGTTTTGATTACTCAGTGTAGTATTTGTTTTCCTTTCTCGTATGATATTTTATTCTGTGTAATATACGATATTCTTGTATTCAGTTGACATGAACTATGCTCAGTATGTGATTTGTGATAACACAGTATTTTTCATATATATGATTTCATTTTAATTATTAATCAAAATGGGTGTACAATTAATAAATAAATGAGGGCATTTTCTACTAGAATCGTCGTCGTCGTGTTTTGAAGTTAATAAATCTTCATTTATACTAGTCTTTGTGTTCTTACTTTCGCGACGTGAGAATTGCAGAGGTCCCTCGTTCCAAGTATAAGTGATAAGCGTTTCCGACATAACAATCAGCGACGACCAGGTACAAAAAGTAGCATTAAAAAAGCCAAGACAATAAAAATTCAAACGACAAGATATAACAATATCTAATACTAGTCTGTGATAAAAAATAAAACAATTTTTCGATTACAGTCATAAACAAATACAACATATTTGTGTATTTACATAATGTGAACAAAAAAAGCACTTACCATAGCGTTTGCATTCAAACGATTCATAATCGATGTGAGTATATGATAAGAATCATGTGATTCGGTGATAATGAATTTCAGAAATAATTTAATCATTGAAGGTTCAGTTAAACGACGTAAAAATAATTCCAGATAAGCTGTGGCTGCAATTACTTCATCCATAGCACTCTTTAAATAAAAGCGATAGTAACTATTACATGGATATGTAGATACAATTTTAATCGCATACTTATTAGTTACATATGAATAAGTGTGACATACGGTACTTCGAGAACTATTCTACGGATAGATTACAATAAACATTTCTATGACGTATGTGGTAAATATTGGAATTACGGTACTTTTATATCGCCCTAATTGCAAGTTTCCCATTAGGTAGTTAGTCATATGTTATAGTTGATTATGCCCATGTTACTCAATTTTATAAAATCTTACACTTACTCGAGGTCCCACTGAAGAAAGTGAAACTTTATTCCACGAACATAAGTGGCTAAGTGCAGATCAAACGAGTCCTCCACTCTGTCGTAAACATGGATTACATGAAGGGCTTGTGGTAACGACTTATGTGATATTCAGAACTGGAAAAAATAAGTTTCTCATTTTTTCACCTGTCCAGATTATCTCTACGAAGCCCCATTAGGTTTGATAAAAACCAGAGCAATGACCATAAACCGTCACAATTGATTGATTACTGGGTGACCAATGTCATGCGTGTCTAGTCCTTATTATTAGTGCAGATCGAATGCTGTCGACTACCTCCAACCACCATCTGACCATAAACTGTGTCGTAACCAGTGCACAAGATTCGATACTAAACTTGTTTGTGGGATGAGCATAGAGTTGATCGTAAGCAGACTAATTTAATCAAATGACTTCAGATCAAGTACTTCATTCATTTCCCACTGTAACTGGGCTCTAACCTGGAGGCAACAAAAACAAATTAGTTCCATACCTGTGTGTGAAGAAACCTAGAAATCTCATTGTATTCTGTACACAAACTAAAATCTCTTCTCAAACTCCTCACTTGTTATCTTACATAGATTTCCGAAGGAACATGAAGCAATAAGAAAGTCAATGTCAAAGGTCCAAGTATCAGACATACCAGTCATTATCGAATATATTGTGAAGAATCTCAACTTTTTTCCTCAAGTCTGCAAACCAGTAACTTAAAAAACCCTAATCAGTTTGGAATTTATGGTTCAAAATTAAATAACATCCTGTCAATTGTAGATGCTAGTTTATTAAACTTCTAATTACAATTAAACATTCGCACAACTGAAATGCAACTCAGAGTAACCATATAAGATTTGATGTAAGAAATCGTAAACAACATTTATTATAAAAATATTAACTATGCTTCTTAGTGGTTCGAACTGCTACAACAATCGCAGTACGTTGTACAATGAATGAGCAACAATAAACATACCTGATGTAATGCAGATCCTAAAACAGGAACCAAGAATCCAGAATGAATAAAATATAGTAATTGATCACGAACATGAGGATGTGCAATCTAAATACAAAAACAGAAAAAACAAAGAATGGTATATAAAAATAAACTTGACTAGTAAATATAATAACTTTGTAGGTATGTGCCAAGTAAGAGTTCTACTAACACCATTTACTACAAAAGAAAAAAGATATTAATTAAAAGTAAGTATCTGTAATTTCTAGCAAACATTATTTGATCATTTTCACTAAAGTATCGCAATACTACTAAATCCTATAGTCTAAGCAAACAATTGGACAAGGTGCATTACAGTCATAAGTACCTCAGACTGGAAACCAATAACGAAATTTCCAAAAATTCAAATTAGCAAGTTGTAAACATTTATTAGTATGCTCATTTTGTATTCTTAGTTTGAATCTTCCCATTGATATTTAAGATTGCAATTGATCAGTCTCTTATTGGCATACGTGCATCATGTACGGATTGCTTCAATATTGCCTTAAGTAACAAGTATTATAAAAAAAAGATGGATGATGGCTAGCAGTGGAATCCAGGACGTGCGTTTCGTCCTATTTGGGACCTAGATTGGTATATATCGCCTGCTAATCAGCTAATCGAACACATCAAAAAGGAGCAATTTTATTTTATAATACTATGACGAGTACGAAGGCATTAAACATTATTATATTCGCTATTCCAGAAAATAACAAAACTTTAAACTTATCCTGCCATCTCTAAGTGTAATTTTCCCTTTTATACTTTTTCCAATCTAAAAAACATACTTCCAAAAGAACACACATACCAAAAGATGACAGAGATCAATTTGTAAAATATACATGAGTTATGACATTTCACAGAAACTGAAGTCAATAGTGACCATGGGATGATTAAATATTAAAAAAAAAGCAAATGAACAAAATAATGATATCTATACTTAAGGCTGTCACTTTAGTTGAAAGATTTCTCTTATAGAGTAGTATTCCAAGACAAAGAATGTTCAAACAAACGATCGTTCTTAATAACCTTATCATCAGACTTTACAGTAATGAATCCATAATTATTGTAATGCAAATGTCAATAATGCGGTATATATAGACAAGTTGTAAGTGAACTATACAATATTTGAACTTTAGCATAGATTACATCTCATATACGTTAAAAATGTCATTTGTAAATTTGAAAGGTCATTTAAGAAAAGGAGTAGGTAAGTTTGTTGTACGCTGTCGAGCTACAATCGATATAAATCATGTGGAGAAAATGCACAGTAAGAGAAATAAATAAATAATATATTTGTAATATCCCAATGAGTAGAAAATTAGATTTTCTGACGTTTCGTGACTTAGTGTAAGTCACTTCTTCAGAGAATAAATAACCAAATTAAAATTAATCCAAGTTTAAATAGTTCCGTTGTACTATTTAAACTTGGATTAATTTTAATTTGGTTATTTATTCTCTGAAGAAGTGACTTACACTAAGTCACGAAACGTCAGAAAATCTAATTTTCTACTCATTGGGATATTACAAATATATTATTTATTTATAACAATAAACCCAATGCTCAATTTATTAGAAATTATCAAATCAAACCTTGGTAATGATACCTATAAACTCATTAGTAAGAGAAATGTCTGGTTTATTAAGATAATAATAATAATAATAATAATAATAATAATAATAATAATAATTCAGTCATGTAAATAAAATATGCAATAAGAGAAATGTTTTCAGAGTAATTAATATGAACTGAGAAACACCAATGAACAAATCAAGAATGGGACAGAACGGATATTGATAAGGCAATAGTTTATAATATATGGTTTAAATATGAGGTGAGGCAATGGTGGACCATAACAAAAAGAAAGATTAAATACTCCTCTTATTTATACATAAGTTTGATTCTTTCTGAGTTAATCCTGATAACTTTCGTTCTGTAGAACAGCCGTAATCTTACGTCTGTTCACTCTTTAACTGTTTAGTACACTAGAAATGTCTCTTTGTCGATTGCTTTTAACTCAGTGATAACAGTAACAGCAATAAAGTAATTAATCTAAGTTTAAACATTTGGGCTTTTAGATCATTCTCAATGAGATAAAAAGGACTACTAGTTACTGACAATGACGACAGTATAATAGTGTCAATGAGATAGTTAATTTTTCTCCATAAAATTATTCTATCAGGATCATGTCTAGCATGGAAGCGAAACGCTTGAGTAATGAAATCTAAGCCATCAATGCATTAAGCGTAAACATTGCTAAAGGTTTTAAAAACGTTAGTAAAAATACACTAGAAAACGCATACATCTTTCTTACTTTAATAGTCAGATTACAAAAATGTAATGTATGTAAAAATCGGCGTAGATCGACTGAATTCGAACATTCATTCTCCGTTATCTGATGCCACTCAGCTCCACCAACTTGTAATTCCAACAGACATGGATTGAGTAAATCTGATTGAATATAGATTGGCGTAGTTACAGAAACTGGACCTCCGGGAGAATTCAATGAAATATTACCGTTATGATTTTGACATAATCCATAGCGTGGAACCAACTTTTTTGGTAGACTAGAATATAAACCACTTAAACCAGTGGCTAAAATCTGAAGTACAAAACAAAACAAAAAACAGCCAATACATAATTCCGACCCAATTAATTGTGCTATAACAAGATTCACAGAAGACACACCCAAATATCGGCTGAACACATAAATGAAGAAAAATATGATCGATATTATAACAGACGAACTACGATAAGACAGAAGTGCATTGTATGTACGATTTTATTGGAAAACTAACCTGGCTCTAACAAAAACAACCCTATTTGTAAATACATACACTCATAATTTAGTTATTTCTACATAACAAGGCGAAACCTTACTGGTTAAAGAGCTTGATTTTTTAACTACTGGGTTGCCAAGTCAAACACATAACGCACTCATTTAGGTTCTAACAGTTAGTTAGTTTCATATATGGTTCGCGCATAAATGACTTAAAGATTAATACATAAACTTATACCTAACAAATGATTTGCAGTAACCCTGGTGCTAGGTCAGCAAGGTGTGCCTTCAGTCTTCTGGGAAATGGTGTTCCGTATGGAACTAGAACTAGCTCCACCCAGTCTCCCAGAGTGAAACTTTCCACTGAGCTATTCAGGCCAGGACTTACCTCATGTAGAACTGAGATGTTTAAAATTGGATGATTACTAAGTAGTGGCATGTCATGTTTGACTAGTCCTTTGGCAGAGATCGAATACAAGAAATCAAGTTGAAACTGCTTGACGTGGGTCCAAAGCCCACAGAGAGTATTAGGTCCCTTAAGACTTCGTGCACACCTTGCCGACGATTACAAAGTGGTAAGAAACCTGTGCCAATACAGGAACTCCTGTCAACTACCCCCAACCATCTAACATCTTGACACAGTACAGGCGATGTCAAGTCACTTAGACTGGTAGACATATTGTAACTTGTTGACCGATAGAATTCGATCAGTACTAAAGGACTAAACAAACATGATATTTGTTAATTAGTTGTAAATTTAACACTACACTAGGTTAACAAAATAATATTCAGTCTCCATCATAACTTCAGGATATTCGTCATGAAGATGGCCAATAGTAGGCATATAGTCATTACTTAGTACGTTGATATGTATTGATGATAAGAAAAGAATTCTATGCTTAGATGTCGCACTTTTACCAACAGAATGAAATTTCAAAATATGACTCAAATGAGGTTCTTCGGGGTAAGAATGTATAACCTTAACAAAGGGTTTGTGAAAACTTCATATATAGTGCTGAAGTCTTCTCTATATGGAAATTTGTGCTTTGAATGAAATTGCACGACCCATTTTTATTACATAACTAGTTATAAAAGGATGATTGTCTGTCACCCGACTTCATTGAATTTCCATAATCCCAGTGAATTTGAAGTGGTATAGGTCTATGTTTCTTCAGTCACTATTGCATACTTTAAACGATCACTCACTAACTTTAATGTGTTCGTACATTAATGAACTAGTAAATATGATTTAAAGTAACGTAACCGTTTGTATGATGTGCTGAAATATGTCTTTTTAACCACGACCCACGTAATTCGATTTGAGGAACCGAGAAGTACTGTTACACCTCATCTAACGCAGCTCGAAGATACGTACACAAATCGCACATATAGGAAAGAATTACAGACAAAACATTAAATCCCTAGGAAACATCACACCATAGATCCTTCTAAAAACAAAAATGCAACTCATGGACAAGTAGTACACAGATCTGAGTTCAGAGATAACGCCTCATATAACCACAACCAACTTACCGGACATATATCAGATTCATATGCTAAATATTGACCAAGACAATCATCTTTATTAGAAAGTCCAAATATGATTAAGAGTGAATCTCTAGCCGAATCCCCCAACGGGTCATTTCGATGTACTAATGGAACAAGCAATGAAAATATCATATACGGTTGGTTGAAAATTTCTTTGCATAACTAAAATAAACAATAAAGATATTCAAATTCATGATTATGATCAATTATTTAAAATCACAAATCAGTCAGCCAGTCAGTCGCAAAGTAGAACCTTTGTACATCGGTCCAAGTGTCCATATCTCAATAGAACAGATAGATGAAATTGTCAGGTCAAATCCCAGAATAGTAAAAGAAGTAAGTTGCCATACCTCATTAGCACAACAAGATGAACACCGGATTGCATATAAGGAGGTAGTACAGGAAGAAAGAATTAGTTAGTAGAAAGAACGATATGAAGCAATTTTAATCTCTGAGTTTAAAGGAAGACAGAGTGTATACACCTACACCATTGTGATCGATTCTGAGCCATGTCATCAAGAGTCTCCAACCATTGGTTACGATAGTCACGCGGACCCCGACCAGGTGGTCTGCATCTACCAACATGACTAAGACCAGAAGTTAGTGACTTCAAGCACTGATGCCACGTTTTGGTTTGGCCGCCCCTAACTTCTTCCAATTATCCCTAACACCGGTTAGCATTGCGCGTCGTGGTAATCGGTGTTCAATCATACGCAACACGTGGCCCAACCATCTCAATCGATGAAGATTCATAACCTCATCAACTGATTTACCATCATTCCCTAATACTCTGCGTCTAACCTCACTATGACGATAATCATGATAATCACGCACACCCCACCCAGATAGTCTACAAAAATGGTTTAAGTTTATCCAACGTTATTGAATTTATGACAATGTACAACAGCTATCAAATGTTTCTAGGCTATGCCTATCATTCCTGTCAACTCTACCGACTTTGAAGAGTAAAGTTTCCAACACAACTTCATTCTAAAGTTGTTAACTGATAAGCCTTGGATGTCTATTCAATTAACTCGGACCAACAACTTCTTGACTGGTCAGATATTTTAAAAGATCTACCAATAGAAGAGATGCACTTTGGCTAGTAGTTGAATCTAGGACCCAGGTGTCCTCCTATCAGGACTCGTTAGTTGGATGCACCTGGATTGCAGTGTTGATGTTCACGCTGAAACTCAAGCAATGTACTTTTCACTTCAGACAACAAATGCGCTAACCAATAGGTTAATGGGTCTACATACATCGAGCAAGTGAATCACAAACAGAACGAAATGTGCATCTTCAATCTCATTAATGGCCACAACATGTGACAACTTAAATATATCAAAGCAATCGGCACAAGGTGTAAGTATACCAACTGAGATCAATAAAAATTCAGTCAAGAAGGGCCCAAATCCATAAAATTTAATTTGACCTCTGTAATCTTATTTTAGCTCCATAATTTTAAAACATAACTAACAATACAGCAAAAATAGCTTCCAACCGAATATGAAATTATGAAAAAATGCTGCAAGTGGATAGGACATATATCACGGAAATC
The DNA here is from genome assembly GCA_946903255.1 of Schistosoma spindalis. Lineage (NCBI taxonomy): Eukaryota > Metazoa > Platyhelminthes > Trematoda > Strigeidida > Schistosomatidae > Schistosoma > Schistosoma spindalis. The sequence continues at coordinate 5,629,076 of OX336417.1, read as the reverse complement.
ATCAAACTGCATCACGAAGCAAGCGCTGACTTGGAATCCCCAAGTGAAAAAAGGAAAGGAACCAACGAACACATTGCTCCGAGAATCAAGGGCAGACATGCGAGGAATGAATAGCACTCTGCAACAACTGAGAATGAGAGCCTAGGATAGAGTTGTTTGAATAACCCTGGCCTGCGGTTTATGCTCCGCGAGAAATAAGTTTTCAGTAAGGAAGTAAGTGAGCACCTATCTTGTTCGTTTACATTACACATGTTCATTTTATATCATGGATGACAACAGTTATGAGTTGACCCTAATTTCAGTATGTATAAACTTTAAAACATAACCTTGTCCATTGTTTGACAATTACATGTAATCAATTTGGGTCGAAAGGTCAATTAGAAATTCTGTGCATGTTTAATTTCAACGATTGGTGAATAATGTAGTTCTCCCCTTCTAAAAATATTCAATAACCTGTTGTTGACTTTCAAAGTTTCAATTTACGTCGATCTGTAGCTGATAAGCGTGACAATAATTTTATGTTTTGCCAATTGTCGACTTTTATCTATTGAGGAATCAATGAATGAGAATATTAAGGTCTTCGTGATGAAACAAAGAGCTAGAGCTAAGTGGTCCCGCCTAATTCTATTCTATCAGGATATGTCTTAGGGTCACCATCGAATTATTTTTGATAGTCAAAAACTCATCAATATTTAGCAACTTAATAAATTGTTTCTATTTCGCATCCTGTCCGTTTGTATAATTTTCCTAGCCTAATCATTCACCAGGCGTTATTTTAATACGTGTAGCTTCTACATGAAATCTACAGTAGTGATCTCATTATATAAATAATTCTACAAAGACATGAGACATTTCAACTTTCTATACATAAACAAGATAGTCGGTTAAAATGGCAAAAAGATTAACTAGGTAGTTAATCTTTATCTACTGAGGTGATTGGGCATGTATATTAGTATGCTTAACAACAATCTACCTCGATGCGTGATATCGGCTGGCACAAGAGTAGGTTGAAAGAAAACTAAATGCGGTCAAACCAAGACGTGATATCAGTTCATGAAGTTATTGACTGTTAAACTGAGCCGTGTTGTGTTTCACAGGGTTATCGTAAACAACGATCAGAGACGTGAGCAACATGGCTCGGAATACATTCACTTTTTGTCTTCTCTTAGACATTGAGTCTCAGAATTATTGTATAGCTTTTTAGACTGTGAATTCATTATTCTTGAATCATACTATTTATGTCAGATTTTTCCTATTACTACTCGTGATGTTGCCAACTTTTTTACTTCCCCACTTGTGTTGGTGATTTCATTTTGAGACGATGTACCTATATGTTAAGTTCTACTTTGTGCATGACCGATATACGTAAAAAAATTGTAATGAATATAACTAACGATAAACTCAATATATTTTGTGGCAATTTTAGAACAAATAGGCTTCATCCTGTGATTAGTGAAAATAACCATGGAGCCAATTGATTCATTATAAATCAGCATACAGAACTGCGTCTTACATTTTATGCAGATGATGATTGAAAGATGTTTGTGAAACTCGTAATCTTCAGGTCGAAAAGGTAAATTGTATTACTGAAAAACGAGATGCGTGGCGCCAGTAATTTGCATTTCTTATAAGCGACTAAAATCTCCAGTAATGGTTACTTGCTTACACCTGTTACCGCTCGATGAGGAGCACAGGCCGCTAACAAGCATTCTACATCCAACTCTGTCCTGAGCTCTAATTCTAGCTGTTTCCAGTTTCCATTCATCCTTTTCATATCTGCTTCCAATTCCCGAATCAGAGTGTTCGTTGGACTTTCACTTTTCTGTTTCCCGTCTGCTTTCCAAGTCAGCGCTTGCTTCGTGATGCGGCTTAATGATTTCTGTGATGTATGTCCTATCCACTTGCATCGTCTTTTTCTAATTTCATATTTAGTTGGAAGCTAGTTTGTTCTCTGCCATAGTAGATTGTTGCTAACAGTATCCAGCTGACGGATCTAGAGTATCTTGTGTAGACAGCTGTTTGCAAATACCTGTACTTTTCCGATGATGATTACGGTGGTCCTCCAGGTTCCAACACCGTACAGCAGAACTATCTTAACGTTTGTATTGGAAATTTCAACTTTGATGTTGGCTGACAGTCAGTTTGAGCTCCATATGTTCCTTGGTTGTAGGGGTGCTGCTCTTACTTTGTCAATCCGCGCCTTTACATCCGCATCAAATTCTGCTTGTTTATCGATTATGCTGTCCAGATACGTGAGATTCCACATCTTCCAGAGCTTCTCCATCAAGTGTGACTAAGTTGGTGTTCTTTGTGTTGTGTTTGATGATCTTGCTTTTTCCTTTGTGTATGTTGAGACCTACTGATGCAGAGGCTGCTGCTACGCTAGCTGTCTTCGCCTTCATTTGTTGGTGTGTATGGAATAAAACAGCCAGGCCATCTGCGAGGTCCAAATCGTCTAGATGCATCCAAGCTGTCCATTGAATTCCGTGCTTCCCATCAGATGTCAAGGTCTTCATAATCCAGTCGATCACTAGAAGAAAGAGGAGGGAGGAGAGTACTCACTCTGGTCTGACTGCAGTCCTCATTTTGAATGCATCTGTCAGCTCTCCTCCATGCACGACTTTGCATTGTAGTCCGTCGTATGAATTCCGGATAATATTGACGATGTTCTCAGGTACTCCATAATGTCGAAGAAGTTTCTATAACGTCCTCCTATCCACACTGTCAAACGCCTTCTCATAGTCGAGGGAGTTGATGTATAGTGACGAATTACATTTAATTGGTCGCACAATAATGATCCTTAGTGTCGCGATTTTGTCTGTCCACGACAGATCCCTACGGAATCCGGCCAGTTGGTCTCGAAGTTGGGCGTCTACTGAGTCTTTCATCCGGCTCAGTGACAATCTGTTGAAAACCTTTCCTGGTACTGACAGTAGTGTGATGCCTCTGTAGTTCCCACACTTGCTCAGATCTCCTTACTTTGGTTTCTTGATGGGGTGTCCTTTTTCCCGTCCATCGGCACTTATTCTTCCTTCCAAATCTTCCTGAACAGAATATGGAGCATGTTTGCAGTTACTTCTATGTGTGACTTCAGTGCCTCAGATGGTATATTGTCAGGTTCTGCTGCTTTCGCACTCTTGATTTGTCTATTGGCCATCCTGACTTCTTCAATTGTCGGTGGCGTGACATCTATGAGGAGGTCTGTGTGTGCACCTTCGATTTCCGGTGTATTCAGTGGAGCTAGCCTATTCAAGAGTTCCTCAAAGTGTTATGTCCATTTATTCTTCTACTCTTAAGTATCAGTGATTGGCTTGTCTCCTTTGTCCTTGACCGGTCTTTGTGGTCTATTATATTTCCCTTCCAGTTTCTTCGTTGTGTCATATAGTTGTTTCATATTTCCTTCGCTTGAAGCTTTTTCCACTGTCGTTTCTAGCTCTTTCACGTGTTTCTGCTTGTCGGCTCTCATGCTCTTCTTCACTTGCTTGTTTGCTTCATTGTATTCAGTTTGTGCCTTGATTTTCTCTGCTCTTGTTCGACTGTTGTTAATTGTGGTCTTTTTTTTGTTTCTTTCTTGAATCTCGTCCAGGGTTTCGATAGAGATCCATTCATTATGATGGTGGTTTTTGCGGCCCAGAACCTCCTAACACATCGAAGTTAGTGTTTCTTTGACCCTTTCTGGTTGTTCTTCATAGTAGTTTCTTCTTCTTTGAGTAGATCCGGTAAGACATGGAACCTGTTGTTGAGAGCTATCTCGAATCCATTGAGTGATCCGGTGAGATCCATGTAGCCTTGTGTAAGCATTTGTGGGGGAATATAGTTTCACCCATAACCATTTTACTGAACGCACATAAGTTTGCAAATCTCTCTACATTCTTGTTCCTTTCTCCCAATCCATGTTGTCCCCTGATATCTTCATATCCGGTGTTGTCCATTCCGACTTTGGCGTTTAGGTCTCCCATCGTGATGGTCAGTTCCTTTACTTGACACTTGTTCACAATCGACTGCAGCCTTTCTCATAAAACCGATCGTTACTGCCGTCGTTACTATCATTGGTTGGTGCTTAACACTGGATAAAATTCATTGTGATTCCCTCCTTCTTTGTTTTGAAGGATGCTTTGATGGTTTTGGATCCACAAGGTTACCATCCTATAAGTGCATTGCGTGCTTCTTTGGACAGTATCAGAGCAATTCCTCAGTGTGAGAAGCATTTTCTTCTTCGTGACCAGAGTTTTATTTATTTTAATTTATTTTAACACATAAGTATAGGTACAGGGAGGCACCAGATACATATGCGCCACACGAATCTCAATTGATTTAAGTGAGGGCTATGATACTGCCCGGGTGCCCAAACCGAAGCAGGTGGTTTTCTTAGGGGGCCACTCCCCGAGCCTTCGACCTGAACGTCTGACCCACAAGGCAGTGGAGCATCGTAAGCAGATGCAGTCCCATCGTAGCCGGTGACCAACGATTGGTTCATACGCCATTTGTTCCTTCAGGATACTGGAGCCCATGTGCACCATTGATTTGGGGTCCGGTTAAAGCGCCGGACATTCGCTTTTCGTCCTTTCATTTTTATAAACAACACCCCCGCCACGAGAAGGCAGTGATTAGGACTTCCCTGGCAGAGGCTATATACGCATGACCATGTGAGAGCATTTCGAGAGGGAGAGCGGACTCTCCCCACTCTCGGCAGTAACAGGGCATCTATCGAATCTATCCTTTTCTGTCCAGTTTCACTGATTCCGAGAACCTGCAACTTATATCTTCTTATTTTAGTAGCTATTTGATCGGTCCTTCCAGTATCCTACATTGCTTAGATATTCCATGTACCTATACTGAACATTTTTCTGGTTGTGATAAAAGGTATCAGCTTAGTGATTTCCTAAGAATCTCGGCTTTCGTCATATGGAATCATATTTCTTCCGGATGAAGATCCTTCATCTCATCTATAAAAAAGGACAAAAGTCCTCCTGTGACAATCACAGAGGAATTAGTTTGATTAATATAGTGTCTAAAATATTAGCTTCAATAATACTTCGACGCCTAACTAAAGCTCGTGAAGAGCAGACTAGAGAAAACCAGGCTGGTTTTCGACCTGGACGTGGCTGTATAGACCAGATATTTACACTACGTCAGGTCCTAGAACATAGACACACATTCAGACGCCCCACAGTGGTAGTATTTCTCGACCTTAAGACGGCATTTGACTCTGTTGATCGTGAGGTTCTATGGCAGTGTTTGTCACTGAAAGGAGTACCAAAGAAGTACATTAACCTTAAAAAGGCTCTCTACTCGAACACAACTGGTCGAGTGAGAGCTTATGGTGAACTGTCATCAGAATTGATTACCTCAAGTGGTGTTTGTCAGGGCTGTCTACTCTCTCCATTCTTGTTTAACTTTGTCGTTGACGTCGTTTTAGAGATGACACTTTCCTCATCTAAATTTCCGGGAGTTGAACTTCTACCGGGAGATCCACTTGTTGACTTAGAATATGCCGATGACATAGTTCTATTTGGTGAAGACGCTGACAGAATGCAGAATCTACTGACCACTCTAAGCAACAATGCAAGCATGTTCGGCATGCGATTTTCTCCCTCGAAATGCAAAATGTTGCTTCAGGATTGGGTTGCGTCGGCACCCGAACTAGTGATAGGGAGTGAAGTAGTTGAACGTTCGACCGCTTCACTTATCTCGGAAGTCTCATCAGCCCTTGTGGTTTGGTGTGTGACGAAATCTCAGCACGGATACAAAAGGCTCGACTAGCTTTTGTGGCGTAGGCGAGATATCCGTCTATCAACCAAAGGACGTGTTTACTGCGCAGCAGTTCGTTCCGTCCTACTTATGGCAGTGAAACATGGCCAGTAAGAGTAGAGGATATTCGTAGGTTACTAGTATTTGACCATAGGTGTCTTCGAAACATCGCTCGTATATCCTGGGACCATCGAGTAAGTAATGCAGTTGTTATGAAACGGGTACTAGGTAAGGATGGCAAATCAATTGAGGAAGTAGTGAAACTTCACCAGTTGAGATGGCTGGGACATGTATTGCGCATGCCCGACCACCGACTGCCCCGACGTGCGATGTTTTATGGTGTAGGAGTAGATTGGAAGAAAGCAAGGAGCGGTCAGATCAAAACATGGCGCAAATCCATGAAGTCACTGACAAGTGGACTGAGCCATGTTGGTAGGTGTAGACTACCTGGTTGGGGACCGCAAGACGATAGCAACCGATGGTTAGAGACCTTGAATGACATGGCTCAAAATCGTTTGCAATGGCGCAGGTGCATCCACTCTTTGTGTTCTCTCAAACTCTAATCTTCTGAATTCTTCATGTCCTTTATTTTCTTTCCCAATTTATTCCACTGGACTATACTCCTTTAATAACATCATCAAACCTTAATGTCCCCTATCTCTACCTATACTTTCAGTACCTCTACCACTATGGGATTTGAATCGATAACTGAATCTCTGTGCTAATGTGGTATGGCAACTCGAACTGATGTACGTACGTACGAAGTTCCACGTTGTTACTAACTGACTGACTGACATCTCCCAGGACATAGTTTAAATGGTTTAAATTGTTTATTCTAGTTGGTGTTTCTCTAACAAAGTTGCTTTCTACTTGATGGAGTTGCAGACCCCATGCTTAACCCCCTTCTTTTGTTCGAGCTTGGACTCGGTGGAGAAGCTTGAAGGGCTACAGGCGGAGATAAGTGACAGAAATTAATATTGTGTTTGAAATGTATATTCAGTAATTTTCAGTGTAAACTATCAAATAAGTGTGTTGATTTTATTAGGGTCTAATTCAATCTATAAGTGATTCTCATCGGGAAACATCAGCACACTATTTGCAGCGTTTAGGAATTTCAAGCTTTGTTAGAGATCTTAATCAATATTAACTCTACAATTACAAACACTAATATCTAGGAATTATTATCATTGACTTCAATTATGGCGCAAAAATATGGAGGTACCTGAAAAATATTCTTCAAATACATCCAACATATCTACTGTGTGAAATGTTGAAGAATTTTTATTGACTGATATAGTATTTTCGACTGACTTATTTTAAAAAGACGGTGTATTTGTGTATACCGTAAGAAACACACAAAGATTATTTATGAAAACTAAGATGAACACTATTTCATCTCATTTATCCATAGGTCACGATAGTTTGATTGATTTATTATTTATGTTAAAAATGTGGAAGTATATTACGACGGATGGTCAATTGATCTTTGTTAAAATTTAGAATGGTTCAACAGTGATGACAGAAATATGAGACCTGAATTTAAACCGATCTCAGATTTTTTATCCAACCGCTTAAGTTAATAATCTCAAGTTAAAGTCTAGAGTTAAATATTTTTTATAATAAATAAGAAAGATAGAATGGTAATAAAGAATGGAAGACGTGTGGAATTTACAGAATGCCCACTGATAGTTCAATCTACCCTAGAACAAACAACATAACTAGATGAACAGTAATTTTTACCGTAATATAGAATCGGGTCGAAATTCTGTTGGAAGCCAAGAAACATTAGACAGATGTAACGAAGATAGATGCAAGGTGTTGAGGAACTAAGCACAACGATGAGGCAGTCGTCTAATGCTTTTGACGCATAGTGGTTCTCTAGCTAATCACAGTCCGTGATCAATACTATCTGAAAATGAATAAGGCTAAAAAAAACAGCTAAATTCAGTTTTCCTACATCAGTAAGTCTACAATGACTACTACAATGCTTTTCCATAATTACACTGTTAAAATTTCAAAAAATTGTATGGTTACTAGAAACTCATTAGCTACTTACAGATTCGTATACGAGTGTTAGCTATTCCTAATAATGTGAGCATTAAAGATACTTCCTAGATTACTTAAAAAGTGCAGGACTAACAATATTAGGTATAATAATTTAGAATGTCTCCCACAAGTAACACAGTTCAATTTATCACACTCCGGAATGAAGTGTAAATATTTAAAGAATATAGAAATAAAAAGATTTCAGAAGAGAGGGCACGAAAGAAGGGAAAAACAGACGAATATTAAAATCATTACGATTGAAGGAGAATCCGTTCTGAACCATGTCATTAATGGTCTTGTACCACTGATTTGCCATATTGGGAAACTATAACATTTACCTACAATACTTAAATAGACAAACAATAGTTTCTATGATCTAATTCCATGTCTTAAGCTGTTCATATTCAGTGCTATGCCAATTTAGTTATACTTCAACCAGCATCACAGACTCATTTAGGTGGTGACTTGGCATCTGTAACTAATCCCCCAGCTACCAAATGCTCATCATACTAGAGAGAATGAGTTTTGACTAATGAACTTTAACCACATAAAGCTAGTCTCTTTAGAAGTTAACAATTTTATCTCTAACATATACGCACAAATAAGTAAATATAAAATTGTCAAGAACTTACTTCTTTACTAAACTCTAATAACTGAAAGTTTCTACATAACAAGATGCAAACTTCATGTAATAAATGCCCATAGATTTGATCATAACTAGGCCGTAACTGTGAGGATAATTTGAATAAAAATTGGCACAAAGGTTGAAGAATCGGTCTATAAAGCAAAACATTCTGTTTCGATTGTGTTATTAACTGTTCAAAAGCAGTAATTAAATGTCTTCTTAACACATCGCGAGTACTAATAGATTTTTCATCTTTTGGTGTTGGATTTCCTTCGATCCAAATGAGGAGTAATTCAAAAATATTATTTTTTATTATTGTTTCAAGATATGAACCTTCTATTAGTTTGTTTCTTTCTAGAGCTTAAAAAATACATAAAATAGGTTCCAATAATAAAATCCATTAGTAAATTAAGGCTACAAAAGTAAAATGGGTTTTAAAAAATGATACGTACTTTGACCTTTAGATTAGTGTTAACGACATCAACCGACTGACCTTAACATGGACCAGAGACCCAGATGTTTAGTTGTGCAGGTCATAGATTAAAACAACCCTCAACCCACTTGGGTTTTAATACATGTTTACTAGCCCTCATAAAATAAATGTAGTTTATCACCAAATATGAAAACTCGAAGTTGGTTGGATTGTTCTGTTTTAGTACTAACTTCAGACACCAAACTACGATATTAAACTTGAGTAGCTTAATTGCCCATGAATCTAGTCAGTAGTAAACAGATAACATATTTTACCGAGATCTAGTTAAGATTCAGATTACCTTTCTTCATTCCCAGTATATGGTGTTTCTGAACTAAAATGGATTTACATACCCATTAACTATGACTCAGATGATACAAAGCCATACTATAAAAAATAAGCAATTTAAGCAGATTGAACAGGTTTTAAAAAGTTTGTTATGGTGGGACGAATACTGTGGAAGCTGAGGTTTCCAGAGCAAATTTTTGGATCATTGTTATGTCTTTACTATATAATTAGAAAACAACCTTATTATTTTATTTTTAAGTTTCTCTTAATGTAAGCTTTCAGTGAATCTATTGGCTGTTGTTGTATGGTTAACCTCTCTCTAGTTGGATGCCGGTCTAATGGTTCAGTCCTCGCGCACGAGAATGACAGGTCCTGGGTTCGAATCCTACGAGCGGGATCGTAGATGGGCACTGCTGAGGAGTCCCATGCTAGAACGAAGCGGCCGTCCAGTGCTTCCAGGCTTTCAATGGTGGCCTAACATCAATCGGTTCATGATCTTAATGCCCCCAAATGCCCTGGTACGGCCGAGAGTGGGGAGAGTCCGCTCTCCCTCTCCAAATGCTCTCACATGGCCACGCGTATATAGCCTCTGCCAGGCAAGTACTACTTACTGCCTTCTCGTGGCGGGGGTGTTGTTTACGAAAATGAGAGGACGAAAAGCGAATGTCCGGCGCTTTAACCGGACCCCAAATCAATGGTGCACATGGGCTCCAGTATCCTGAAGGAACAAATGGCGTATGAACCAATCGTTGGTCACCGGCTACCATGGGGCTGCATCTGCTTACGATGCTCCACTGCCTTGTGGGTCAGACGTTCAGGTCGAAGGCTCGGGGTGTGGCCCCCTAAGAAAACCACCTGCTTCGGTTTGGGCACCCGAGCAGTATCACAGCCCTCACACAAATCAATTGAGATTTGTGTGGCGCATATGTATTTGGTGCCTCCCTGTACCTATACTTATGTGTTAAAATAAATAATAAAATAAATAAATAATAACCTCTCTCTAACTATTGCTAATTAATTATACATTGTTTTTTCTGCCTTCTAATATTTATGATATTATTGTGCTTAAAGTGTGATTTCTCATATGATGAATACGAAAGCATCAAGTTCGTAGATCGGGAGCATACTCGACATTTAAATATGTAGACAAAAAATATAGAATCAACAAGAAGTGCAAATTAACAGAATATTAGTGGTGACGTTTGCTTTCAAGCAGAGCTTACCAGGCCATTTACTGAAACCAACGGATGAAGCAGTCAGACTACACAGTGATTACAAAATAACCTTTCTGATTCTTGAGGTTTAAACTATTCAGCGATAAATCACAAATCTTTATTCAAATTATGTAGATTAAACTACATTTTAATCAAACTGTCTGCATAAGCTGGATTTAACAGTTAATCAGGAGGCAATGACGTTCCCTTAACCTACGTATCATGCGGAATAACCCAGTAAGCCGTTCCACTAACAATGACAAAGAAAACATGAAGTATTCTCTTGAAGATAAATACTATTTGAGTCCATGACACGATAGCATCAACCTTAAATGCATAAAATGATAGCTGGTTAGCTAGGATTATAATTAGTTGTAAAAGCTGGGACTGAATTGATTGGAGAATCAAAAATATGAAAACTTTACATAGCATAATCGTTTTTATTTATTTATTTTAACACATAGGTATTTGGTACGGGGAGGCACCAAATACATATGCGCCACACGAATCTCAATTGATTTGTGTGAGGGCTGTGATACTGCTCGGGTGCCCAAACCGAAGCAGGTGGTTTTCTTAGGGGGCCACACCCCGAGCCTTCGACCTGAACGTCTGACCCACAAGGCAGTGGAGCATCGTAAGCAGATGCAGCCCCATGGTAGCCGGTGACCAACGATTGGTTCATACGCCATTTGTTCCTTCAGGATACTGGAGCCCATGTGCACCATTGATTTGGGGTCCGGTTAAAGCGCCGGACATTCGCTTTTCGTCCTCTCATTTTCGTAAACAACACCCCCGCCACGAGAAGGCAGTAAGTAGTACTTGCCTGGCAGAGGCTATATACGCGTGGCCATGTGAGAGGATTTCGAGAGGGAGAGCGGACTCCGCACTCTCGGCCGTACCAGGGCATTTGGGGGCTAGCATAATCGTTATTAATAATTAATCATGCTGTTCTTCTGTTAATCTTTTGTACAAAAATGTTATTTCATTAGAATAACGGCCTATTATAGCTAATGGTATTGTTCACAATATCAAATCATTCGGGGACATACTAATAATCTGGTCCCGTAATCAGTTATCACTTGGCTATTTCGTATTATTGTATTTCGTCTGTCAATTATTCTTTTCTTTTACTTTAGCAATTAAAAATTCGTTACATCAAACTACATGATGTCAAGGGACTATTGTATACCTTTTAAACCGTCATTTATCTTGACAGTTGACAGGTCTCTAAGGATTCCGAACTTTAACAGCTTATAGTTGATTATATGTAGAAAATAAAAATATCATTTAGCACTCATTAACTACGCAGTGTAATTCTGTGAATCTTGAGCCAGTAAGCAAGATAAAACATTTTTAAATCTCAAGAGTGTAATATCACGGTAGATTGATATCACTATTCTATTAAGTAAACAGAAAATTGTTTATAATGGTAAACAATACAAATAACGATTTATTTGTTAGATCTTGGTAAGTATTAGTAAGATTTATTTTCAATCTTGGAGAGACCGAACTTCAAAACGCTAAAAATACTAGACAAGTATCATAACAAAAACAGAAGTATACGGATAATTAGTGAAAGTTATAAATCGGGAATGCAAATTATCCAAGTGAAAGCACTTTGGACTTATTCATAAACACATCCAATAGCGTTAGATTACAAGCGAATATGTTATTTGAAAAGGTACTAAATGTATGGGCCCAATTCGATGGTTTGTTGTGCTGTACTTTGGATACAAACCCATAATATGGTTAATGATCAAATTAGGGTAGATAAGACTTACTGTTGGAAGAGCGCTCATCAACAACTAGCAGTATAATTTTACTGACATGGTGAAAAACGGTGTCAATTTTGGAAATGGATAGAACGCCATCATCCTTTTCATCAATCAATGACTTGCAATTAGCCCAGTGATCGTGGAGTTCTTGAATATGCTCAACCTGCAGCACCTGATTAGACTGTGACTTATGCATCATTTCATTGTTTGGTGCAAGACACTCATTTTCAAGATGTATCGGTTATTGATCCGAATGCTGAATAAAACCACAAAAAATATGCACAATTACATTGATATTGATACAGGTTTGACAATCAGTAGAAAAAAAGGGAATTTAAAAAAAAAAATTGGAAAACAATATTACTTAAAATTCAAGATTCTTCACGACTATACTTTTAATCACGTAAAACGACTAGAAAGTTATGGTGCGTTAACACTAACTGATGAAACAAATTAGTTTACATTAATAAAGTGATATACAAGCATTCTAAACACTTCCTTAAGTAAATTTAAACTGCCTCAAGCATTTTATCTTGACGTAGTTCAAACGTTTATAGTCTTACAATCGTACTAATAATACTAGGCTGCAGAAAAGTTAAATCTAATTGACTTGTATTTCCAACAGATTGTCTATAAATCAAAATTAAATCATCGTTGGGTAGCTTATATATATGTTATAACGAATCTCTCCTGTGCTAATCGTGATCCTGTATGGCTGTTTCAGATGCTTGGAGGAACGGAACTTCTAAAATACGATTGCTCTGCCGAAATTGTGTCAGCGGACTTAACGGCTAGACAAAGGTCGACATGTTTCAGCAATGAGTTACAAGGTTTAATTACGGCTTCTAATACACCAAGTTTCATGAGACCGGATAAGCCCTTTTCTAGTCAAAACCGTGAAAAGAGAGGTAGTTTAAAAGATAATTATGTTTTCTGGAAGCAACGGAAATATACTAAGGTTGGTAAATGCAGAGCAACTAAGTATACGAAAAACGAAATATTGCATGGAAAGTGAATTTAGTGAGTGAAATAGCCCTGTCACGTTCGTTTAGCACCTCAGATGAAGCAAAAGAGCATAGGGTTATGTGAACAATCGTAAGTATTTTCGGTGAGACTAGAATTTATGGACGAAATTTGAGCGACGCCAAAGTGACCTTGTGAGTGTCTACCTACTTACTAGGGCTAAATGAGGGTTATAAAGCGGTTTGAAGAATAAAAATTATGATTCACAGTTGATGGTTAAGAATTAGATTTTCGGTTTCCATTACGAACTGGCATCAGCTAAAATGACAAGACGTTATTTAGCCAAAATCCGAGACCTGTTATATTATACCTGATTGGTCTGTCTATTAATTATAGTCTCGCAATACTTTCTTGAAGCTGTCTACTAAAGAAGCTGTCTTAAAATCATGAGTGCAACTACTCCGGAGCACATTGGTCAAAGCCCTAAAATTAAGCTTGACATTACTTACTGTGCTAAGCATTAACGCCTACGATCAATGAGATTGGGGCAGAAGCTGGAGAAAAAATTACTCAACGAAAACATAAAAAACGCGCTTGATGCACGTTATGAAAAACATTTTAGTCTCGAGAAAAATGACGCATTGAACTAAAGTCAACAAAGTAAAGCAATATCTATGACTTTGAACTAATTTTAAGCCAACGAGTGAAGGATAATTATTTGTGGAGCGATTTATACCTTCAGAAAATGCTAGATTATCTGATAAGTAGATTTAACATGAACCCGAGCTCCTAACTTTTGGGAAAATTTGACCCAATTTGGGGAAGCCGCTATAGTAAACTTTGGGGAAATGGCAAAAAACCACGGAATTTTCCCAGACCTGGGTAAATTCCCCAATATTTCTTTAAAACTCCCCTTAAACCTTGGTGGAGGTCATTTGAATTGGAGAGTTTCCCCGAAATACACACAAAATTTCCCCGAACTTGGTAGCTCGAGAATATCGAGCATTTAAAAATGACCTCCTTTGTTTTCCATCAAAACTGAAATCGAATGTAATGCAAAAAACAACACTTGTGGAATTTCGATAAATTCACTCAAATATGTTACTAATTTCAGCCTTTACACTCGTCCTTAAAAATTTGAGAACTAAAGTCCACAGACTTCTCTTAGATACAAATCAACTAGTTGGCATCAGCTATCTTAAATAAAGTTTTTGAATTAGCCATATGGAATGAGAGGTCTTGACTTTTTTAAGATACTAATGTCTATTTAAAAATGGAACAAACTAACTCTGCACTCGTGTTGCTTGTCACTCTAACAAAGCGCTGACAGAATACCAAGGTCAACTGAGAGTTCATGCAATGTCCAATAATTCAGATACAGACTTCAGATTTGTGTAGTAAGGACACAATTCTCACTGCCTATGTTATTTTGTTCTCAAGATGCTTCTATGAGTGTCCGGTATTCTCTTAAATGTGTCGACTGAAGGTGAGAACATCACTGCTTCGAGTATCAGGTTCCAAGAAGTGATGACTCGGTTTGAAGACATGTATGCCACGGGTATTTTCTTCGTTATTGGCTTTTCTACCCGCCCGCTATGTCCTCTGAGACTTCCCAATCTAGTAAGGGGAAAAAGAGAGAATATGTTAGGTCCAAAATCATTTCTTAGTATTCTATGCATTAAAACCAGACCACCTCTTAGTCTGAGATAAGACAGAGTAAAGAGCTCTAGATTTTAAAGCCGCACTTTGTGTGGCGAACCCCGGAGTTTTGAAGTTGCACGGGTAGCTGACTTCTGTATGTTTTCCAAGAAATCCGGGTCACCTTTTAAACAGGGGCTTTCAGCCTGAACACAGTTCTCAAGCTTAGTTTTCACTAAGGTTGTGTATAATGTAGTGAACATTGTGGCACCTAACTTAGTGAATGACCATTTTAAAGCCCAGAGGGTTCTTAGCCCAATATTATCAAAAACCGAGTGGTATCTTTGCCTTTGGTTATTGTTGCTTTGGTATGAATCTGAATTCTCTATATCATATAATGAGCGGAAGTCTAGCCATTTAATTTCAGAAGTTCTAGTCAGTTTGGTGGTTACTTATTGGTTTCGAAAATCTCGAGATTCGAAAGGGTGGGTTCATCAGCAGGCAGTACCGTTTCTGGACGCCAGAAACCATCACATTACCAGACCGGAAGTTAGTAGGTCTCAGTGTCAAAAATAATCAAGTGTTAATTTCAATAAGAAAACATCTTGGTCTGATGAACTTTAAAAAATACGCATACAGGCATATTGGTAACACAAACATTTGGTTTTTGCTTTTTGAAGCAAAAAAATAAACGTATGTACGATAATATCAAAATGCAAAAAAATCGGAACAGAACCATGTGTTATGTGATGTCTTTCGTGCCGTAGTGTTTCAAGTGTTCTGGAGACCTTACTCTTCTCCCAGAATGCATCGCTTTTAAGTCGGTTGGCAGATACTACCGAAGTGTGATTATTGATTACTGGGTGAGGTATTGTAATTATGATACTTGTGTCGATCGATCTTACTGAAGGAAAATCAACGCTATTACGATCTTCTTCTTAATACGCGGCTGTAAGGCAATCAATGTTGATGTTATTGTTAGTTCCATTCTTATCCACGATATAGTACTTGTGAGCACGCTGAAGAACTTTAAATGGTCCTTCATACGTCATTTCGAGAGGTCGTCGAAGTGAGTCGCGATGTACAAAAGAGTGTGTACTGTATAGTGAGGCAGACTGAACGCAAGTATAAGTTGATTGAGATCGAGTGGAAACAGGTTTAACTAAATGCATGATGTCTGTAAGCTTGCTCGTCTAAGGGATTACATCCATATTCATTGAAGAAGATGAAAGATTCACGAGTTATTTCAGGATTCGAGGTGTCGTTCCATAAATCATTTGAGCCGCAGTGTATCCAATGTCAGCTTACACTGAATCGCAAATACCTAGTGACACGAGTGGAAGAACGTCGGTCCACTGTGAAATATTTGCAGCCGAGAGTGAAGTTTTGAACTGTAAGTGAAAGCATTCTACCAACACGTTTGCTTGTTGGTGGTAAGTGGTTGTATTTAATTGTGTGATTCTTGATAGTGTAGTCAGAGAACGAAGGTACACATTGGAACTGGCGTCCACGATTTGTAGTGATAGTTGAAGGGCATCCAAAGTTTGCTATCCGTCGTTCGACGAAGGCGTTGGCCACCAAATCCATATAAACATGGTTAAAACGAGCATCGGGAGTTTTGGAAGGGTATAAAAGACACTATTTATGACCAATCACCTTGGATTTCTGGTAGCTTGCACAGGAGCGTGCCTACCCCTCACGTCCTCATACCAGACCAGCAAATTGGTTCTGCTATTAGCTTGGTGGTTGCACGAAAGCTCGTGCAACGTATTGAAGACGTTGCATCTATAATGATTTGGCACTAATGCATTGTCTCTATTTATAGATATGTCACAGAAAAGTTCTCTAACCGGTTCTAATACTCTTGACTGGTAGTTTCAGAGTTGTTGAAGACAACTCGTGTTGATCATCAGTGTATTCTCTTTGTGAGAAGTTTGATACTCTCGAAACCGTTATACGACACAAGTGTGTTATTTATCTGAAGAAAACTGCGAAATGTAGTCCAGTCGTCGAAACTCTTGAGGAGAGAACGTATCTGAATACACGCCTAAATAAGTGAGAAGTTTGAGATTGATGAACAGATAGAATTTTCAGCTCTCCACAGAGTGCTGAAAATGCTGTACAGCACAATATATGGCCAGGCGTTCTCTACCGAAAGTGGCATACCTCGATTCAGGGTGTTGAAACGGTCTAAAGATGAATGTCAAAGGTTGTCAGGTCTGATTAACCCATTGATGTAAGACTCCTCTGATTGCCGAGTCGAATACGTCTACTGTGATACTAATGGGTGCTTCGTTATACCATTCTGCGATCAACGCTTTTTTGGCGAACAGTTCCTTAACTGTGGAGAATGCCTTGTTCGTGATGCCGTACAAATTGACGGTTTTTGCATTTCCACTATGATGGCGGGTTAAAAGTAGGGCAGAGTGCTAATTTGACATTTTTCAAAATCCACAGTAATGCCATGCTTTTGCATTCGTTCAAATGCTGGAGATGAGATCCTTTGTTCGAACTTGCAATCAAGCAGTCGTAAACATACGCACGTACGAAGTTGAGACCCCGAAAATCGTCATCGACGGATCTCTTGAAAGTTTGTGCAGCATTTCTTAATCGGAAGGCGTGCGCGAAAACTCGCGGCGACCGGAAGGGGTGATAATTGTGGTTTAAGCAATGTCGTCAGCAGCCATGAGAATTTGGTTATACGCCTTGACCAAGTAGATTTTTGAAAAAACAGTTGTACGTTTCAAGGTAGCTGTCGAATCGTGAATTTGAGGCAACGGTTGACGATCAGTAATAGTTCTCGCATTCACTCGCCCATAGCCAATGGTTGGATGCTAATCGTCGCTGTTTTTTTCATGGGTCATGTTCAAGGGAGATGCTCAAGAGCTGCTTCACAGTCGAGTGATTCACAAGTCTATCATGTGGACGAACCTCAAGTTTTCTGGAGCTGGTCGGCGCGCTTACGGGAATACCGATGGTCCTGTGGTTTTGATGTGGTATGGAACACTGCTGGCTACACATGGCAATTGATACCGCGTTTGGAATAATTGGGGTACTTATCAAGTATATGATAACAGAATGGATCGATCATCTATATTACTGAGAATGGGGATAGTCTATAATCGGAAAAATGAGTCACACCAACAGCTAAATTGGTATTTCTGTCTATTAACCACCTTTCACGCATGTAGATGAATAGATTATATTGTTGCAGAAGGACTATGCCAATGATTGGCGCAACAACGAAGATCAAGTGGATGGGTTCGTGAAAACTCACGTTCCGACAATCATGTCGCTAGAAACTATTTTGCGCAGTCGGTCGTTAGAATTTGCGGGAAAATCGCTAATCAGTGTCGATGCGATAGCGAACTTTGGTCATCACTTCAGTAATGTATAACAAGTGACTACGCTCGCCGGCTACTGTTAACGTTAACGCTTGCAGACTGTAAAGTTTCCTGAAGGGTTTTTCGTGTTATATGGTTCAGAGCTTGTGAAACTGTAGGGTTTTCTGCGATGTCGAGAAGTTTCCGTACTTGTGGTAACAGCACCAATCAACTTTGTCTCTGGGGATATAGAGAAAGATCGTTTTCGATAACAACTTCATGGAGTTTGGGAGCATCGCGAATACTAAGGTAACGTGTCAGAGTATGACAGAGGTTTGTGGAGTCACTTCATATCGTTTGAAGTTTTTCTCTGACTGAATAAACCTCTTCGCTTGAAGTTCTCGTGACCTCCAGAATCTGGTCGGCAGATGCGGCATTTCGCCTTCAGCCTTGGCTAGAAATGTGACAAGGATTGCTTGCACCTGTTGAAGAAGCTTAGACAAGTAGAGTTGTCTAAGCGGGTTATTGTCGAAGGTGCGTTGATCAATGACCTCTCGTGTTCGTAGCAACATTCCTGTTGCTGAGCCGTGTTGAAGATCGATGTTTTTGAAGAATTGGTCAAACGTTTGTCGATCGGTTAGATTTACTTGCCTTATAACAGCCTTTCATAATGTTTCACAAGTTTCCGAAGCATCACTAGTAAACACACAGTTTGCGATGTAACTGTTGAAGACGCATAATAGTGCTCTCCATGTTGCGAGGAGTTGTGCATGAGGATCTATCACTCCGTACTCGCGGAAGTCAGCTTCTGAGTAGCAGAACTAGACCGAAATGGCCCAAATGGCACTAGCTTAGAAGAGGGAGGAAAAGGTGTTTTAATCTTGAATAACTTGCGTGTCTGTTCCACAATGATGAATATGATATATACCAATGGACAAGTAAATAATATCATAAAATATGAAAAAATGCCACAATATATAAAAAATAACAAGAAGCAATGTATAATGTTCCAACAAGGAACAGATCCACAGTTTACGAATGATCATATCAGGCTTTCGACTAAACATTCCACAAGTAGCCCATTTACACGTACCGTCTTTATAATCGAAGTATGGTAAACAAGTCAAATCAGAAGTCAGGAATGAAGGAGACCGAAGATATATTTGGAAGACTATCGGTATGTCAAAGGAGCGTATGGTCTAAGCTGGCTATAAGTTGTAGGGATGAGTAGCACTGTGTACCCACTCGTAATCTGTTGCAGATGTGTCACCAAGCGCCTTCAGATAGGTGAGTCCATTAAAACTTATCAGGTCATCATGGAATATCAAAGGCTTATAGAGCCAATGTTTTTGAGGATTTGTTTACAGAAACAGGCGCATTAACTAATTAGCTTTGAAAACAATGTGAGAAAACTGAATCGTAAATATAGGTTGAACAATACATTAAAGGATTTCTCAAGAGGCACAATAGTGATGTTCTGGAAGTATCCTCATGCTAGATTGTTTCGAAGGACTTAATATGTTGTATACAATTAGAGCAACACTTCTTATTCTCGCATAGATCAGCGGTAATAATCCTATGTGCTGCAACTTGTCTTCGTTAGATTTATTTTTCAAACCAATCACACACATAGTTCCTCGTCTCTTAACTTGGCACAGCGGATTTGCGTTTCCTTTAAAAAAAGTGGGCGAAAAATTATTGCAAACCTTGAGGCGAAGCCATGTGTACGTTTAAAGCGAGCAAAGAATAATCGTAAAGCGATTGCACCAGAATGTCTTCGAATAAAGTGTTTAGTTATGTTTGCCTTGACTGCATCCCCTGTGTAGTTTGAGCAGTCTCATAATCTATCTGTGGTTACTAACACAAAAAAGCGCCTTGATGAGACAGTCAGGAGCGAATTTTTCGGTGAATGAAAGTCGTTTGTGTCAAACGGAGCGACATGTTTATGATATACGATTTCGTCAGGTTAAGTTTTAAATAATTATTTACTGTAAACCCACTATTGATGTAAGTTCCTTTTCAAACCCAAGTGAATTGTCTTCGATTTTTAAGGGCCTCCAGATTTTTGTACTATCTGAAAAGACTAGTGCTGCTGAACTAATTTCATCTAGTAGATCGGGAAATGAAGTGAGACTTTGATTTTACCATATCAGAACTGCGAAGTTTAGAACCACTTGCTCGCATGCACTTTTCTTTGGTATGAAGTATTTTGTTCTGTAAGTGGTTTCGGAGCCGAGGTAGAAGTGATGCAATGGATCTCACCTTTGCAAGCCTCCCTATGATAACTGCATCCTCACTGTGTCGGATGATTTTATAAAGTCAAGGAATATTGCGTAGATCGGTGTCTTACAGTCCTTGTTATATGTTTAACTGTCTCACTCTATAAGGATTCTTGACGGGCGGGATCTATCTTTTTTGAACCCGTGTTTATCTTTATATTCCCTAATTTATCCATTGACCAGTCCTTTCATCACCTTCAGAGTTATTGATAGTAATGATATTTGTATGTTACGGAGTCGATCTTCTTTAACTACACTGTCAAAGACTTAAGAGACAGTTGTCTGTCCCTTTTCTCTTGGTATTGGATGTAACTCGAGCGAGTGCTTAAACAGGCGACATGGTAGATTTTGCACATTGTCATATGATTGAAAGGTGATTATTGGCTTTGGTTGCGCAAGGATTCTTGTTTTCTTGAGCTAACCCGAGAGTTAATTGGATATCACTAAGGCCATCAGCCGCCACTGCTGTTAAAGAGTGTTCTGCACTTGTAGACTGTTGGGTAAGACGACCAGAGAAGTTGTCATCAGACATTCGTGTCTCTTCTAGATTGACAAGGTCTTCATTAATAAGCCGTTTTGAGCATAAATATTCTGTTATGTAAGTTCTAGTTTAATCATAAACCTATTGAAGTTATGTTGATCTGGAATTACCGTCTGTCGCATCGCGCGGGAACATTGCGTTTGTTTCTTGAAGGTGAGTGGGCTCCAAGTTCAGAATCCTTCAGGGAAACTTCCATCGTACCCTGAGCTCTCATTTTAGTCTTCACCAGACGTTATGTGACTTGCCCAAGGTTATTAATCAACCAGCTCACCTGAACTAATCCCATCGAATTCGGAGACTGACATTTAATGATGATAAAGGAGTACTTTTGTTCTGAGGCAACATTGTTTCAGTTAAAATTACTCCCGCATCGATAATCCGTCTGCAATTGCGAACAGATAAACAGCAGTCTTTAACCCGAAGAGGAAAATTGATGTCGTAAATCTTAACTTCTCATAAGTGTTCGATGGGATCATTTTATTTGTCTCATCAATAAGTTCAAGGCGACGGGTATCAAGTCACTGTAAATAAATTGTATTACTCCAGATCTAGATAATCGACATCTTAAGATCAAGATAAACGTCACTTTTCCCTAAGCTAAGGAAGTGTATGGTAAAGTCATTCAGAGTCTAGTATTAGGATGTTTACTCATTTTAATTTATACAAATAACGTTTTTAAGAAAGTATTGTCCTAGCCATTACTTATTGCTGAGGACGTGAAACGACCAAAACTACAGGCTGACGCCTCAGGATTATCTGACTTGACTTCAAATTTGGGCAGGCAACACCTTGAATTATACAGTAATCCGTCTGAGACATGTGGACTATGTATACAACTTGGACAGTTTAAGGTTGCAGAGATCTAGGAGTGTTGTCGCCGTATGACTTGAATCTTACACTAACTGTGACGAAATGCCTTGTGAGCGAACCTTACGCTGGTAACACTGGACCCCACAATTCGTTCAAAGTTTAACGGTTTCATTCGACCGCAATTAAAGTATGGAAATACAATTTTTCTACACCAAAATGTGTCCAACGGCAAGTCAAAAAATCGGTTTTGGGTAACCTGGAGGTTACCTGTTCATCCACATAAAACCAATGCAGATCAACAAGACGGGGAAAACTCACTCGTTTCAAAGAGAAAGCATAAACTGCTTATTTATGAACGAATGAATTGGATGAGCTGCGTGAACTCAATAATGCCAATAATACTTATCTGATAGAAATATCTGAAACATGGATATCTCCTCAATTTACAGACCAGGGGCGAGCAATAGTCGAGATGGCAGAATAAAAATGGAGAGTGGAGTAGCCTTATACTTACGATCTTGCCTAGGGGTACTTCAAGTGCACAACCAAGAGTTCACTAGTTTTGATAAATTCGTATGGTGCTCAGTAAGATTGTCTAGCATCTAGGTGAATCTAGTCGGATTCATCTACATGAAGCCAATTGCTGACATCGAGTGCGACAATAGTATTCTGGAAGGATTATACTGCTCTACTCGTTTCGGATTCACTCGTATCCTGGTTCCAGGGGACTTCAATCTTCCTAAAATCAACAGTTTTATTCGTACCCTTCTGCTTCGTACAGAAGCACTTAAAGTATTTGAATTGTGAACTTTAAACAATGTTTCGGCAAATGTGAATTTGTTTAAAATAATCAAAATGTTTTGTATATGTAACATTTAGAGTCTCACGTTTTCAAATCCTATGTCTCTCGGTAGCGAGGCTTGTATCTTAAAACTAAAAGAAGAAGTATATCTGTTACATGATGTTGTAGAAAAGGCCAACAAACGCGCAAATATGAAAAGAGCGTACTCTTGGAAGTTTCCAGGAAAATCTGCCTTTGAAACAAAAATCCTCCCTGTTTTATCTAAGTGCAATTTCTCTACATCAAACAAACCTTCAAATGCAATGCTACATGTGTTTTTGCTGGAGATGATAATCGACAGGTAGATGAGAATTTAAAATAATGAGTGACAATTTTGCTAGATGTTTGTTAATATTTCAAATCCTGAGCCATCTATGTAAGACAGTTTGTCATCACTTAAGCTCATCTTACGAAGACCCAAACTCATTAAGTTCTTGTATCAATGAACACGTTTCAGTTGTCTTTTACTTGATCAGCCTGATTGGTGTTAGTAAGATGTGTCTTTCACCATATAAACCTTTCAGATAATGAAACAAAAGAAGCAGTAAATCTTAAATATGATGAAGGAAGTCAAGAAACGTCTAATGAGATTGAAAGATTGACGGACATAAAGATTGCTGCAGATGCCATTAAATGGATTGCCGATGTCGAACGCTTTTATAAGTCCTCTTCCCAAGCACCTCCAGAGTTAACTAATAAGAATGGTGAGTTGGAAATTAGATCACAAGGAACACAAGCCACAATCTGCGAAGAACAAGGCGGAAAATTTTCACAACTGTTTTCATCAGTGATTCAAGTGAGAATATGGGTGAAATTTTACTCCACTACAGGTTTTATCGAGGTGTTTAGTGAAACCAATGGACACATACAATTTGCCTTCTGAAACTGGACGCTTTATAAGTGAAGTAAAGAACTTATCAGGGTGGACTGGATGTAAAGTAGACGAGTCAAAATCTCTTTTTTCCTCTGTCGAACGAGACATTACACGTTTGATCAAATACTTGGAAACAAACAGTTCACCCATAAAAATAATGGAGGAACAATTAAATTCAGTGAAGAAAGAGAACGTTCAGCTTTCTAAAGAAATTTTAGATAAACAAGTAAGCATGTTTTACATAAATCCGATCATTATGTTTAGCCTGATTAAAACTTCTTGAGAACTATTCATCTGGAATACCTTCCCTATATTTGTTTACACAAATTTGCCTAACTATTGAGAACCTAATGCGTAATATCAAAAATTGTTCTTTGTATAACTGATGTTTACCTAAATTTAAACTATACCATATGAAGAAGGCAAACCAAAAAGACAACGTTATCACGCATTTAGGAGCAATTAGTGACTTAGCTTTCGAAATTCTTGATGGTTTAGTATACTTGTTCCAGCTCTCATTAAATACTCCTAAAATCAGAGGAAAACTCACCGCTGTTGTATAACTGCCATAGTGTGTATTCAGAAAATATTTTTTGCATAATTACGCTTTTTAAATGGAAGATATCTTTGTTAAAATCCAAATTTTATTGTTTTAAAATGGTTTGCAAGTCTGGTTGCACAGATTTGAACTGCCGAAGATTTCAGAGCCGTGCAATTACACCTAGAGGTATGAGATATATTAGTCTGCTAATACGAAATTTGTGATTTTCTATGTTATTAAGAGTATGTGAAACACCGACTGTATATCAGTAGATTACTCATATAATTTCATGTTGAACAACTGCGCGGGCCGACTGCTTACCTTCACGGCTACGGACTCTATATCAAATATATCTCAATCGTTTTTCCTTTTCAGAAGAAAATTTCTTTTGCAAAAAATAAAGATAAGTAGTTCACATGTTTTGACAAAGATTCTGTTCATTACTTTTAAATTTTTATTTGTCCTATCTTAAGCTCTGAAGTCTAGAAATATGTTTAAGAACCTTTAAAACCAAAGTTCCTGTCTAATTATAATATCTGAGGGTAACAGATTTTGCCTTATTATTCGAGCAGTAAACTGATCACAGATCTTAAGACAAAGCGTAAAGTAACACATTAAATAATTACGATCATCGGCGTTTTAAACATCGTCTCAGAAAATAAAATTGATGTTTATCCTTAATATCCCATTGACTCACCTTTATCCAAGTTAGGAAGCGTATGTAAGACTGATGGGCTCAGTTTTAAAGTTGGTGCAATAATGTTTCACTACAATCGCTCATACGTGATATCCTCTATTTAAGGAAGAAAATCTCAGCCTAAATAATAAAAAATCTACAAATTGTGAGTAAATAGCCTACTCAATCACAATTTACTCCAGTGTCCAATGCTTACTGCAGTATGATTTTGTTCGAATAAAGATATGATTGGCCGGATCAATACACGGTATTAGCTGTCGGTTTTACCTATCACAGAAATTGGGAACTTTCGGACTGAGGTCCTCCTGTAAATCTTGACCAATTACCGGGGACCCATGTGAAGTAGCGCTGGCGCATTCCTACATTTATCTCTCTATAGATCTTGACATTCGGCATTATTTGGTTTATCTTGTTCTTCTTTTCAGTTTTGTCTTGAACTGCATTCTCAAGATTCAGGTATCAGTTTTACTCTGTTTAAAATTGAAAATCTCCAAATACAAATACCAACGTTCTTTAAGATTTTTTCAGTGCTATCCATCCTACTACTTATTAAGTAGTCTATATAAAGTTCGTGTATTTGTATTACAAGAGTTTACATATTTTGCTTACTAAAATTATTCATTTTATCACTATCCCACTTCGAAATTGCCAGTGTGAGTTCAATACCGTTCACGAAAAATTATCTAAAGAAATAAGAAATTTAAGTAAGAAGAATATTGAATTAAAGGAAGAAAACACAAATATCAAAACCAAAGTGGAGAATTTACATAACATAATGAAGATTAAAGAATCTCGGACACTCGAATTGGAAAATCACTGTGAAGAAATGAAAAACAGCATAGGTAATTTTTGGATTAGATGTTACAGATAATTTGAAATGATTCCATGTGAAACAACCATAACTTCAGTGGTACGATTTTCTGTCTAAATATCTACGACCACATAAGAATACTAGGTAAATTTGTGTTTTAGCTTATATATATCACTTACGCCCGTTACCCCTCGATGAGGAGCACAGGCCGCTAACAAGCATTCTACATCCAACTCTGTCCTGAGCTCTAATTCTAGCTGTTTCCAGTTTCCATTCATCTTTTTCATATCTGCTTCCAATTCCCGACTCAGCGTGTTCGTTGGACTTTCACTTTTCTGTTTCCCGTCTGCTTTCCAAGTCAGCGCTTGCTTCGTGATGTGGCTCAATGATTTCTGTGATGTATGTCCTATCCACTTGCATCGTCTTTTTCTAATTTCATATTTAGTTGGAAGCTAGTTTGTTCTCTGCCATAGTAGATTGTTGCTAACAGTATCCAGCCGACGGATCTAGAGTATCTTGTGTAGACAGCTGTTTGCAAATACCTGTACTTTTCCGACGTTGATTACGGTGGTCCTCCAGGTTCCAACACCGTACAGCAGAACTATCTTAACGTTTGTATTGGAAATTTCAACTTTGATGTTGGCTGACAGTCAGTTTGAGCTCCATATGTTCCTTGGTTGTAGGGGTGCTGCTCTTACTTTGTCAATCCGCGCCTTTACATCCGCATCAAATTCTGCTTGTTTATCGATTATGCTGTCCAGGTACGTGAGATTCCACATCTTCCAGAGCTTCTCCATCAAGTGTGACTACGTTGGTGTTCTTTGTGTTGTGTTTGATGATCTTGCTTTTTCCTTTGTGTATGTTGAGACCTACTGATGCAGAGGCTGCTGCTACGTTAGCTGTCTTCGCCTTAATTTGTTGGTGTGTATGGAATAAAACAGCCAGGCCATCTGAGAGGTCCAAATCGTCTAGATGCATCCAAGCTGTCCATTGAATTCCGTGCTTCCCATCAGATGTCAAGGTCTTCATAATCCAGTCGATCACTAGAAGAAAGAGGAGGGAGGAGAGTACTCACTCTGGTCTGACTGCAGTCCTCATTTTGAATGCATCTGTCAGCTCTCCTCCATGCACGACTTTGCATTGTAGTCCGTCGTATGAATTCCGGATAATATTGACGATGTTCTCAGGTACTCCATAATGTCGAAGAAGTTTCTATAACGTCCTCCTATCCACACTGTCAAACGCCTTCTCATAGTCGAGGGAGTTGATGTATAGTGACGAATTACATTTAATTGGTCGCACAATAATGATCCTTAGTGTCGCGATTTTGTCTGTCCACGACAGATCCTTACGGAATCCGGCCGGTTGGTCTCGAAGTTGGGCGTCTACTGAGTCTTTCATCCGGCTCAGTGACAATCTGTTGAAAACCTTTCCTGGTACTGACAGTAGTGTGATGCCTCTGTAGTTCCCACACTTGCTCAGATCTCCTTACCTTGGTTTCTTGATGGGGTGTCCTTTTTCCCGTCCATCGGCACTTATTCTTCCTTCCAAATCTTCCTGAACAGAGTGTGGAGCATGTTTGCAGTTACTTCTATGTGTGACTTCAGTGCCTCGGATGGTATATTGTCAGGTTCTGCTGCTTTCGCACTCTTGATTTGTCTATTGGCCATCCTGACTTCTTCAATTGTCGGTGGCGTGACATCTATGAGGAGGTCTGTGTGTGCACCTTCGATTTCCCGTGTATTCAGTGGAGCTAGCCTATTCAAGAGTTCCTCAAAGTGTTATGTCCATTTGTTCTTCTGCTCTTAAGTATCAGTGATTGGCTTGTCTCCTTTGTCCTTGACCGGTCTTTGTGGTCTATTATATTTCCCTGCCAGTTTCTTCGTTGTGTCATATAGTTGTTTCATATTTCCTTCTCTTGAAGCTTTTTCCACTGTCGTTTCTAGCTCTTTCACGTGTTTCTGCTTGTCGGCTCTCATGCTCTTCTTCACTTGCTTGTTTGCTTCAGTGTATTCAGTTTGTGCCTTGATTTTCTCTGCTCTTGTTCGACTGTTGTTAATTGTGGTCTTTTTTTTGTTTCTTTCTTGAATCTCGTCCAGGGTTTCGATAGAGATCCATTCATTATGATGGTGCGTTTTGCGGCCCAGAACCTCCTAACACATCGAAGTTAGTGTTTCTTTAACCCTTTCTGGTTGTTCTTCATAGTAGTTTCTTCTTCTTTGAGTAGATCCGGTAAGACATGGAACCTGTTGTTGAGAGCTATCTCGAATCCATTGAGTTTGTCAGTGTCTTGAAGAAGGGCTGTATCAAACACATTTGTAACGCTGTCTCTTCAGTTTTCTAATGCTTCTTTAGCTTCAGTTTTATCTTGACGGAAATCGGGTACTGATCTGAAGCTGTGTCAGCTCCTCTCTTGATTCTCACGCCTTTCATTGACTCTTTGAATTTTTTAATGATGCAAATATGATCGATCTGATTCTCTGTAGTGTGATCCCTTGAGATCCATGTAGCCTTGTGTAAGCATTTGTCGGGGAATATATATCTTCGGATGAAGATCCTTGATCTCCCAGGACATAGTTTAAATGTTTTAAATTGTTTATTCTTGTTGACGTTTCTCTAGAAAAGTTTCTTTCTACTTGATGGAGTTACTGACCTCACGTTCAGCTCTCTTCTTCCTTATCCCGTTTCAAGCCCGATTCCGACCAATTATACTACAACTCTTGAGATATCATTTCACACTATGTCTTACTTCCCTTCGTAATAAAACGATTAGCTAAGTTTCATATCATACATGATTTAAGTTTTGTTAGAACGTTGCTGATGACTCTAAATAAGCTAATGAATCAATTTCATTTTATCTTGTTACCCAATTTTTTTAAAGTCCAACCGCATTTGTTTAGTACTGACTAATGATTATGTGATCATTTTCAACAATTGCATGATTACGGTGTTATTCAAACTGTCTATAACAACATTATTTCGATTTTGATCTTTAATTATTTTAGAAAATTTACAAAAGTTTTGTGATGTTGATATAATTCAATCAAATGAAATCAATTTACCTTCGAAACCATCATGTATCATTGAGTCTTGTTTATTGAAACTTCGACATAAACTAGAAAATACTAATGATGAATGTCATCGTATTTCAAAACTATTAGAAATGAAAGAAATGGAAAATCAAAATATGAATTCACAATTATCGGTAAATTTTAAAATGAACGAAATATTGTTGATTTATTTATTTGGGCACCGAGTTGATATGAGACATTAAAGAGGAAGATTATACATTTGTATTATATTAGTGAATGAATTTGAAGTAAATCCAATGTTTCACCTGACAATGTGGTCCAAACTTTTTCTAAGAAATATAATCGAATATCAAAATTATAGAATATAAATTGATAAATGGTTCTCCGATTCACTGTATACTGAATAGGTCATTCAATCAACGTGAACAATGTTTGAAGCAGGTATTTACATTTGAATGTATCAGACGTGGTATGAAACGAAAAGTGTTAAGATAACAGATTGTGTGTATACGTCAGTGCGAAGAAATTCCATTCACCATATATTATCTTAAGTCGTTGAATATTAAGAAAACATACAATTTTTATAGCTGAAGCCATAGGAATTCGTACATATAACCCGAATTTATGGGTACAGAAGAAATTGGTAACCCCCCTGTCCCTCCCGTGGCCAGTTATAACTTAACTAACGAATAATTTTTATTAATTTTTATTTTCGTTTTTTCTTTATTATTATTATTATTCTATCATTAACCTTATTTACTGATCCATTATTTGTTTGGAATTATCCTCCTCTTTCCGTTTGTATTCTTCACTATCTAATTATTTACTCACTTGTTTATACGTAATGATTTTAGTGCTTTGTGATGACTATTCCATTTGCCCATGTTTGACCTACTATTTCCAGTGTTTAAGTATTGATAAGACTTGTTATTGTATTTTAGTATTCTTACTACTATCAGTACACCTGTCTTCTTACTATCAGTTGTATGACCCGATTTTATCGAGCGTAATCCTACCGCTGATTTGTTCTCTAGTTTTCTTGGATCAACTAAAGATTTAGGAATGTGCTTTTAGCTTAATTCGTGTTCCTACACCCTCACATTCAGTTGCCTTGATGATGCAAATACCTACGTGAAACATTGTTCACGTTGATTGAATGACCTATTCAGTATACAGTGAATCGGAGAACCATCTATCAATTTATATTCTATAATTTTGATATTCGATTATATTACTTAGAAAAAGTTTGGACCAGATTGTCAGGTGAAACATTGGATTTACTTCAAATTCATTCACTAATATAATACAAATGTATAATCTTCCTCTTTAATGAACTACTTCACAAATTTTAATTCTTTTTGGTTGTATATATTAATTAACACTCAATGGTCAAACAAGATTAATTTAAGCATATAAGAACTATAGCACGTATTTCAAATTCTTTAAATGCTTAGTTATTTGAATAATCATAACTACTGATTAATATGGGATAATTCCATAAGACAATGAATTAAACATTCAATAATCATTTATATCAAGTGTTTATTCAACTGATACTGATATTTGATGAAAACAATCTTTAAAATAGTTCTCAAGTTTTAGTTGATCTAAAAGAAATTTTATTAGTCAGCATACATAGATACACTGTATTCATAATCATGTTTAAGTGTCGAACAGCATCGAAGTGAACATGTTTACTTGTTATGGACTAATTGATTAGTTCCGAGATACGACTATTGAACTTCAATAATCTATGTAAGGAATATTGAAGATAATTACATTTTGCAACTTACTCTATAAAGTATTATATGAATATATTCTAATCTGAGTTAAATTGTCATCTCTCATATTATTACATATATTTGAAAACTCTGAAAGTATTTTCTATTCAATCAGCATTCAACATAAATTGTTTCATGTTAGATTTGCAGAAATCTGTCTTTCTTAACGTTCCCTTACCATAAAATTCAATCACAATACACTGGATAAAACGATTAGACGAGTAAGTCAGTTGACGGTGAAGTTTCTCCCCTTCAACTAATTGGTTTAATCAATGGAACCATTCAGACCAAAGAATGGAACTTTATTAATATCCTATACATGATCTATGAATATTTTCCAATGTCTCGTTTACATGAATTTCATCGTTATACATTAATGTTTTCTTTCTTTCTTTTTAGTTGCTAACTACAAAACATGAAAAACTTTCAACACGTATAAATCAACTTACTAATACTAATGAACAATTAGAAGAAGAAATTGTAGAAAAGAATAATTCAATTGAATATTTAAATGTTCAATTAACTAATTCTAATCAAAAAGTATCCGAATTAGAAAGTTCCTTACATGATATTCAAGTAAGATAATTTATATCATTATTTCTTACCCTTATTTCTATGTGTTAATAAGAGTAAGTTAATAGAAAATGAAGAAATTCAAAAGTCAACTAAATTGAATCTTGAACAAGTTAAATTAGAAAATAATGAATTACATGAAAAATTAAATAAATTAAATGAAAATCTTTTAAATATGGCTCAATATCCAGATTTAAATGGACCAATCATATATGAAAATGAAACTAGTAAGTTTTATATTATATAATTATGATCGAGTTAAAACAATAATTGAATATTATAACGAAATTATTAAGGAAAAACGACAAAAAGAAACAATATACAATTAATTCATACTGGCTCAGTGGTCTAGAGATTAAGCTTTCATGCGCAAGACCAATAAGTCCTGGGTTTGAATCCTGCGAGTCGGGGTTATGGATGCGTACTGCTGAGGAGTCCCACAATAGAATGAGATGGCAGTCCAGTGCTCCAAGGTTTTCCATGGTGGTTTAGCTTCAATTGACTTATGATCTAAACTATTAAAATATTAGACTTATCTGAACTTTTTATTTAGCAGAATTAAATGAGTACATAAATTTTTTGTAAATGATTTTCTTATCAAATTTATACAAAACAATAATAACAATGCTTATGCAATAGGATGAATTCATTGTATTTCGTTGTTTTAGTATCACAGTAAAAAAACTTAGTTAATTCTAAATTTCAAATAAACTTAGAAATTAAGAAAGCGTAATGGTTGTTAGTTAGTAGAATCATTCGACTTGAAAATAAATACATCACAGGTTCGAATCTCATTTTATTTATTTCAGTATAGAAAGCTTGATGATTGCACTGGGTCTGACAAAAACAATATGGCTGGAGATTATCAATACAAACCTCTAATTCAAATATAAGCCGGGTTCTAGAGACCGAGAAATGATATTAATCCCCCCCCCCTCGCAAAGAACTCTAGTTTGTTTTGAATGTACATGTAGTATAGGTCAGTTAGGCATAAGAGAATTATCATTAACAAGTGATATAATAGTTTTAAGATGTTAGCAATAGTTTTATTAAGTAACATGAAAATAAATATTTCAGGAAAGAGAGTGATGAAACAGTTTGGACTGAACTCACACAATTCTAATCGCAATATTCTTCATAACTGTTATTAAGGCAGTTGATAATGAACCAGTGAAATCTTCAATTATAAGACTGATGTTTTAGCCTACTCATTCCTATCACTTGTTTCCAAATTTTAAAGTTTGTATTAAATCAATCCAATCATTTGGTTCAAAGAGATCAAAATAAACAGTTAAACTTAATTTAAATAAATAAGATACTTAAAATAAATGAATTTATACTGAAAATAATCTTAGAAATAATCATAGTTCAGATCAGAATTTCACTGATAGAGCGAAATCAAACTGTAAATATATCAATAAATCTATATACTACTGACTACCTTTAGTTATGAAGAAGTCAACTAAGAAAATGATAAAATAAAAGTGAATAAATAGTTGTAACATGAGTAATAATCTCCTACATGTTGAGTTATTTATTATAGTCAACGAGAGGTGGTTATATGTGGATATTACAAGTTGGGCTAGGATTATGTTTAGTTAGTACCCTAACAATAACACTTGAGTGTTAGGAGTGTTTGGGATAGGATCTATGATTAGGTTAGGGAGTCAAGTTTAAGATATGTGGTTGAAGTGATAGGTTACTTTTTATTTACAAAACGCTGTTGACAACTCCCTGAACCTCATCAAATATGTCAGATATAATCTGCATAAGGAGTTGGTATTTAGCTTACACACCATGTTACATTTACGAATAGGCTGTACAGAAGATATTTTCAAGAAGTTTAAGTATTGCATGCGCCTAGATGTAGACAGTTTTTTTTACGTGGATTTTATTGAACTACATTCGGTTTTTTTTTATTACATTTTGAAATTAGTTTAAAAATCAAAAGGGTTCCATCTTCCATCTGATTGTTTTACATGAAGCCATCAGTATAGTTTAAATTTGAAAATATCCCATGAAATATTTTTCTTTTATTTTTTAATTACAAAACTGATTTGTTATTTATTTTGGTATTTTTTTAAAAATAAATTCAATTTAGCGGATGAAAAAAGTGTTGATGAAGAATTGAAAGGACAAATTCGAGCAAATGAACTTAGAATTGCTCTTTTAATGGAACAAACTAAACGATTACGTAATGCATTATTAGTGTTAAATGATAAAAAACAAAATATGAATGATAATAATAATAATAATAATAATAATAATAATAATAATAATAATAATAATAATAATAATGAAATTCAACTAATGAACAAAACTACTGAATTAATGTGAGTAGTTAAAAATATTATACCTATAAATATACCTATATATTGAACTCGTAAATTTGTTTGATAGTAAATTTATTTTATAGATTGAAATAAATTAAAATATACATTGAGAACTTAAAAACTTTAAACAAAAAGGAACAATGAAGGCTTATTCAGAAAGTTTCAAGTAAATGCTTCGAATAAAGTTGTACTGCATTCGAATCAAAAGATGAAATGTTCAAGTCACAGTGTGAACATCAATACTGACATCAACTAGCTAGTCCCTAACAGGATGAAATGAGTATTCTGGATCCAACTGCTAGGCACTAACTGAAACTTGCCATTTTATTGACTACATCAAGGTAATCCGCTCAAGGTGCACATATTCCAAAGTGACTGATCTGTTGTAGCACCTTACCATCAACAATGGGAATATACAAATGCTTACAAATAGATTTCAAATGTAATTTTGAGACAGCTGGTTTATGGAATAAGATTTAGAACTCTCAAAATTTACAACTTGAAGAAAATGTCATATGCTTTATCAACTATCAGCTCTAGCATAGAAGTGTGTTCATTCTATCGATGTGTCAAGCTACATGACTGAAATACATGCGAGGTCGAAATTAAAAACAAAACAAAGATTTGTCTAAAGAACGGTTCCATTATTCAAGAATGTACATAAATTAGTTACAAGCCTCGATTCATGAGATATTTGCGTCGATTAACGCCTCTGTATGTTTGGAAATAGATAGGCTTCCTGTTATAATTACACAAATGGTAATTACAACATACGATAGAGTAATTGAAATATGGCAACTGCGTCTAATGTTAACAGCAATTTACCAATGACCAAAGTAGGAAGTAAGGTCACACAAATATGAAAGCCGTTGTATTTAAACGAGGATTCAATGAATGTTCAAAACTGGAAATAATTATTATAAGGGTTGATAGAGAGAGAGAGAGTAATTATCACGATAAATTCAGTAAATGTTATTGGTTCACGTAAATACTTTAGAAACTTACACAGTAAATGAACGTTCATCACCCTATGATTTCAGAACTATTAGACATAGAATTGCTTACTGAATATTAACAAGTAGTATAAGACATCACACAAAAAATGGGTTAACTGAGAAGACAATAAGGAGAGAAAGATGAAAACGAACTTCAGAAAAGTCAACGTTAATTTAGATTATATCTAAGTATAATATGAGTTAAAGTCTATTCATGATTAAATAATCATCAAAGAAATAGGCTACCAATTATAGATCAGTGTAAAGATAGATAGTGGCTAGCAGTGGAATCCAGGACCCACGTTTTGTCCTATTTCGGACTCATCAGCTGGATGTACCTGCATCTCAGATTTTATGTTCACTCTGGGAACCCAGAACCGTTCGCTTCGTTTGCTTATAGTACTTGTAAAATTAAGGCAATGTTGAAGCAATACGCAAAATATGAACATATGCCAATAAAAGACTGATCAATTACAGTCCTAAACATCAATGGGAAGATTCAAGTACGCAATACCAATTGAAATTAAACTTCACCTCATTGCGAAAGCAAGTGGCTATCAGGATTCAGTAGCTTAGTGGATAACGTGATGACGTTTGAAGCGAACTATATTGTGTTCGAGTCCTAGAATGAACATCAACTCTGAGATTCAAGTACATCCAGCTGACGAGTCCCAAATAGGATGAAACGCACGTCCTGAATTTCACTGCTATCCATCTTTGCTTATAATTTCACAAGCGTTTTTTCTGTATACATAAACTGTATTGGAAACGCTTGATAAGAATAGCTTCAGTTAAGTGAAATAAATGTGGCATACACTATTTGTTACTTATTTTTGAGTTTTTTATATCCACTAACCAATGAGTAACTAGAGATTGAACTTAAGAGGATATTTCTTCATTTAAATTATATAGTTTAGAGCATTCACTTTGAGAAACTCGTAGAAATCTTTCTCTAAACCCTATATTCTTATCCTTATTTTCGTTACCACCTTAGACTATTCCCAGAAAATATGGAGTTCTTAGACCGAATTAATTCATTTCATTCCGTAAAATATGTATAACTTGAAAGTAATCATTTCTATGAAAACTGGAATTATTTAGATAAATTTTAAAAAAAAAAAAACTCAAGGATATGTGAACAATTCTTTCAGTCTAGTGTGAAACTCATCAGCAATCTAGATCTTAGTCTCTATATGATATCAATATTTTACATCCTATTTAGTAAATTAGTGTATTTTTAAATAAGTCAGAACTTTTATAGACCCGTATAATCTTTTTAAAATTTTTATTATCAAGTTCTATTGTCAAGGAAACTAACATTTTTATTCTTTATGTACTTTTTTCTATTATGGAATCCAAGACTTACATTTCGTACCCTATTTTAATAATAATAATGATAATAATAATAATAAATTGTTTGAACTTGCTTTCTTTTTTTCCAGGTCACCTAAAATTGATAATTTAATACTAAGTGACGATAATGATGATGCAACAAGTATTATTCGACTAAATTCTATCTCATCACTTGATAATATTCCATCAGATAATCGATCTGTAAAAGAAGATCATTGTCGTATACGTCAAAAAACATATACAAAACCCAATATCATTTCCAGTGAAGTGAATGGAAATCATTCAAGTGTTCAATTATGGTCTGGACCAAGTACAACAAGAAAAGGTATTTTATTACTTTATTACGTTGTTTAATAATTCAATATACGTGATTTTCGTTATTAATTGTATAATAAGTAATGAAAGAACTTGTGGAAGCGACTGTACATTGAACTTTGCAAGTCATACCTTAATCTTATGCTCTCATGTTTTTACACTAGATATTTCAGTTTTCGACACACACACACACATAGAGGACTCAATTAAAGAGGAATAAAATGTGAATGAGTAAATTATCACAATTTTATGATTAACCAATGATTAACTAAGAACAAGTCATATGAATAATCCAGTTTGTTTTTTTTTTCTTGACAAATATACTAGATGACCAACACAGAAT
Source organism: Schistosoma spindalis (assembly GCA_946903255.1). Taxonomy (NCBI): domain Eukaryota; kingdom Metazoa; phylum Platyhelminthes; class Trematoda; order Strigeidida; family Schistosomatidae; genus Schistosoma; species Schistosoma spindalis. The sequence continues at coordinate 5,592,862 of OX336417.1, read as the reverse complement.
GTAAAAGGTTAGAGTACAATGCAATATAATACAGCCTTTTATTTAGAAGTTTAGTCATATTATATGCCTTATATATATATATCAGACTAAAGGTATGATCAAGAAAGTTAGAAATGTATCTATTTTTAAACGAAATATAATCCAAACACTGAAGACAAATGACCTAGTAAGTAATAGAAACTATAACCTAATACAACGTATACTGCGTATTGTTCAAGCCATGTGATTTGTGTTGTTATGTTAAAATTAAAAACATTTCAGAAGGGTTTTTATCGATATTATAGTAATTTCAATGGTTAATTTCAACCGGGTCTGTTGTGAGATAGCAACTCAATGAACACAAAGGTGGATGTCCTTGAATTTTGTGGTTTAGTTGAAGTTAGACATTAACACCGTTCGATGTCCACTCAGTGCTCTGGAGGTTAAGCATTCACGCGCAAGATTGATAGATCTTGGGCTGTGGATGCGCACTCCTCAGAAGTCTCAAAATAGGACTAAATGGCCGTCCAGTGCTTCCAGGTTTTCCATGTTGGTCTAGCTTCAACTGACCCATGATCTCAAACATTGAAATTAAAAACATTTTTAAAACAGATTAATATGACCAGGAATACTTCTTTCTGAAAGAAACTTTTCTCAGTTACTAGGTTTTAGAATAAAGGAGAAAAATATTTATTTTTCGAAAGTCCCAGTATTCAATAAAATACAAACATTGTGATCTCTGGTTTCTAGTGACTAATTAAATTGTATTAGTATGTTAAAAATGGCAGATGTTCTAGTTTTTCTGCGTAATTGTAGTCCATAGAGTTTAATCATTTGACTTCCAACAACAGGTTGTGTTGATTTGACATGGAGTCTAATTCCGCTCTCTTCCTATTTGTAAGTTCATTGCTATTGTGCAAAGTTACAAAAAACGACTCGTCCTTCCGTTATGTTCATTCCGTTTTATGTTAGTATTCAGTTTCAATGACTTCCATTAAATTACATGATATCCTTTTATTTCATTCATCCAAAATACTTGAGTTTAAATTCACTAAAATGAAGTTATAGTCATTTTAGAGATTCAACAACAATATAAAACTGTCATTACTATGAATCTTATACTTGAACTGCTTCATATTGATTAACGGCCCTTATCACTGATAATTTATAGTTTTCCTATAAACCTATCCTTAGTCTTACTAAATTCTTTTATTGATATCATTTTTATCTTCAAAGGATCAAGTCGCCCGCAATCTAGAAAAAGGAAATAAAGTGTGCTAAGAAAAAAACGCATTGAATACGTTCAAAGATCCAGAATAAATAGATACATATTTTTACGATGATTTGTAAACATGTGTTAGACTTCAAAAGATATTGCAGATATTTTAATAGTTTTAAAATAAAAGCAGTCAAGATATTTGTGTTTATTCAAAACAAACTTATACTGGCCACATAAATTATTGTCTATGAATTTACGTCAATATAATCGACCCAAATTAGCTATTACTGATGAAACACGTTATAGTTAACTAGTGCTTCAACATTGTTTTATAGTTAAAACTACGAAATATTTTTCTTATATGTTTGTTACTAACATTGATTTCAACATTATTTTAAACTTCCTATCAAAGTCATAAGTAATAAAATAATCATCGGAATCCACAGAAAACACATTATAGCTATGTTGCTGTTGAGCGATTGGATAAGAATGATGTAATCTAATTCTGAAAAATTAAACAGTCCTTGATATAAGTGAACATGTATTTCAATACATGTAAGTCGAAAGTCATATTGTCAAGGAGGCTGAAAATAAATAAGCAGTATCGATAACCTATTTCATATGCTTTCTTCAGTTGTTTCGACGTAGTTTCCAATCTTTAACAATGTATATAGCTTAGAGACACCCTTCCATTCAATCCATACAAACCTCCTACACACTAAACACTGTGACCATTAAAGAACTCGATGCCTTTGCTTTGCTCAATAAGTTTTAAAAAAGCGAGTCCACGAGACCCGATGAGATGTATCTGCAAATCCCTTAAGTATATAGTTTAATCTATCTGTAACCGTGGGTCGATTACCGAAAATATGGGAGAATGCCAATGGTAGTTTCTGCATTCAAAACAGGTACGAAATATAAACTTAAGAATTATCGACCCGTAAGCCCAACAAGCGTGGTTGTTGAAAGTTGGGAAAAGATTGTTCGGAGGGAGTTGTTTAAGTATCTCAACGGAAATCTCATTCTTCCTGAAAAACAGCATGGCTTTAGAACAGATTATTCCTGACTCACTAACTTATTAGTAGCACACTAAAGTCACTGTGCTCCTAAAGATCAAAAGTTATCTATACTTTTAGCACACATTGACTTCAGCAAAGAATTTGACAAATTTCCTCACAATCAGCGGCTATATAATTTAAGTATTACTGGGGTAGGAGGTAGTTTACCAATATGGATAAATGACTTTAAAAAAAGAAGGGGTGAACTCAGTTGTCTAGCTGAGAAACTGTGATTAGTATGTAGCGTGGCAACGAGTCGAAGTTGACTATGAACACCAGTGCAAGAAGAGCGCGTACAAGACAAATCAGAATGCGAAGAGGGATCGTGACCAGATTTATTGGTTGCTGATTTCGTGGTATCGAAAGTTTACCGCGATCGTGCCCAAAGGAATACAAGTGGAACTAGTGGGCAGAAGAACGAGCGTACAAGGTCACAGTCCACGGAAGAATGTAATGGAGGAGAGTAATGGCTGTCTTTAGTACAGTTAAACAAACGAGCACAGTAAAACAATCACTGGTACAATTGAATATAATAGTGATTGTTTCCATTAAACCAATGGCGTTCTGTTGACGAAAATAGGTTACTACAAGAAGAACATATCAAGATGCCTTTTTGATGTCAGTGTTGATCGTCATGTATGTAAAAGTCCTTCGACCTTTCCTATCAATATCGGTTTTGTTATATGCAACCATGTAAAAATATGGAGAGAGATGATAAATACATGGGATAGTTTAGCGCTCCAAAATGACCTTGAGAAATTATCTGACCGATCTAAAATTCGGCAGTTGCCGATAAATGCTCACAAGTGCATTATGGTGCATATGAGTAACCAAGGTACATATATCTGCAAGGTGAATAACGTTGACTACCTGTTATCCGGACAAAACAACTTAAAATCATCGTCAGCAAAAAGTTAGAAACTATGACACACTGCCGTGCGATAAACGCCAAAGGTTTTAGAATCTCACACTCAATACCTAGGACATTTAGCCATGCCGATTCTAAGACCTTTTTCACAATATATATAGTATTCCTGGGTACTAAACTCGAGTATTACGTACAAGAAGCTAACCCCTTACCTATAAATAGACAGTAAGCTGTTGGAATAAGTTCAAAGATCTGAGGCTAAACTGTTTCCCGCAATAGAGAAGCTTCCGTATGATGTTTGATTGTTCTAACTCGGCATATTTCCATTGTCATTTAGAAGAATCAGAGATGACATGATCACAGTTTTTGAACAACTTGGAGATAAATTTAGATTTGATATGCCTTCGTTCTTCTTGTCTTTCGACATAGGGAATTCACGGGAACACTCAAAAAAGTTTACAAGCCCGGAAGAAATTACTTTTCAGCTGACTACTGACTTTCCCATTGAATCATCAACAAACGGACTTCGTCGCTTTAACACGTGATTGAAGCTACATCTTTCAGGAGAAAATTGGATCAACTGAGAGACAACTATTGACAAGGCTAACACAGACCATCTAACCTTCCATCCTTTCCAAACTGAAACTGTAATCAATCCGTTTACGCTAACTTGTCACGTTGATATTGGACACTAGTTTGGACGTGTTTTTGTCGACAAAATTCAAACCTGAAGGTTCGTTGCATATATTGGTGTAAATCATTGTGGTTAGTTTCATGTTGTATGTAGCCTCTAATATCACCTCATGAAGTAGAGGCGTTGCATGCGGCCCATTCTCATAAGTAACCAACTCCTCAATATAGTGTCCATTTCACAATACGACAGCAAGTTATTCAAATGCAATGTCCATAGGCGTTTTAGGGCGTTAAGAATTTGTAACGAGCAAGAAAAGAGCAATTGGTTTCTCAAAATCGTGCTTATCAATGTTAGGTGTCGGTCCTAATAGCTTTTTTTGGCTGCAGTTATCCTAGTGATGGGTAGCTCAGTTCACAAGTTTCCCCTCTAATATATATATATATATATATATATATATTCTATTTATATATTGCTATCTCATTTATTCCCTCAATGATCTCACAAGATGTAGAGACTTCATGGTTTCTTATATATTTCAGCTTGTTCTTTTGACGGTTATTCTTAGATGTCAGGTAATCGAAATAGTGAAATAACCCGGGCGTCCTTGCTGTTGATTTTTTACATATTAGAAGCGAATAAAAAGAGCATAGGTGTTGTCTTTTCGTTGGTTAAATTTGAATCGGTTACTCCCATTTTTGGTAAGCTTTGAAATCTAATTAGTTTAGGGACAAAAGTATTTATGCCTCTCATTGTCCTTTATTCTGTATTCTTGTGTCAGGCATCTTGTTGATCAAGCCATTTCAAAAGTGTGCGTACGGTTTTCTTTGGCACTGCGTCTTCAGGATTAGTCGTTTCGGACGCTGACACATTTCTTAAATGAGGTTAAAGAACCTCAGGATTGGATTTCGTCTTCCTCATCAACTGTTTATCGACGAGATTATCCTTACTCACCAGGTTGTACCAGATCTACTGTTAAATATTTTTAAGAGTAGGGATTCGGAGAATTATTTCCTGCATGAATTAACAGTGCTATTACAGCTGTTCGGTCGATTATATTTACTAGCTATCCACAGTGGTGGGAGCGGAACATCTTGACGAACACCACTTTAATCAGCCGATCGCGATGATTGTTTGCCATAAGCTTTAAATTTTCCAGCAGTATTTGATTAGTTAGCCTATTCTAAGTTAATGTTAACCTCACGATCAGCAGTCAAACGCCGCTTTGAGGTCAAGGAGTACAACTAATCAGACGTCGAAGAGTATGTTTGTGTTTCAAAAACTGTCGAAGGGTGAGTATTTAATCTATACATCCACGTCCAGTTATGAAACAAGCCTATTTCATCGTGTTTGCTCTTCACCAGCTCTCGTTGGACGTCGAATCATTATTGAGGCTAGCATTTTAGAAACTGTATCAGCCAGTTAGTCATTTAGACATGCTTAAGTGCAGTCACTAACTTGACCACTTCGAAACTTACGTTTCTCTATAATTAACAAAGATCAACGGATCTGTCGTTTTTATCACTCAAAAACAAAACGGTGAGAGCAGTTTTGCTCTATGCTTGTGAAACCTGGCCTTTCCGAGCTGAGGATGTTAGACGACTCTCTGTGTTCGATCATCGTTGTCTCCGAAGGATTGCTGGCATCCAGTGGCAACACCATGTCAGTAATGCAGAGGTTCGGCATCGAGTGTTCGGTCACAGAGACGATAATGAAATTGGTGTCACCATCTTGAAACACCGACTTCGGTGGCTTGGACATGTTCTACGAATGTCGTCCCAGAGAATTCCACGTCGTGCATTATTTGCCGACTCTGGGACTGGTTGGAAAAAGCGGAGAGGTGGTCAGTATATGACATGGTGTCGTGGTATGAAAGAAAGCTGCAAAGGGCTAGCTTATGTTGGTCCTTCACGACTCCCTGGTTGGGGTCCGAGAGACGGTGTAACGCAGTGGCTAGAGACGTTATCAGATATGGCTAAGAATAGAAGCCAGTGGCGATCGTGCTGTAACCTCTTACTTTCTTCATAAAAAGTGTTTATATCTTCCTTAACTGAAAGATCTCTTCTGATTGTACCTTTCCGTTTCCCCCACCATTGTTCTCTCTCTCCCTTTTTTTTATAATTCCCCACGTTCATTACTTTTTTTTTTCTCTTTTCTTCTTCTCTTCAAATTATCAGTGTTTTGTGTGGCGCATATATATTTGGTGCCCCTCTGTACCAATATTTATGTGTTCAAATAAATAAATAATAGCCTGAGAAATATATATGCCCCGCTGGAATCTTTGTTCGTTTTTACTTTGAACTTCGTTTGTTTTTTCCTACCTACTGAAAACGTATTAGTTTGTTAAGAGTATTTTCTGTTTTTACTAAATATTCATGCTCTTCATATTTATTGGATTTGAAGTTGTTTAATCCTTTACCATGATTCACGAGTAGCGTAATATTTTTTATGGTTCAGCAAACCATTGAGTGTACTCGTAAACTTTAAGGTGCTAATTTTTCCATCTTATAAGGACGAAAAGTATCAAGATTATAAAAATCCTATGTCAAAGTTGTTTGACGACTACAAGTAATTCCCAAAACGTTCACAAACATCTGTTTGAGACTTCAGTGTTGCACTATAATTTCGGGAATCTCAGACCATTGTGAAATATCTAATAAAGCCACTTCTTGAATATTACATAAAGTATGAAGCTTACCGACTCACGTATGACCTTATATTTACTATTGTGATCTCACATTATGATAAGTTCTAAAAGCTCTTATATTTTCGGCTAGCTAATTTTAACGAACTTGCGTTATTCGCTGTAACTTTCTGCTCCAAATAAATTCTCTAGTTTTGTGTTTGGTTTTCTGTCCCCACAGATCACACAAATTTGTCAAAAAGGTTTGTATTTTGCAGTGGTGCCACATTCGAAATCTTTGGGTTTCACATGGTAAGGATTTTGTTGCTGGTTTATCAATTCAGTTGGTCCTGGTGATCGGTGACTTCCACATTCCTGATAGGAAACGTTCTTTACATCCTGCTTTTAAGACTCTTTTAGCTCCTGGAAAAATACAACATATATTATGCACGGGAAACCTTACTTCGAAATATATGTATGACTATTTAAAACTTATTTGTGGGGATGTGCATGTTGTGAAGGGTGACTTTGATGAGGTATGTTTTGAAACCTATTGTCATGAAATTTTAGGCTTTAGATTTCCCTCTTACAAAGGTTTTAAGCGTTGGAAACTTTAAGATAGGACTTATACATGGACACCAAATAGTTCCTTGGGGCGACCAAAAAAGTTTAGCTACGCTGCAACGGGAGTTAGATGTTGATATATTAATCAGTGGTCATACTCATAAGTTTGAAGCCTATGAATACGCTGGACACTTTTATATCAATCCTGGTTCTGCTACCGGTGCATATAGCCCTTTTGAAAAGTAAGTACTACTTCTTTACTTTGTTCGCTAATGACCAAAAATTTGCATCGGGATTCAGTATTTATTAATGAATGTGATTAATCAGTATGTAAATAGCATAAGATCTAAACAACTTGGATTAATACACGCTTCGTGCCAGATAGTGCGTTGTTCAATATTAACGAATCATATGCGTATATTTCCCTTTTCGGTTCTTTTTTCTGAATAGAAACCCGCAACCTTCATTTGTCCTTTTGGATATTCAAGAAACCGCGATACAGTTATATGTGTACACTCTTGTCAATGATGAACATAAAGTTTCTCGCATAGAATATCAGAAAAACAAACGTTTGTGACTATAAACTAAATGTATTCATTGTATTTAAGTAATATCTTGTAATTTATTTCTCTTCTTCGCATTATAATGAAATTGATTTTGACTACATACATCTTTAACTTTTCAGTGTTTAATTTTAGTGTAAGAGCAGGAGGAATAGCACAAGTCACTGTAATCATGAATGCGAGCTTTTATTTAGCGAGTTGACAATTCAGAGTAAATCGGCTTCATTTTTAGCTTTCTGCCTCAAAACCTCCAGATTATATAACCTATTATGCAAAATAAAAACTTTTCCGATATATTTCTCGTCATTCCATTCATAGTAGTGTGATAAAGTGGTTTCTTCTCCAAGTTACCCTGCTTTTCTTTGAAATTCTACGCTTCCTTTCTAAGTCTGCTGCATAGCATTTCAATTTTACTGAAGCATATGTATTATATGATTGATTTACATATCGTGTGTAAGACTAAGCGATTCTCAGTTATCAATGTGGTCTTTGTGGATTCTCTACTTGTCTCCGTGCAAGTAATTGAGAACGCAGTTTTTAGTAGACTGAATTCAAATTTCTTGGATGCGAACCATCCAGGAAAAATGTGTACATCTAGGCGATAAATTCCTGTTAAAACTCAGAGATGAAAATGATTTATTTTATTTATTTATTTAAACACATAAATATTGGTACAAGAGGGCACCAAATATATATGCGCCACACAAAACAATGAGAATTGGAAGAGAAAAAAACAGAAGGTAAGTAGCGTAAAAGAAAAAAAATGAACAATAACGACAAGATTAGTGTAAGGTAGTGTAATGATAATAATGGGGGGAACGGACAGGTACAACCAGAATCCTTTCAGCTAAGGAATATACAACAACTTTTATGAAGAAAGTAAAAGAAGGTTACAACAGGATCGCCACTGGCTTCTATTCTGAGCCATATCTAATAACGTCTCTAGCCACTATGTTGCACCATCTCTCGGACCCCAGCCAGGGAGTTGTGAAGGACCAACAGAAGCCGGCCCTTTGCAGCTTTCTTTCATACACTGGCCACCTCTCCGCTTTTTCCAACCAGTCCCAGCGCCGGAAAATAGTGCACGACGAGGAATTGTCTGGGACGACATTTGTAGAACATGTCTAAGCCACCTAAGTCGGTGTTTCAAGATAGTGACACCAATTGCATTATCGTCTCTGTTCCCGAACACACGATTCCGAACCTCTGCATTACTAACATGGTGTTGCCACTGGATGTCAACAATCCTTCGGAGACAGTGATGATCGAACGCAGAGCCGTCTAACGTCCTCAACTCGGAGAGGCCACGTCTCACAAGCATAGAGCAAAACTGCTTTCACCAACGCGTTGTAGATCCGACCTTTTACAGCCAGACTAACATCACGAAGGTGCCAAAGATGACCCAGATTGGCATAAGCCGCTTTGGATTTCACTATACCTGCATTGATCTCATCACTCACGCCACCACCAGCACTTATGCAACTACCTAGATACACGAACTTCTCGACTACTTCTATCTGCTCACCATCCAGGGTGAGTACAGGATTAGAATCCTGCCAGTCTTGTAGAAGTACTTTGCACTTCGAAGGTGCAAATGCACATACCATACCTACGGACACTGATTGCCAACTGATTAAGTGCGGATTGCATGGCTTGGGCATTCTCGCACAGTAAGACAATATCATCCGCATACTCAAGGTCGAGAAGTATTTCTCCAGGCAACAGATCCACACCACCATTACTTACATCCATCAGAGCTGTTTCCAGAATGTCATCGATGGCAAAGTTGAAGAGGAATGATGAGATTGGGCAACCCTGCCTAACTCCACTGCTTGAATGGAACAATGGAGAGAGGTGGTTGTATGCCCTCACTCTGCCTGAGGTGTTCGTATATAGGGCTTTTAGGATGTTAATAAACTTCTCAGACATACCCTTCTTCACTAGACAATTTCAGAGAACAGTCCTATCCAACGAATCGAAGGCAGCCTTGATATCAAGAAACACTACGATTGTTGGCCTTTGATAAGTATGGCAGTGTTCTAACATTTGGCGGAAGGTGAAGATATGATCAATACATCCTCGATCAGAACGAAACCCAGCCTGCTCTTCGCGAGTCAATCCTTCTCGGGTTCTGAACAACCTACGAAGTATGACGGAAGCCAATAGCTTGCACGCAGTTGGAAGTAGACTTATTCCCCGATATTTGTTACAGAAACGACGTGAACCCTTTTTAAAGATAGGGACAACTATCGATTCATTCCATGACGTTGATAAACTCTCTAGTTCCCAGTTTGTAAACAACGTCCTCAGTCCCTTGGTCAGAAAGTCACCACCATCTTTAAAAAGAGCCGGAGGTAAGTCATCTGGGCCCGGTGATTTGTAAAGTTTCAAGAGTTGGAGTTCCTTGCAGACTTCCTTCTCATTTGGTGGATCAGTCGTCACCGGCCAAAGAGAGCAGGACAGTCTGACCGATGTTACCGGAGCAGCAGGTCAGTTGAACTGCACTTCGAGAATTCTGCCCATCGTCCAAGACGTCGATGGATGTTAGTGATTGGCGTTCCGTCATCCTCGCAGATTGTTTCGCTCACACCAGACTTCTTGCTGCCAGTGGCTCGGATGAGCTGGAAGAGCTTCCGGTAATTACCAAATGCAGCTGCTGCTTCCAGCTCATTAGCACGCTCCGACCACCAGGTTTCTCGGTTCTTACGCAAACTTTGACCGATTTCATTACATAAGTCTTCGTTTGTGGTCAAACTCACGGTCACCCGGAGTAGATCGACGGACTTCGATGAGTTGAAAGAAGCTTGAAGAAATCGGTGCTTATAAGCGGGACGTTTCTCGAAGCCGCAAGTGACTTTACTCGCCATTTTGATGGCGTCATGCAATTGCAACCAATGCTCATCTATACTTTTCGGTGGAATGGTAGCTAGCCTAGAAGCTAGCTCGGTTCGGTACTTACTAGCAACAGAAGTTGCAACCAACTTGCTAACATCAATCCTTTGGTGGAGGTCACTTCTTTGTCCACTGAAAAGTAAGGTAAGATTGGCGCAGACCAGGGCATGCTCAGATTCCAGAGAGGTACTCCAAAAGGAGCGGCAGTCTTGTACACAACCACGCCAGTGGTAGCTGATCGCGATGTGATCAATCTGAGTCCAGGCTTGAGATGTAGAAGGAGGACGCCAGGTGGCACATCGGCGATGACTGTGCCGAAAGCTAGTGCTAGCCAGAAACAGGTTGTGGTCTGTGCACAGTTGCAGTAGACGGTCCCCATTATCTGTCCTGCGACCAACAAGTCCCCATCGGCCACCTAAAAGACTCTCTTCTGTGTCTAGACGCCCGACCTGAGCATTCAAGTCTCCGGCTGGTACTACAATATCTGTCGAACGCACTTTCTGGAGAAGAACAGTTAACTGGTGGTAGAATTCATCCTTGATTGTATCCGGGATGCAATCTGTCGGGGCATAGGCGGAGATGACGAAAAGACATCGTTTCTTACATCTATTTCTTCTCACTTTGATGGAACTTTCTAATCTAATAGCACATAACCGACTGTTGATGGGGATCCAGTCGATTAGTGCTGCCTCAGCTCTAGCGCGACACCAAAGCCAGCAAGACCAGACGCAGATGCCACAGGGTCCACGGATAAACACACGTAAAACAAGCTTTTTTGAAGTGACAGATGGAGAGCGAATTTGTAGTACTTCACCAGAGTCTTGAATACGGGTCTCGGATAGACAACACACGTCAATATTAAGATTTTCCAAAGACATAGCCAGCCCTATCTGTTGTCCGACCTGCATAAGTGTGTGAACGTTGAAGGCACCCAGTCTGAATGGTGCACGTGGTTTCAGAAAAACTGCTTCAGTATTCGTATTTGGTGGTAGCATACAATTTCCAACCAGGCACTGACTCGAGAACGTTTAGATAGAACCTAGTTCCCACCATAGGCGAGTTGCTATATAGGCCTCACACTACTTGCAAGCTTATGTGTCATTAAGGAATTTTAACAAATTTCGATCTTTTCCAAAAATTTGACTAATGACTATACTGTGCCCCTGTATTTTTATATTATAGTTACTCAATTACCTGTATTATATCACGACATTAAGCCCTGCTGGATAACTAGAAATCCTCAAACAGTATTTATCAAAACAGTTTAATCATCTGTAGATGGCATATGATATCATTCTGAGATACTATTCACGGAGGTATTGAGCCCACTTTTATTTCATATTCATTTAGATAGTCCGCTACGATCTGCCAAGCGGAATAGCCGGTTATCCACAAGATTTCCAGTACCTGAGTTGGTTTTAAACTGGCTTTTGCAACGAACTGATTATAGTGAAGTGACAGCTATGATTAACTTTATTAATCTACCGTTACCGATGTTTTATATACAAACTTATCCACATTATTTTGCAACAAAAAAGTGCGTGGAAACCAGTTTCCGGTGCCTCTTTTATTACTATCCGGAATAACATAAGAATGCCACTAATACTGTACATATATACTTAAGGTCTTGCGACTGGTGTATAAAGATTTAAATACGAGACAGTAAAACTACATAGTAGTAGCTGGTACTTGCTTTCCCAACATCAATAATACTGCTGTGGGTAGTTTCTTGTTTTGCGTTGTAAATGGCGTTTGTCTAGGTGGAAGTGATGTATTGCATAGGTGAGAACGACGATTTTACTTCGAAACATGACTTAACATTCCCAAGTGTAAACTCGTACTATAAGAGGTTTTTGGTTTCCGTTTCCTTATTATGAGGAACTGTCCAATGAAGATATTCGCGATAGGTACTAATTAATATAAGGACTGAAAATTACAAATCATAACTCCAGATACTATGGCACTTTCCACAGAGCCGGTCACACTAAAGTAGTAGATAGGCAATGCGAACACAGTAGCCAACTGATGTTGTGACCTATTACTGGTTTCATGTGCTGATGGTTCAGTAATTACTTACAAAACCGCGCTAGTAAAGCAGAACTGTTGGTCGTTACTTTTCTTTCAAAACGGCAAAAATAATAAATAAAAAAGTAAGCATAATTCAGAGTCGTTCACACACTAGGGATTGTAGGATATGCATTTTGGAAGCCAGTTATTTGCTTTGAATAGTTTAGTGTACGGTAGGGCTTGTGTTGTTTTTATAACCCTGGTGACATTTTTTGATAGTCTATTTCTTGCCTATTGACAGCTCAATCTAATCTAGTGTTTCAATGGCAAATAATGACAAGGCAATGTGATTTATAGAACAAAAAATAATCCATTCGTCCTTTCATATGAACTTTGTGTAGTTAGTGATAGATTTTCACCCGAATTGCAAACCTCATATATAGTGTCTTGGGAATACAGAGTACTCGTTATGTTATAATCTAGTTGTCAATGATAAAGAATCATGCTGCACATCAGATGAAGGATAATGTCAGCCACAGGGACGTCCACACAGTGATTGACTGTGAGGACAATATTTGTGAACCATTGATGGGATGCAAAATGGACGGATATCAAAAAGTTTTATCACAGCAATGTTGTGCAAAAAGTAGCAATATTCCTTGAGTTTTCTTAATCCTTGTAAAGTGAAACTTTGTGTTGACCACTGACAGGTTACTTCCACCTAAATCTAGTCAGTATCCGTGTTTGGATATGTATGAAAACGTCCTAATGGTTACAGCCATTTTTGGTTCTTAATATCGATCACATTATGTTTCTACTATATATAAACTTCATACTATCGACAACTTTAATTAACTCATAACTGGAATGCTCGACTAATGATTACTATTTATGGGGTTAGGATGAAATGCAGGCAGAGACGAGTCAAAGACAGTAGGTTAAAAATGAATGGTAGTTTTGTCTACTATTAAAATATAGGCCAATATCTTTACATTGAAACGTAAAAATCTGTGACTTATTACCGTGGTTATTCGAACACACCATGACAACCAGTTGGGTTAATGAAAAGTGACAAAAAGGTGTTCAACAAATGAATTCAAACAGTTCCAATTTTGTATAGATAAAAAGCTACTCACAGTATATTTCACTTTAATATACAAGATATATACAGTAAAAATAAGATAATGATTCATTCATCTTTTTCATAGTGAATGGTAACTTTACGCTTCTTTCTAGGATTTGTCAGAACAAGATTATGTTCAGCTTCCTCTTCATTTTCCTCATCCATCACTCCGATATCTTCAATATCTTCAACATCAGATCCTGAAGTGTAAGCGATTTCTTCTTCTTCTTCTTCATCCTCGTATTCTTCGTCAGATTCTTCTTCATTTATTTCTTCAGCTTCTAGAGCCTTTTCAAAGGCAGATTGATCTATGTTATATATTTCCTTGGAAGATGTTGATGCGCGTAATCTTTCTAAGAGTTCTTGTTCTACAGTACGTTCAATGCGTGCTACACGTAATGCTTTTGCTTCTCTCCTCAATTCACGTTTTTCAACTGTACGATTAATAGGTTCTAATTTCTTTTGTCTTGATAAGGCTAAACGTCGCATATTTTTAAGATATTCTCTTGTGCGAAAGAATCTCTGCTTAACACGACTTATTATCCATTTATCCCAATATAATAAGTGCTCTTTGATTTGTTTCAGAGCTTGTTCTTTATTTCGGCGCAATTTGATACGCTCCCATTGTTTACCAGGATAAGGTATACGTTCAGGTTCCTTGACATACAGGTAGATGATACCATCTCTTTCTTTTATAGTGGCATACTGTGAGTTGGCTAATGGGCAAGAATGTCGATTACACAACCCTGTCACATTGTCATCGTTTCTGCAAAACCTTCCAGTTTTAGTTTTGACAACAAAAGAACAGAATGAATGGTTGATAGTGTGCCATATTACGTCGTCGTTATTCATTTCTTGAAAAAGCAAAAAAAGTGGTTAGAACATAGATGACAATCATATTTAAACAAAAAAGTACAGTTTTAGGTTTTTAACTGATTGTAAATCGCATTATTTATTTCCTTTTGAATGTTAAGCCAAAGAACTCGATTATCGTGAAATATTGTTACGACGTCTTATACCAATGATAACAGTACGACTTATTTACCAAGTGGATATTCGGATATTTTGAGCTTAACTTTTTGTGTGCAAGATACTTGAATTAAAATAGATGGTTATGTAGTACAGTCCGGCTAAAAAGTTATAATATACACTGAGAAAGCCAAAATAAAACTTCCGTCATTCCTGACAAGCCTATCAGATAACACCTCATCAAGGCTGATGAGATTCCTCCGAGAAAAATGAAGTGATCGAGACGCTCGGCTGTTTTACTTTCCACTACTAGTTTGGGCGTTCGTGCAAGCCCGTTCTGAATAAGTATTTTGCGTTTGGAGGAAACAAAACACATCACAGACATACTAATATTATTGCTTGAACCAGTCAGAAGACTGCTTTTTTAGTGTCTTTACCAAAAAACTATAATCTGCGTATTCTTCAGTAAACAAGAAAACCTAATAAACGATCGAATTCTGATAGGATACACGATGAGACTGTTATAGCTGAATGTCAATGCAAAATTTTAAAAAAACATAGGAAAAGCGAACAACCTTGGCTAATACTACTTGTAAAATTAACTTTGGCGACAATTTGCCCTAAGTTTTACCGTCATCAGCAATCTTACTAGGTTGAACTTACATTTTTGAAATTTCAAGAACAGGTAGTTATTGTTCAGACTTTGCCATTTGAGATCGTTCTCGCTCGATTACACGCAGAGTCACATCGAAAAAAAAAACTTTCCCAAAACCCTACTAAAGCACAATACGAGATGATTAATACCTGAAGAATCGCACATCACAGAGCGAACACTCAGGTAGGGCCATACTCTTTTCTATGACGAAACACCCCTACATGAAAAATCCCTCATATGATGCCAAAAAGCCCATTTATTTGACTGTTTCAAAAAGGACTCCGTCAAACCCACCGCTTATAGTCTATCACCTGGAATAATTGTGACTAATGCACGCCTTGTATTTTATGTACGACTACAATCATTGCTATTGCCGATGAATTTAATTGTCTTAGTTGACAACTACCCAACGTTCAGAATTACATACGGCTGACAAATCGTTGAATTTATATTTACGTTAAGACAAGTACAAGACATAATACTTTGTACGTACCACCATAATCTACCAAGCATTTAGTCGCAACTCCACAAAAGGTATCAAAATTTTTTGGAAGGATTAGTTTTAGTTGCTTCGTCTTAAAATGCTAATGATCATGCAATACAGAGCACCGAATTTTAGATGTACCACGTCCTTACAATGATTCAGAATATTTATGTTAATCTTAATCCTATAATCTAGAAACATTGTGTAGAAAACCTGAGAACTGGGGAAAATAGGTGAATGAGGTGCTAAGGCAATTCAAAATATACTTGAGTCGATGTCTACAAAGCATGCCTGCACTTACCATAGCGAACTATTCAATAAACCCGGTAAATATTTCCAATAAATTAATTAATGAAATATACAGTCCAGTGAATTTAATTTCATGTTTGTCGTATACCTTCATACCATGTTAGTATTCGGTGCAGAAAAAGGCTTTTAAACGGTTTAAGGCATTGTATTACTTGAACATCAGAAATCAGACATTCTGACTTGACAAAACCAACTGGGTACCTAATTAACCATTTACTCCTCGTGCGGCATAGGCCACCTGTCAAAATTATCCTAAGAATCTTGTCCTAGGCTCTCACTCTCAGTTGTTTCCGAGTGCTATTCATTCCTCTTATGTCCGCCTTTGATTCTCAGATCAATTTGTTCGCTGGTCTATCTCTTTCCATTTTTTCCCTTGCGGATTCCAAGTTAGGGCTTTCTTCGTGATAGTCTGATTTCTGTAATGTGTGTCCTACCCACTTCAAGCGTCTTTTCTTATTCTACATCCAACTCTATCCTGAGCTCTAATTCTAGCTGTTTACAGTTGCTATTCATCCTTTTCATACCTGCTTCCAATTCCCGAATCAGAGTGTTCGTTGGACTTTCACTTTTCTGTTTCCCGTCTGCTTTCCAAGTCAGCGCTTGCTTCGTGATGCGGCTTAATGATTTCTGTGATGTATGTCCTATCCACTTGCATCGTCTTTTTCTAATTTCATATTTAGTTGGAAGCTGTTTTGTTCTCTGTTGTAGTAGTTTGTTGCTGACAGTATTCAGCTGACGGACATAGAGTATCTTGTGTAGACGACTGTTTGTAAATACCTGTACTTTTCCGACGATGATCTTCTTTAGCTTTCCATTAAGTGTGATCTAGTTTATTTCGGGATTTCACCTCGTTCCTTGTCTATGTTGAGGCATACTGATGCAGAGGCTGCTGCTACACTTTCTCATTTTTAAATTCAACTGTATTCCACTTTTGGAGAGCCACTCAGATGTAGCGTAATGAGGAGGTCAATAGATGGCAATCAAAAGCGGTTGGAAGTACAAGTACGCTTCCTTAGTTATGAAATGGATCAAATTCCCAAGGATTAGAGTGGTATATGTGAATGAATATTTGTGCATTTTTTTGGTAGCCTTGTACATTTCCTCGGTCACTCTTGTGGTTTCACTCAACTAGTAAGAAGGGAGCTTAGATCACACCACACAGTATATCGGTATCAGATTTCGGACATAGATTGTCACAACAATTCCATGCTTCTTTAGAGATGTGGCGGTCTTCAAAATCCAGTCAACTACCAGAAGAAAGAAAAAATGTGAAGGAAGGCAGCATTGTCCGGAGCCAACCTTTATTTGAGCCCCATCCGTGGGTTGCCCTTCATGCACGACTTCGTAATACAGTCGTTCGCAGGAATTCTATAGGATGGTGAAGGTCTTTTCAGGCAATCCATAGTCGCAGAGACTGCAAAAGTATTTTCCATTCAACCTGTCAAATGCTTCATCTTTGTCAAGGAGGTTGACGTATAATGACAAGCTATATTCCATCAATTACTCGACAGTTGTTCATAATGTTTGGATTAGGTCGGTACATGTTCGGTCTTTAGGAAGCCTACGTTGATAATCTGGAAGTTAAACGTCTACTAAATTATTAATTTGGCTCAACAACACCCTATGGTTATTTCGCTGCGTGCCGGACGTTCGAACCTTGTCATCGTTTTTTGTAATTGTGTCGGGAAATCCTTCCACAGATGCACTTTTGTACCACATCTTTTTATTTTACTTTTAATTGCAATATTATTTTCTTTATCCCCTCAGATGCATATCCCTTACAGTTTTCGATTTCATTTAGGGCATAACTACACAGCTTTGTGATGCTGTTTGTTATTCTAACCATCACATCTTATCTCTTTGATTTTCAATAACTGCATCTTTACTGCCTTGCTTAAAATTTCGGCTACGATGTTTTACATATTGTTTCTTTACCCAAGTATCCGACGTATCCTCCAGAGTTGTGACTAATTATAAGGAGATTCATTTCACAAGCAACACTGACAATGCTTTGGTTCTTTTTTGAATTTCTTACATATGCTAAAAACACCTTTCTCCCGTGTCTTGATGAATTATCTTCCTCTCCAGTCTGTCGGTACTAGTTCTTCCTTATAAACCTTTCTGAGCTGAATGCTCACCATAGGGTTGTGACTGGTTTTAGTCGTCTCGGCTCATTTAAGCCTGATTTAGCCGTTATATTTCATTGGTACCTCCGTGGATATGAATGTCATAAAACTAATCTGGTTCGTCTGTGCTGGGAACACCTTCGTACACAATAAAATCGAGGCTTTTCCACAGATGGTTTTTGTCCTGAAGCCTAAGTTAGACGGATGCCTTAAAAATAGATAACTAAATATAACATCAGAGATTTTGTTAGAATAGACAGAGAAATCTGCTTCAATGTCAACCTAACTTTGGGACAATTATTTAGACATTATCGGCACCAGCATGCACCTGGCAAAGGATTCCCGTTGCCGAACGGGATATTGGAACCAAAGATTACCATACCTACCAAGTCACAAGATTTTGTAGTACTTAAAAAAATTCTGTAACTTTATGCAATATAAGAATTGATGTGTGATCACTGGGTATCTAAGCTCAGTATGGTGATTTTAAATATTCAAGTTTCTTTTATACTTAAAAGCACGTCAGTGACGATAAAATGTTTTGCCCAGAAGTAAGTAATGTAGCGATTGTTATACTAGGAGCCTATGAATTCAGTCCCTGATTGATAAACTGAACTTAGAACTTGATTTTTTTCCGTTTCTTTTATATATGGTCACGGTACTACATATTTATTCCGAAAGACATGGGATAAGTTTATGAACGGGTATGTATCACATCTATCTATATTTTAGATATGTGTCATATAAACCGATGTGTCCGGTCAGCCTAGATAAGTCTTCTTTTAAATTACATTGTGCTTCTATAGCCTCAGACATATAACGATTAACTGAAACCCCATTTAAAAATTCACAAGATAAGCCGATAAGTATTTAACAACAGCATTTAATGAGACACCAAGGATTAATATGTACAAAAACTACTCTTTTGAAACGAAATTGTTGTCTAAATTAGTCCGTCCCAACACAGTGTAAGGACACTCGTTTGACCTTTACCCCAGAAAATCCCAGAAGCGCCAGCCATTAACTGCATGAAAAATGTTAAAACTATGCACAATATCTATAAAGCCTATCAGTGAGCGTGATCAACTCCGATAGAGTACCTAATACTGAATGTTGCTGTCATCAATAATCTTATATAAATGGTCCTTGAAATTTTTTAGTTGAGCGTGTAAGGCAAATTAAAGTCATAGCAAAATCGTACCACCAAAAAACCGAATGACACAAAAGTCAGTCCAAAGTAATTCCGTTTATTTTGTGAGTTATCGTGTTACCCACTGAAATCGTTCGAAACATTGATTGAATGAAAGTGCTGTCCGTGAGATAATTAATTGATAAATGTCACTGGGGATCTTATTTATGTATGGAATTTTATCGCTTTTAAAGCATATCAACAGGTTGTGGCTAAATAACAAAACTCTCTATAGCAAACGTCTTAGAAATATGCTGTTCTAAACTACTTTATCTTTTTGTCAGGTCCTTAGAGTAGTGAAAAGATTAACGGGTGCTACAGAGTCGTAGACAAAGATAACTTCTTTTTTTTTCGATGGCAACCGTGATTTTCATTTTAAGAACTACTACCTATTAGGTAAAAGTAAAGAAGATGGTAAATATCTACTTAGATCTATCAACTTGTGTTGATCTTAATCGCGAATAAATGTTTTAACATTCGAGTTGTGAGATTTTTTGATCGGATCAAATATCTGATCTATTTTCAGATCATTTTTTCTGTACTAGATTACTAACGCGATATTCCTATTGTTATGATGCGCCAACTAAAATGTTTATGTACCTCTTTAAACGTAAATACATCGTCGAAATCTAAAAAATCTCTAGGTTGCCATAAAATGACACATTATTATTTTCTTGCCATTCGGAGTGTGTAATTATCACGAACAAACCATTTTATAGTTGGCACCACGATTTAGATAACTGCATCGTTTCCTCGAAATGTGATCTCTGCATGTGATCAAACAATTACACAATCTGTGAGACAATTTGCCTCTGACGACCTGCATCAATCCCTACTTCTAAGTGTTATCTACATTCGCCTATACTTTATTATAATATGCGGTCATACAACTGAGTTTCATTATTGTCTAAATGTGTGGATGACCAGTCTAGTGACGGATATTATTAGTAAAAGAAATTGCTTGTACGTAAATGTTTTTTCTGAATCAGTGACTGCACTGTATCGCATCTAGCATAGGCTACAGTAAAACAGAGCGCTTACTTGTCTGTTGAGCATTTTCACAGATAGTATGGAATTTTTTCGGAATTTCTTTCCTGTTCGTCTCGTCACACTTCATATTATCAAAAAGCGCCCTCAGTGGTCTCGAAAAATGGCCATGTTTTTGTTGGAAGATTCCAAGTGCCTTACCACCCTCATGGCCTACAGCGTTTTACTTATAATCTTCAACAAGTAAATGGGAAATAGGAATAAATTATTTTCAAATGACGTTATGTTACACGAGATATTATCTGACATCTTATGATATTCATGATATGACAGGTTGGTAATGGTAAAAGCTCACAATTTAAACTTTATCGTGTAACATGTCCCGTTTTCGTCATCCAATATGAACATGATGTTAGCGAAAGAACTCGTATCCAGGTACAGCTGTTCCATTGCATGTGAAATCACTCTCACTTTCTTACGAGATGTTAAGGAAACACAGAAATAGCTCTAGGTATAAGATGCATCTCTCATTATATAAGTAAATGTGTTCAAAATAAATGTAGTTTCGACAGCAAATTATTTAGTTATCCATGCGAACATAATAAAACAACGGCTTCTGCAGTTATCAGTCACAGAAAGTTGAAATAATCAGATCAGACAGCTATATTCATAAAGTAACTCATATAAATTTCTTGCTCAATGGTGCATGTTGATATCTTGGACGACGGCCCCTGGCGAATTCAAGGAAGCTCTAAGAGGCTATCAAAGAGCCGGAGGCAATCCATCCAATCATTGGCTGGAAGAATATTCCAGAATCTCGACGTATAGCCTCGCGATTGGGCAAGTGCTAAAAGCCATTACATGCAGATTGGATGACTGTAATGATGATTTCACTTTTAGTAAAATCTATTAACATCTGAGTGTTTTATACCATATTAGAAACGGTTTGGAATAAGATTTTTTCCCTTCAGTCTTTTTTCTTCTAACTCATAACTTGAAGGGTTCAAGCGTTCGAGTGCTCAGGTTGTGCCCGGAATCTAAGCTCTAGGTAAAACAACTGACAATGCGGTCAACATGTCATTTACTACTGACCAAGTCAAAGCTCAAGAAGTCCTAGATATATCAATATCACTTTCAGATATTTAAGTCCAAGGCACACGCTTTCCAAATTCCAGTGTTCTGAATAGTAATCTTTCAACATGACATTTCGTTATAGCACACTGAGCACATCAAACTGAGACAAACGATTTTGAAAGTGAGCCACTACAAGCGACTCTGAGTGAACTTATGTTTTTAAAATCAGTGACAGCTATGTCTTTGTGAAAAATGTCCACAATAAATTTCAGTGGTTAATCGAATTCGAAAGATTGTAATGGTTTGGGTCTCGGGGTTTTCCATCGCTAGACAAAGTCAAATGCATGGATAGCGTGCCATAAATCTATTAGGACACAGATGGCTGCGAACAATCTCAAACAAGCATACAATATAAACCCGACGATGTAGGGGAACTGAAACCAACTACTGGCAGCTACGAAATTCAGACCTACGTTATCGGTCATGATTCAATGGCCTTAAGGTCTACAAAAAATAATAACTCTGAGGCATTACTATTATTTAATAAACGAGGAATGGAGTTATTGCAGCCACAAAATGAAATATCTAACTCTCTACATCGATCTATGGTCAGCAAAAATGAACACCATACACATTTATTTGGCTGAAAGATAGATTAAAACTGGTGGTGCATATTATTATACCACGTTAAATGTCTTCTTAAATCTACAGAACTCCTAAAGGTGCAAATACTACATAGTTAGGCTGTCCTACAAACACGCTATCGACCGGCCTGAACTAAGCCGGTCAATGCGTGTGGAACAAAAGAAATAACTTTATTTCTAAAATAACTTCCACTACGTGTCGCTCTCATACTAGTGGCCGACTACTTGTAGTGGTACACAAACACGGCTTTAGTAGAATACGAACTACTTAAATCAATCGGTAGGGTGGTTTTGTCGTCAGTCAGATTTTTACTGAAGGTCACTACAGATAAAAATAAAGTGACAACGTCCTGTCGAGGTACTCAGAGTTAGAAAAATACAGAAAGAATACAGTGGTTATTGTTCAACTGAGTTAATTTATGGACGACACTCGCATCGCCATGTGAATATGATGGGAGCTCTAACGTTACCTCGGTGTAAACAACCAAATACTTATTTCATATAAGGTGATATATAGACACTGAAGCCTACGAACCACAAATTTTGGAAAAGAATACATTTGCGCCCACTAGAATGGAAATTGCACACATTGATTCTAATTAGTTCCAAAGTATGTCTCAGCCGTCTGTTAAGTTAAGAAAAGGGCCCAGGAGTATTAGCTGTAGACAAACTTAATGGTAAGACAGGTTGCAGTGGCATTGAGCCCTAACCACATATTCCTCAAAGCTGAACATGAGACAATTTTGGAAATAGATCTTTAACATTTAACGCGGAGAATATCCAACGATGGAGATGGCGAGAAGAATGGATTCAATTAGTTCGAATTGATCGGGTGGCACGACTGAGCCATGCAGGAGTGGTCACACTCATATGAAATAATCTTTATCCATATTAAATATATTGTTCTATTTCCAGCCTAAATTTATTCTTCATTATATATTGATGATGGTTACGATATGATGAGTCAGAGTAGACGAGGATGTGACCACCACGTAAGATCTTATAGATTAGGCGGTTGCGTCATCACAAATCTACAATTTTTGGGATTTGGTCTTTTATTAATGCAGTAGACCATAATGCTACAAGGTACTATATTACTTGCGAAATGTATAATCCAAAGACTATCTGCATAAAAGCCCGAAATCACAATAATAAACATTTGTGAATAAATAATATTGTCTACCAACAAAAGAAACTAAATTTTATGTCTACCAGACAACAGAAAAATTGCTGTGATGTTACAGTCACCCGAGCTATTACAACAGATTATGGATATCAGTTCAAATCCGGGTTGTATAAATTTGCAACAAACCTCTTAGACTTAACTCACTTCCAAACCACAGCATACCACATATAAAATAATGGCGTGGTAGAAGGATTGCTCCTGCAGTCGATAGCCTAATCTTCATCTGTGAATACACTAGCGTGAACAAACAGCTTATAATTACCTTATTGTTATTACCAGTGGCTTTCTTCATTGTATTTCTGGCACAATATAGAATACTCAGCACAGATTATTTCAACAAGTTTTTTTTTCTTATTTCTTGGTCGACACTTTCAATAAATGTTGAGTGGTGGCCAGTTAGGTGTTGGCAGTTCGGAGATAGACATCCGATTAATGTATATTCTTTTCGATGCATATTGCCAACAACCACGATGTCTCTGATTGGGCTTTTTTGTAACTTGTATAGCGAAATGTCATAAACAGTTCACGAACGTACCTGACTAGTTTATGTGACTACTAAGCATAATCATGTGTGAAATCAAACACGAAAACAGATAATGTGTTCAAATATCCATGCGGCAGGAACAGGTGGTCTCTTTCTGAATTCATGTGATATTTCTGAACCTATTTTGTGGCCTGAAACTTTCTGAATTTTAGTCCCAAAGTACGTCAATTCTCGCTCATCCTGTCAGTTGTGTTAAAATATTCTCACATGATAGCTATCAGATTTAGAATCATAAGTGCTTGTCAATAGATCTCCGATGTAATCTCTTGAAATGAATATTTATTTCTTCTGGTCGTTTTTAGTTATCACGGATGCACTGAGAGTTCTCATATACATAATTTAAAGTATACTTATTCACTTCAAACAGCGTAGTGAATCTGGTTAAGATTTTTGAAATTTCAGTTCATCATAATCTAAAATCATACGTTAAATATTGTACAGATGTATTCTGATAGTCTTAAAATATTACATTTGGAGCATATTCTTGACCAATTTTATAACAGGTACTTTCACCCAGTTTCCGATTATCTTATTTGTTCTCACCTCACCATACGGAAATAGCATTTCCACATATACTTCTGGAAGTATAAATATCCTACAGCGATTTCAAAACATTTCATCAAGTCATTCCATCATATAAAGTATTTATCTTTCAAACAGCAAAAGAAAGTGCTGACTCTACGCCCGTTTGATGATGAAAAACTAAGAAGACCGCCGCATAATCAACTACCATTACGGAATATCATAGGCATAGATAGAAACGCCGGTGTTTGATGACAAAAACCATATAGAATGTACTCTGAAGACAGTAATTGTAAATAAAGCCTTCTAATCCCTAAGAGTGGTCAGGTCTTGAAGTTCCTTACTATCCGACTCGGTTCAGACAACTATCCAGAAATCATTTAGGAGGAGATCTAGTACATGCTTATGGACTGATTTTAACATTTCATATTGACTGATAGAAAACTATTTGATCTTTTCCTATTCTATATATCTGGATCTTTACATGTAGACATTTGTGATCTGTTAGTACGATTCTTATAAGTTTTTTGATCGAAAGCTGTTTATATTTTGTCCACAAGCGTTTACACCGTTTACATATCCAGTCCCATCGAACTTCTGCGATACATCCAAAGACTGACTACTATGACTAACCAAACATCTGGAACACCTGTTTAATGGTAAGAGGTGAGATTAGAGATATCAATCAGTCAATACCATCTTATCCGACGTACAATAAAATTATTGATTATTTAGGGTTATTGAGAAGTGAATTAACGGGTGTTGTTTTCATGGGTCGCTTTTGAAAACGTCTGTTTGTTACTGTGTTTTCGTGTGTCAAGGTTGATGCGTCGATAGGAGTTGGGATATTTCTATCTGTTAATTTTTGTTTAGAAAAGCTCGTTTCAGAATTTTAAGACGGTTAATTTTGGTTTTCTCAATATGTTTCTGGCGTTGCTTTTTCAGAACAGAGTAAGTTATTATTGAGCTGTTTTTCCGTTTTTTCTAGTTTCTCTACTCTGATTAATCCACTTAATACTTAAGCGTCATTCTTCTAGTAGACTAATTCTACTGATATGCCCGTTTATGAACCCATACTAAAAACCAAGATTAACTATTCATCCACAAACCTCTGGTATAAGATTATCTAATTGATATCTCTGAGTTACATTATTTGTATCAATTATTATCTTTTTTAAACTATAATTGTGACCAAGGTTGGGGTTTTCTGGTTTCATACAGGGAAACCTCGACCAACATTTTTGTATGATGTCTGCAAATATATATCACGCATTAATGATTAGGTATTGATAATCATTATTTCATAATCTGTGGATAGTTTGTTAAGCAAATCGTATGGTAACGAAATAGAATTTTGAAACCCTATGATACATGTTATGGACTTCCCATACAGCAAACCAGTTTCTTCTAAGAGTCTTAGACTTGTTTATTTTAATAAAAAGGAAGGTTTCCCCAAAAGCTTTTGAAACACTGTGTCTTAGTTATGTACTTTGCCAAATATTTGAATTAGATTTCAATCATAATTAATCCGTCTCACAACTGTTTTGTAATCAGTGGTTTGGTCTAGGATTGTTGCTTTGTCGTAACGTTCATGATAAATGTATCTCGAAAATAATTCTACAGTCTAGGTGTGGAAAAATAAAGTTTTTTGGAGATCGTCAAATATTTTTATTTTTACTCCCGAAATACTCTTAAATTACTACTAACACAGTACTAAACTCTAAGTCTATATTGAGGGTGCTAGTAGATTTATCACCGTTGTATTTTCTAAAAATCGTGTAATGTCTTACAAGCTAGTGTTTTTAAATTATAGTTAAAGAGCTTTACAGTATTTATAAAAGTGGCTAAATAAAAAACCTTACGTTGACCTGCAAAACCTACTTAGAATTCCTGATATAATTATGATAGTTTTATAGCGCAAACTTTCATTCGTTATACTCTTTTCAAGGACATAAAATGTGTCTGCAAGGCAACCACATACTTTTCAAGACATTTCTAAGTTTTTATCAACATTTCTGAGTTAAGTATCATTATCTTATCACCATGCAGTTCCACAGAATTATTTTATGGGATCTTCGGTTGTATACTGATTTGTTATGACATGACTGGAAAGAGACATTATGAAGTATCGACCAGTCGTATGGAATTTGGCAATTTATAAGACTAAGCTAATCAGGTACTAACTGTTGATTGCATATTTTTATCCTGCTGTACCCACATATTTTATGTATCAAGGTGATAAGCCTTTAGTTTCTTAGGTAACTTTCTAACTATTTATAATATCCTCAACTCAGTTGTTAGTATGTTCTTATTGATGTGTAGTAAGTTGTGTGAGTATAAGTTCATATTTACCTCCCTTGACACCTTGAAACTATCCAAAAACATTCAAGCTTTTGGTTTATGTATTGCTTTTAATGGCCTTTACGGCTACTTGGACCTTACATAACTCACCACTTGGCAACAAATTTTCTGTTTTGACCAGCATATGCATATGGCTTCCTATTTCCAAGTTTCATATCTGTTCATTTAAAACTAATTTATATTTATGTATTTGCCTTGGTAAATCCTTCAAATAAAAAATTGTATACAAAATATTTGTTCCTTAACAGTTCATTGAATTAGGTTATTCCAAGTTACAAAATTGTTTCTATTCTTGTTGGGGTTTGACTCAATCTGTTGACCTAAATATATGAGGCGTTTATCTTAATCTTTTTTATTAACTGAGTGAATAAATAGTACTTTTTCAAACCTCTAGTTTTTTATTGTCATATTACTTTTATCTTTCTATTACATTGATAACCAATGTACTCCAACTCTTAGAACCTGCCATACTTCTGAGTAAATGTCACTTAAATCTTTCAGTTACTATGCAGTTTTTCGAAGCTATCAACACTTCCCATAATATTCCGTATACGTTCGCCCTTTTGTACAAAAATTGGTAATATTAAGTAGCCAGTTTTGTCAATAATTAGACTCTTAGCCGATTAAGATCCCTTATTGTCAAAACTTTATTTAAAGCTGTTTGTTTGACAACTTACAACAAGAAGTTATGTGTCAGAGGTCGATTCTTGCTTCTGTTTTTATGTGTCAACCTAATTTACTTCTACTCTGGATTAAGTACTTTAAGCTGATTAACTCAAATTATTTTTTATTCTTCATTCAAGATTGAGTTGCGAAAAATCAACTGATATCAACAATATCTAACTGCCTCATTAACTCTATGTTTTTATGCAATTAGTATTTATCCTCCAAAATGCGAGAAAGTAAGCCTATATCAGCCGAATGATTTTTTTCCTTATTTCTTTGTCCAACAAATTACAAATGATACCTGTCTACTAGAGGGTAGTCGAAAATAAACAAATATTGTGGTTCTTTAAATAAATATATCAGTTGAGAATCATATCATTTATATATTTACATTTATGTTTGATTCCAGACACAACATTGAGCACGTTACGCTTCAAAATGTATTCAAGACATAAATTATTTTAATAGTTGGATTTCATTTTGTATCACCAATACACCTGCTGATTCAGGCATAAGACAGAAGCTAGTTGTTAGAAAGCTTTTGTGTTTTCTATTCTACTAAAAATCCCAGACTTCATCGGTATGTTAAATTATCTAATTCAAAGGATTATTTGTAAAATATAGGGAATCTCAACGCTTCCTTAGTATAATTTATTTCACAAGAGCACTTGAACTTAAAACTATATTTATAGGGGTAAGTGATAATGAGCGCTTCTGTCAGTCAGTCAGTTTTTGAACTGATACGAGTGTGCAACCTAACATCAGTATACTGGGATAGGATATGAAAATCATGGAAATAAAAACAGTATAACTTCCAATTGAACTCCAAATATATGAAACAGTTCAGGAAAAACAAATGAGATTAAAGAGCATAAATGTTCATAGCGATAGGACAGTCACATTTATTTGCACTTCAACAGCATAAAAGAATATTAACAAAAAGTGGAAAACGTTATAATTTACTTTGGTATGTAGAAGAATAGAAAAATATAAAAAATCCTTTTCGGAATAGGAATAAAAATGAAACTGAATGCATGTAAACCTTCGCGAACATTTCCAAGTCGGGAATCAATATTCCTAAATGCCTGATTTCGAAATCTGTCGAACCCCACTCAAAATGACTACATTCTTGTTGGAGATGTTAGATCCCCATAACTCACGTGGTAAATGCCTTATTTTTGTAATTCTGATATGACGGGATAAAAAGTCAAAACTAGATTGATATACTCATTATGATTTTTATTCAACATTAATTCCGTCTTTTTTTTAACTCAATGTAGTATTTGTTTTGTTTTTCTCTATAAGATACGATATTCTTGTATTAAGTTAACATGAACTATACTCAGCCTATGATTTGTTATAACTAAGTATTTATCATATATGTGATTTCATCCTAATTATTAATCAAAAATGTGTGTATGAATCAATATATGAATGAGTGTACTTCCGACCAGACTCGTCGTGGTTGTTCGTGTTTCTGACTGCTTGTGGAATATATTTCCCTCTTCTGAACTTGGACTTATCTTTTTAGTTAGCAGAGCTGAGACGCGTCGGAATAGCTAGCTTATCTGTGATCGGGTCACAGAGTCTTCGTTCCGTCCTCAGATTAGGTGAACTCGTAATCGCTTCAAACATAGCAGTTTTAGAAACAAATCAGACCAGGAATAAGTGATTACACTATTTCTTGTACTGTTCTGATCTCGTTGGTTTTCTTATTAGGATATTTTAGGATAGTCAATCACTCTTTGTAATATCTAAATGTGTAAACAGATTGATAGCCAGGTGTTATTTACGGCAATACTCTATATATCTAAGAATTAAAAGGTAGTAATACGATTAAAATTGATGATAAATTGTTAAGGTAACCAATTCAAATAGTTAACTGCAAATATTTCTGACTCCATTCTTTATTACTGGGTGTAAATCTTGAATAGGCATGGGTTTCTCCAACTCTTTAAATTTGCATTTTCAGTATGTTATTAATGGTATGAAAACTAGTTATTGGGGACAATAAATCCTCATTTAGTCAGACAACTGTGTCATTTTCTTCTCGGTGAAATATAATTGACAATGAAGAACTCAATATTTACCTTGGTTACGACCGAACAATCGACTCATCCACTATAGCAGACAGTATTGGGAATCCCAGCTATCGATGTAATTACAGTTATAGGTAGATGTATGTGCAAGTATAAATATACTTTTTATCTAATGATTCATTTCATAGTGCTCAAAATTTTGTTTGGTTCTATGGGGCAGTAAAGCTGCATAATAACATTGCACGGGATATTTTTTATAATGTATGTAATATGTTTTTCTAATTTAGGTATTATTACACATTGAACTGTTAATCTCGATGTTCAAATTTCAAAAATGTGAGAGATAACTCCAAGTTCAATAATTAGCGCATTACTTAAATACAACCGTCCGATTCACTCCAAAGATTTAATTTATTATTTAGTCTCATGCAGCTCATTAGTCAACTACAGGATTGTATGCTTAGATCTAATCTTGATGTTGAACGCACTACAGATTCATTCATGCCCCAAAGATAATTAATACACATTTTACTGTATTCATACAAAATCTAGAGTCTAGTTAGGACTTGTAAAGATTCCTATCGCACTTACTATAGTGAAAACAAACATAATCTAAGGCTCATGATTTTGTAAAGTTTGTCTCCGAGCACATAATATCAAGTATAGTTTATGGATCGTTCAGTTAGCAGTCCATTTCCGTAACAACAGATTTTTTGTCTTTATCAAGAGCCAAAAAAGCTCAGTTGTTGTCTTACAATTAATGTGAATTTAACATCAAGAAATTTTCATTTAGTTGGAAAATAACTATAGGCACTAAATCTCAAGAAAACTAGTGGTTTATAGATGTTGCATTTAGTGATTGCTTTGTTTTTCTTCACTAGTAAAAAATGATGTAATATATCAATGTTCAGCTTTGATTTTTATTTTATATATCACGAACTCCTATTGCTATCATTCTTAAACTGTTATTCCAAGGTAGTTCAATTCTTTTCAAATAATATCTATAGAGTAGAAGTGTTTAACATATCTTCCTAAAATTTTCATTCTACCCCAGAACAAAAAATTACATTTTATAAACTATATTGTAGAAAATTTGTTTTGTTCTAAATTTACAAGGAAAGTGCAGTTATATACGGCGCCATTTTTTCAACATTTGACATTTTTGAAAAAATATGTTTAATAGTTGCATAGAAAAAAAAACAAATAATAATTTTTATGCTATTTATCTGACGATAAGACGTTTAATAGTTTTCTTTTTGTAAACATATCAATTTTAAATTATTTGAAATTTTAATTCATATTTATACAGGTACGTTTACCCTTTCAAAACACTGTCATCTTCATAAAATTAGTAATATCTATTCTTCTAGCATTGATAAATTTATTTCAAAAATAGGCTTAATATTAATGAAATATAAAGTTGAAGTTTTCCATACACTTTCTATTCAGTTTTATTCATTATTTTTTAAAATTAACTATTGATGTTTGACTGAATAATTGTTTGTTTGTTTGTTTTTTTATTATTCTGAATAATAAAAGGAAAAAAAAGTATGACTTATTTTAGTATAGATGATTCAGGCTTAAGTGATATTTTTATTTAATAAAAGAATACCGGTGACTTATTTTCATTAGAATTCTTCCTTAAGTTGATAAGTACACGATTGAATGAAATATAAATACTCAAAAATTCGTTAATTTATATCAATCTGAAAGTCCCATCAAATCATGATAAGTGAGAGAAGAATGGTTAGGAGAAGGTTGTCTGTGTAGGAAGGACAACCTAGTCGTAATAGTCGTGTAAATATTTCCGACAAAAAAACTTACCGTAAATTGCTTGTATCATCGTATGTTATGTCTATATGCCGACTAGTTATTTTGGTTTAGGGTATAGAGGGAGCTGAATAACTCATACATGATCAACTTATACCCTATTTATTATGTGTATTGAAAAAAATCACTAATGCGAATTAGTTTTCTAACTTCGGGTCATTTTTATTTAGACGTAAATAGCTTATAAATAGCGTCAGATGATTTTTGTCATTCAACGTCTCTAACCATCGTTTGCTATCATCTCGCGGATCCCAATCAGGTAGTCTACACCTACCAACATGGCTCAGTCCACTTGTCAGTGACGTCATGGATTTGTGCCACGTTTTGGTCTAGCTGCCCTAGTTTTCTTCTAACCTACTCCTACACCATAAAACGTCGCACGTCGGGGCAGTCGTTAATTGGGCATACGTATCACGTGTCCCAGCCATCTCAACTGATAAAGTTTCACCACTCGATCAATCAATTTTTTATCCTTACCCAATACCCGTTTCCTAACAACTGCATTACTTACTCGGTGGTCCCAGGATATACGAGCAATGCAGATATCTGGTTTTCATGAATTTCGATTTAGTTGACCAAAGTAGGAGGCACAATGAAGCTCTGTAATGCGTAGTCGAGCCTTAAATTTGGATTTTAAATAAATGTCTACGTAAGCTAATGTTATTACTACATGAAATTTAGAGGAAGTACATCAGACTGATATCACTGAACTCACTTCTGAGAACCATAATAAGTATAAGACTATAAATGACTTGGTTCCCATGATTAATTCATTTGATTAACTAGTGAAATTCTCGGATCCATGTTTCCTAATAATCAGCAACTAGTATTAGTCTTGAAAATAGCTTCACAAAATTGTAATGGGTTTTCAATAGATATTTGGTCTCTTCTAATGATATTTTATTTAAACCATTTATGTGAATATGAAATAAATATAAATGATTCTGATAAGAGGTTTTGTAGGAACCGGTCTTACATCCTTAAGTATTTGAAATCCTCTCTATCCAACTGAAATATTTTTCTCTTATGAACAGCGGTGTACTTACTGATGTATCACCTAATTGGTATTTGAGCCGTAATTTCCTTAAACTAATTCGACTCAGTAACTGTGTACACGATTGTCTAATTGCTTTTGGACCACATTCCTGATATAAGGATGAGCGCTACCCCCTAGCTACCTAAACTGAAGTGGAGTTCAAACCTTCACAACAATGGCCTTAGCAACTATGGCACTAAATTATGACCTGCTACGTAAGAAGAATATTTTTCTGAAAATAGTCTCCGGATTCATCTGAACTGTAACAGTGTAATCTGCAAGAGAAATATATGAAATATGTATCTCAGGTAGGAAAATAACTTGGGACTTCTTAGCGCCTGAAGGTCAACTAAGGTTAACAAGAGCTGTTATTACCGTGATAGATGCAATAAAGTGCAGATAATTACAAAATAATCTAAAAAATCAGTAAGCCAGGGTAAAATTATTTACAGTATTCTGATAAATTTTAAACTATGTCACCCAATCTCTCATCGCTTCAACTCCGTACTTTTTGAACATTAACCAATATGCATAGATTTTAAGACATTTATTCTCCACGCCGTTATTTATTAGGTAAACTTAGAGTTTGACTTAATCACCATTTCTTTCATCCTACTTTATTCAATTAGTAAGTTAATTAGTTTTTTTGAATATAAATAAATATATCTACTCAATCTATACGATTATAGTGAGAGTTGATAAGGTAGATATACATACTGCACTTTACTGTTAATACTATTTAAAATAACATACAACCACTTTTATTCATTGATAAAACGAAAAACAAAAAAAAAACATTGAAGTGTTTCCAGTTTAATTATTAATCATGTTAGTTGTTATTGCAAATAGATTTTATTTTTTACGTATCTAAATATTTTCTTTTTCATGAACCATGCATGACTCATTCAACTTGTTAAAATGAGAAAAATACATAATTTTTATTTTGTTTGTCACTATAACTATCTCTTTATTAACATCATTATTAGTTCGTAATAATAATAATAATAATAATAATAATAATAATAATAATAATAATAATCAATACATATATATAGAATAATTGGAATGAAATTTAGAGTTAAGGTCAACAAAATTTCCAGTTTTATACAAGATCTATGCTAGTTGTAAGTTGATTTTTTTAAAAAGTGATATTCGTGTAACCATTTTGGAAATCAAAAAAATTTTCCGTTACAAAGTATTATTAATCTGACACTAGTAATGGCGTCAATAACGTAAAACTACTTGGAATGAATTTTTAAAAATCGATCTCATCAGTACACTAGAGTAGCTAGATAACTAAAGAGAGGTGTGCCTACCCAAAAAATAATGGTTGGTCTTACTTTCAAATGCTTTCAGGTTTTCAATCGTTATCTATTTTTGATTGATTCGTGTTTTTAATGAAACAGAACATTTCCACAACGCTATACTAGATTATAACAGCTTATTCAACTTTAAAAACCTTCAGTTTCACAAACGAAGTGAACATTCCATTCAAATCAGTACATACACTCATGTTTGATATTCAGGAGGTGAAGTGAATTTAAGTCATTTACGGATGCCGGCTCATTGGTCTAGTCTTAAGCGCTCGCGCGCGAGACTGGTAGGTCCTGGGTTTGAATCTCGCGAGATATCTAAAGAATTTTTGTTTAATCGTTAATTTGGGGGAAGTAGGAAAAGAAATATATAGAAAACAAGTTGGATTTTTAAAAAAAGCGTATATATACGACCTCCAGTACACTAAAATCAGTCTTCATATCATATCGATAATTACTGAATTATTATTGAAAAGCAGCGTATTGGTTAGTTGTTTTTCTCTACTACATTATTTCAATCTCTGCCAATTTATTTTAATAATTATATCTCGTCGTGCCAATGTGTTATAACATCTTGGGACAATGCTTATCTTCGTCAAGCTCTATGTTGATGATAGTTGACTGACTGATTGGCAACATAACATTACATTTATTAATATATTTATTATTTTACCAAATTGAGACCGATTTAAGCCATCCCCATTTTCTGTTCTTTAGGTCTCTTATGCTTTTTCTAATTGTGGTTTTACCAATCAATCAAATATTCGGAAAACAAAGGTAAACAGAATAACAAGTTAATTTCAAGTAAGAAGTAATTAAAAACAAAAACTTGGAAATATATTTAACTCTTCGTTGTCCTTCTATCCCTTCTATTTTACCAATGACTAAAATCTGTTTACCTAACAAATACAAACTTCAAATAAAACAAGCTTTAGATGGAAATTTCATTGTGCTTTATCAACCTGCTCCAAATTCATTTATTATCATACAAAAAAATGAAGGAATTACACATAATAAAAGTGATCATAATATTCATCAAGAAATTGAACATCATGATAACTTAAATTCTTCTAGTATAAATACAAATGATTGTCAATCAAAATATCATTCACGTCGTCAACGACGACAACGATTTCGTGTAGTTATTGGACCACAATTATGTAATTGTCAAAATGAAATTATGCATGAAACAGGAATGACTATTAGGTTAACTGAACCATGTGTTCACCTATTGTTTGTTATGTTGCATGTTCTTAAAATACCGAGTGATGATCCACATTTAATAGCGACACCTTTACCTAGTTCAAAAGTAAGTCATCTTATTTAAAAGACTATAATTTTAAAAAATGAATATTTCACCATTCTTAAAGTTTAATTTCCCTACTTGTAGCCAAATATCACTTAAATATGCATGTAATATCAAAGCATTTCTAAGTTTCGAATCCATATCGTTCAGTGTTACACTCGTCAATATTATAAACGATTTATTTGAGCTACAAAATCCTTTCTACAAGTATATATTATGTCAATCAATTAGTCGGTGCTTTCAATTTAAAGCATTGATATCCTAATGAGTAAAAATGAGTAATTTAAGTAACGGAATATTTAAGGAAATATGAAGATGAGAAACTATTGGATCACTATGAAAACTCGATGTATTTGTGTCATTGGTCACGATTTGGAATTAGCTTATGGACTTCTGATATTTTATAATCTTTAATTCGCACTTGAAATCGAATAAACAAACCTACCTAGAAAAACTTCGCTTGTCGATAAAACGTAGATTTATTGGGTTACGTACGGCAATTCGGCTCTCAGTTTTACAAGATGATAACAAACCGTGAAATCACAAATCTACATTATGTTTCATTTAAGTCTCGTCAAACACAACTTAGTGAGTTTTAGTGTTGCGAATAAAAGACTTGTAAGCCAAATATGTTTATTTCAATCCAAGAAGTCACTTAAAAGAAAATTTTAGGCTTACGTTTCATGAGTCAGTGACGTGCGTCTGTAATTCTCATGGAAATAATGATCCCCTAAATATTGAAAGCTTTCAAACTACGATGATGCACTTCCAATGCTATCCGATTTATAGTGACGTTTCAAATTGTAACTACATGATTACAAAACATTTCTTAAAATATTTTGAACTTATTTATGAGTATAAAATTTTTTCCAGGCTGAATTTTGGATTGAAAAGTATCGCAATCATCGTCATTCATTAGTCCAGTCCTACAATAAAAATAGAAGAAACTCAAATACATTGAAAAATGAAGGAAATCAATCAGAAACACTTAAGTTTTCAGAAAAATCAATCAACTCTGAAATGTCAAATACTCGTCTAATCATTCCTCAGCCCATTCGTCATGAAAAAACAAATAATTTTCTTCATTTACGTGCTATTATGAATCCAAGTGCCTATGATTCTAGTGAATTGTCATCGATCACGCAAGACATTGTCCCTGTATCTAGAAGAGAGACTGAAAGTGCAGGAACATGTGACCCAAGTACTTCATATACAACAGCAACCTCAAGGACAAGTTCCATTGACAGTATAGAAAGTTGTAAATTAGACACATCCTGTCGATCAAATGACCAACATTGCCGTCCCCGCCATCAAACTACATTTTCGTGCTCCTCTAATTCGGAAACGGCCTTGTCCTGTCGACGGCCTCAAACCGCTCCTCAGCCTGAACTTCCACCCAGACTAGGTCGAACAAGAGCCAAATTTGTCAGGTATTTATCATTAATTTTACAATTGTCATAACATATCCACATGTATACACATTTATATACTATTTGATAATTTTAGAGACTTGGCTGAATTATGTCAAAAAAAGCTTATTGCGAAACTAGTGAAAGCCTTGAAGCAATAGGATATATTTGTATATCGTATGATCTAGTATTCCACAATGAACACCATCTATCATAAATACCGAAATCCAGTTTGATTGCTCCACCCACTACTTATTATTAGAAAATCAAGAAATCTATAATAAAAACCAACGACTAATAAGAACAGTCAAATTGAAGAAGTTGAATATTTTTGATATAAACTAGCAGTGAGACTTATTGTGAATTTACCTCAGTGAAGAGGTTCAAGATAGAATGGAATGATCGTAAGTTATCAGAGATGTTTAAGCTGAAATAGAAATTTTATCTTCAACTGTTTTTAATATTTTATCAATCTTTTTATGACTATAAAAGGAAGATGACCATCTAGTTAATTGTATTATGGTTACATTTTTCCAGCACAATAATTGAATACACGTTTTTTGAATCAGAAATAATTTAACAAAATATTTTGACACTGACTCATATTACCACTAGAAATGGGATTTCTTCATGTTACCTTATAAATCAAGACTAATTGATATTTCGTTACTGTATGTCAATAAGATGTTATGTACATAACAGCTGATAATATTAGTTAAAATTAAAAAAATAGGTGAATATCAATGAAGTTGATTGATCACTGGATAGTATTGATCAATGTGTTTTGTTGTCTAATCCGATAGATCAATTTGTCATTTGGACATTAATCTAAGTGACTCAACACCTCATGGGCTATTTACTTCATCTTAAAATTTAATTGTATACATTAGAGTAGACTACGATGCCATTCAGCCTTAATTATAAGTGATGTGAATCATTACCAATGCTTGTTATTGCCATCAAATTTTCTAGTTTTATTTTTCATATAAATTAGCTCTCTCTACACAAAACTACTGAACATTTACGTACATACATAGGGTTGAGTTTTAAATTTTATAATAAAATTAACCTAACATTTGTAGTTGTATAACCTGGACCTGATTGTACAATTTTTCGTGATTGTTTTAAAGGTCACGCCTGTATCACATATAAAACCCATAATTTTGCTGTCTGTAAACAAGTTTACGTAAGAAATTTGTCCTGTCTAAAACAAATGTATTATTTTTCTTACTGCGTTCTGGTACCTGTCTAGACGCTTAAGACCATTTATAAAAACTAAACATCGTATACATAAATCAAATATCATGGTAATAAAAGCTAAAGTCATCTGAATTCACATTATTTCTAGGTTGAATTTCATTTCTGTACAGTGGTAACAACTTTGAATAGTTATGATTATTACACTTAATAAATCATACACCCTATTACTGATCTGAAGTAATCGGTATCCAAGAGATACATACATTTCAATTATAGGCATGAATTTCAACTCGTTTATTCTGTACTTTCTGTAAAGTATTTTATTCGTCAATAGTTTTGAAACGAAAACACGAACTTGTAGTTATTCAACGAATGCCTTAGTGATACATTATCCAAGCTATTCGGGACCAATTCAAGCTAATATGTACTGAAGTTCGGATAAATTTTCTTTTTATATGGAATTAGTTAATAAAAACTTTCCTATATAATCTTTAAATTGAAAAATTAGTTTAGGAAAAATTTATTCGGTTCGGTTAGAAAAGCAGACAAATTTTTCTCATTTAAAACTTTACGCTTCGCTTAAACATAAGCATATGTGTTCTTCATTATGCAGTGCTACCAGTTGATAAACTACGGATAATTACCATAAATTCGTTTTTTTTTTCAATTTAAGTATCATCAGTACTTCACATGAACGTCTATCATCATTACAACTATGAAAAGATGACCCTATAAATCTCTTCCCGAATACTAATTTAGTATAAAATAAGACATTCTTGATTGTATTTATGTTTGTGCATGTATTCTTCATGATTTTTTCACGAATAAATTCATGAAATTTAATTTATTATCTTTTCATAATTATTCTTTATCATTATTATCCGGACTATGAAAAAAAAAACGAAAAGTATCAAATGATTCACCCCACTATTTATTTTAATACACATGTCGAATATAAAAAAACTCATTCGAAATATATCGTTGAAATCATGAGTCAATTGAAGCTAGACTATCATGGAAAATCTGTAAGCACTGGTCGGCCGTTTCGTTCTAATGCGTGACCCCATCCGGCGGGACTCGAACCCATGGCCTATCAGCCTTGTGCGTAAGCGTTCAACCTCTAGATCACCCATCTCTTAAAATTTAATTTATTATCTTTTCATTATTATCCGGATTATGAAGTGAAAACCGAAAAGAATCAAATGATTCATTCCATTGTTTATTTTAATACAAAAGTCAAATAACTAAATAAATGAATAAAATTTATATGAAAAATTTATTTCTTCATAGACTTTGTATTTTATTGAATTAACACTCAAACTTCAATAAAACAAAAAAATAAATAAATAAAAGGAAATAATTGCAAAATTCATTGAATCTCTTTTTTTCTTTCATTTTTTTTTTAATGATTAAACACATAAAGAATAATAAAAATAATAAATTATTATATTTCAATATTTATTCGAAGAAAACAACAAAGCAAACTTCACATTGAAATACCAAGTCATTATTATGTTTAATATTAGCAATTATTTTTAAATAAATAAATAAATAAATAAACATAAATTTCTACATGACTCATTTCGTGTTGTTCATCAAATAAAGTGAGAGTGTGTGTGTGTGTGCCAGAGAGAGAGAGAGAGAGAACGAGAGATTTATATTTATTTCAACTTATATTTAATAATAGTAAAAAGTTAATTGTTACGTTTCTTTTCTCTTATCCATTTCATATAAATATATATTTTTTTAACATTTATTTTATAATTTATATAGCAAATTTATAAACTATAATATTCATTTAATGAAATAATGAATTCATGGGATATCCTATTCATTATTTTATTTAACTTGATTAATCTACATTCATAGAGCATTCATAGAACATGTTCAAACTCTACAGAATTCAATTAATCATTTAGTTACTAAGTTAAAGAACTAAAACAGTAATTTTGATCAGATTTTGAAAAAAAATTTTTTTTGTTTGAGTTCAATTACAAGATAAAGTAGCTGTCTAATACTTCTGTGATTTTAATGATTTTCTTTTTCTTTCAATTCGTAATGTAAAATATCTTGTAATCTAAATAAGAAAGATTAGTTCAGTAGAGAGTTCTCTTTTCGGCGAATTCATTTTCAAAGCTGAACAATTGCAAATCTATATAATTATTTTTACAGGATGATAATACTACTGATAATAAACTTCTGTTAGATATGGTGACACTGAGGTTAAATAAACAAAGGTATTAGAAAATTTTTTTTAAAACAATAAAAGTTTAATAATTGTTTGAGTGTTAATGGTATAGGTATTCATCCAAAAATAAATAGGGAAGCGGATAGCTCAGCATGATAAGATAAATGTAATGAGAATGATCGTGCAAGCAAAAATAAACCATTTGAGAGTAAACGATTTAAGGGGAAGATGGAAGGTGAAGCTGATGGTTGTAAAGGAAGAAGAGTATGGAAAAGTGAAAAAATATTACAGGACATTAAGACCATGGTAGAAGAAGAGGTTGTACCAATCTCTTTTGCACACACAATTCTGGTTTTTCCAGATGTATGGCTAATGCTTCGGCAATTCAAAGAAGATGCCGTCTAATTGTATTTGGAAGACTTTTGCTTACCTTGTAGATGACTTTGAATGCAGAGTCTGTCTTGAATGAGTGACCTGTGTTCACAAGGTGTTCGATTATTGAAACTCTTATTGAGCCGTTGTCTCCTCTTTTTAGCCATGCTGGACAATGTTCTTGAATTCTTTTGGATAAAGTACTCATCGAACGACCTATATTACGTAGTTCCACATGAGCAGGTAAATTGATAAATACTCATTGAGTTGGTCAGATGCGATAATTTATCCTTCAAATAAGTATCCGGTATTTTGATGTTAATCTTATTATTATTATTTACGTACTTGCAGATAAAATTAATGATCTCTGTGAGTGGAACATTAGTGAATAATGATTCGACATCTAGAGATAGCATAATTTTGTCATTTACATTCACTTCTTTTATGCGCTTGATAAATTCAAAAGTATCACGTACGGAGTGTTTACAAATACTTTTTCGGACGGGTTCTAAGAGATTTGTCAACCACTTTGAAATGGAAATCTAACAAACATTTACTAACATCCTTTTGAATATCCATTATAAATGTTTAAATGATATGATATTCTCGCAGTTTATAAGTTTATGCTTTCGTTCTACAAAAGCAATGCATGTAATAAACGAAAATATCATGTTATTTTATTTTTAAATAATT
This sequence comes from Schistosoma spindalis, assembly GCA_946903255.1. NCBI lineage: Eukaryota > Metazoa > Platyhelminthes > Trematoda > Strigeidida > Schistosomatidae > Schistosoma > Schistosoma spindalis. Next base: position 5,552,233 of record OX336417.1, on the reverse strand, counting down.
CCACACTTTCTCGAAATATTTCTCTGGATGTTTCAGGTTTCTGCCAGTTTTTTTATTTTGTTTTTTTTTAAATTACAGATTTTAAATAAACTATGTTGGATACTTGAAAAGCGGGATGACTGCAAACATATACTTTGTTTTAGATTTGTGTTACTCGTTAATGAGGCATATTTCTAAAACTGATAACTAATATTTTGCTTTTCGAACTTCAGTAGAGTAGAACATTTGAATAAATACATACTAAAATTTGAAATCGATATTTATCTATATATATTCAACCCTAGATAGTATAAATGTGAATTACCAGTCAATTAACAAATAATCAGTCGGAAGTGAAATGAGGTCCACAAAATAACCAGTAATATCTCAGCTCCAGACTTTGTATATCTTCCTTAACAAAATAGTATAGTTTAAACTACGAGTAGAGGTTATACAGTTTATCATTCTTGAAAATCATTTAATTTTCTTCCTGCCTTCCTTCATATCCCTTGTTTTCTGTATTCTTAGATTATATCCCTGTTTATCACGTAAAATATTTTGCAGCATGCAATTTCTACTTACAATATGATATATATATATATATATATATATATATATATATATATATATATATATATATAAAACTGTATATGGATGGTGGCTAGTAGTGGAATGCAGGACGCGCGTTTTATCCTTTTTGGGATTCGTCAGCTGAATCTACCTGCATCCCCAGAGTTGACATTCACTCCTGGACAGGTACGTCCAACTGACGAATCCCAAATAGGACGAAACACGCGTACTGGATTCTACTGCTTCCCACTATTCATCTCTGCTTATAATAATTGTGATTTAAGGTGATACTGAGGCAATCCACACAGGATGTATATATGTCAATGGAAGATTCAAACAACCACTACAAAATATAAACAACAGATTTATTCGTTAGATCATCAATCATAGAATCTTTTCAGACTGGTCTTTGAACTTTTAAGTGCTCTGGCTATTACGTTAATGATATACAAATGAAATCTCAAGTTTTAATTGGTATACAATGTTTCCTAATAGTATATTAGGATTTCACCGAACTACTGAGACTTTGGTTTTACCTATTGTATCAGAAAACCATTTTTTTTTTAAATTTGTCGTAAACCTAAATATATTAACTGAAAGTCAAATTAGATTGCAAACGAACAATCATATTTGCATGTCCTGACAAGTTTTATATTACATTTATATGTGATAGAAACTGATGAGCAAACAAAGAAATTTTAACCAAAAAATAATTTAACTCGCAAAGAGTTGTCTGTATAACTTCCATACAACTACTTAATAATCTTTCATTATACAAAAAGTGACTAATCATTTCCCAAATATATTTACTTAGTCTATCATTTTGTTTGTCGTATTTTAATTTATCATCAAGTACTGTAGCTGTTTTTTTTTTAGAAAAACATATCGTAATTTGTTTACAGGTTTTATATATTATTTAGAATGTCAAAAAACAGAAGGTAGAGACAACTTTCCCATAGAAATAAAATAAACAACTGCTTAGACCGCATATCCTGTTGATAAGCTATAATTGAATAAATATAAATAAATATCACTTCATTTATGTACGCTGAAGGTACTATTTAAAACTACTTTTCTTATCTCGTTAAATTTTACTCATATTGTGTAAATTCTCATAATCTATAAAGAATGGATATCTTAGCTAAACAACTATTTTCATTGTTGTTCCAATTGACAAATTCATTTTTACAGAAAAGAGATTTTTATTATAAATTATCAGTGTGCTGGGAATAAACTAATGAAATTAATGGTTAACACATTCTCCTAATTAAAGTTTATTCCTAGGTGGGATCGTTCTACAAAGTATTTGAATACTGTGTTAAGCCTAACTTTTACTACAACGCTACAAACTGAAAGAAATTTGAACTCAGTAAATTGAACACATTTTTTGGTGGTATATAACACTAAGCTTTCTAAAAATCTTAAAATGGAATGAAATACAACTTTGTTCTATTACTTCACAAGCTTTTTAAGCAAAGATGGTTAGTGGCTAGCAGTGGAATGCAGGACGCGCGTTTCGTCCTATTTGGGACTCGTCAGCTGAATGTACCTGCATCTCAGAGTTGATGTTCACTCCGGGACTCGAACCCAGTACCGCTTCAAACGCCATCACGTTATCCATTTAGCTACTGAGTAGTGGATAACGCGATGGCGTTTGAAGCGGTACTGGGTTCGAGTCTCAGAGTGAACATCCATCTGACGAGTCCCAAATATGACGAAACGTGCGTCCTGCATTCCACTGATAGCCACTAACCATCTTTGCTTAAAAAGCTTGTGACTTAAGGTTAGATCAAGGCAATCCGCACAGGATGCACATATGCCAACATGAGACTGATCAATTGCAGTCCTAAATAACAATGGAAAGATACAAGTAAAAACAACACCAAGTGAATTGTTCTATTACTGCTTTGATCCGATAAAATCACATGTTTAAAAATTTGTTGCTTTTTTGATTAAAACCGCACTTCATGAAATAACTAATATTTATTTTTTGATTAAGATCATGAACCGATTGATGTTAGACCAACGTTGGAAAGCTGGAAGCACTGGACTAGCTTCGTGAAGGGACTCTCGGAGTTCTAGTCAGAAGCTGTGACGAGTGGAGCTAATCCGTGTCAGGTAGAGACAGGTACCTCAGTACAATGGAAGATGGTCGCGTGATTTCGTGGATTGGTTGATGTTAGACATTAACACCATTGATGCCTGCTTAGTGGTCCAGTTGGTTAAGCGTTCGCGCGCGAGACTGAAGACCCTGGGTTGGAATCCCGCGAGCGGGATCGTGGATGCGCACTGCTGAGTAATCCCACAATGAGACTAAACGGCCGCCCAGTGTTTCCAGGTTTCCAACATTGGTCTAACATCAATCGGTTCATGATTTTAATTAAAAACTTAGTAATCTCCACAAACTCTACACTGATAATATTTATTTTGCAGTTTTCAATTAACTGACATTATGGATCATGTCATGTGTATATCTATAAATATAGGGTTTGGCGACAGCCATACTAACGGAAGTTATGCATTGATAGTTAGGGAGCAGGTGTGACAAATGAGTCCTAAATATCATAAACATGTTACGTTAAGATTTGAGTTAGTAACAAACTAATAGCCGTCAATTCATCTGCTTATTATTGAGAAGTCGCCTAACCCAAAGGATTTAAAATGATGTCCTACTGTTTCTCAGCAGCTGAGGGAGGAGAGGTTTAAATCCTAAATTTTTCTCACCCTTGTACTGAAATAGAAGGGCGCTTATTGATCTGTTTGGTGCTTATTTCTCAAACTTAAACTACCGTGACAGTTGAACCAATAAAATGAATCTTTTGGCGAATCAAATCTTAGATTATCAATTTAGCTCATAGGAAACCCATTAAGTTGAAGCCATATAGTAGTATAGATTGGGTTGTTGTGGGAATCAAAATGGTTGCAAGTCATTAACTTGATTGTAGTAGATAAGTTTTTGTTTGTAAGTATAATAAGAATAAATAAATACTTGTAAAGTATTTAGTTGAATATACAATGTTAGTTGAGATATATGATCCAGTTAAAACGCTTCGACATAATTAATTGCATTATATCATTGTTTTACAAGACTTTCCTGATGTTGTCAATAGCTATAGATGGCCTCTCAACCTGCCCATCCCTTTCATATAAAAATCAGCCTTACTATGACTATCGCATATCATAAAATGATAGAGTTTTTTTCACGTAAGTGGTTAAGTGGTAAACAAACTCTTCTATTGAAAATCTCACAAATATTAAATGATTAATATATGAACGACGGATATTCTTTTCGATAAATTCTCTTCAAGTTCTATCTACAATTCATATATCCAAATTAATAATCCGAAAAATGGCCAGATTAATAGAAAAGTGCACCGTTTAAAGTTAAAGCATTCGAATTTAGGATCTTAAATTTTCACTTAACATATAAGCTGATTCAAGTTAACATTCCTTTAGAGTCATATCAATATTAACAATTGTATACGATTTTGTTTGACAATCCTAAATTCACATACTTTAACTTGAAACGATGCACTTTACTATTAAACTGGCCATTTTTCGGATTATTAATTTGGATATATAATTTTAGAACCTGAAATGAATTGATCGAAAAGAATATTCTTTGTTCAAATATTAGTCTTTTAATATGATGGGGATCTCACAAATATCTCTAGAAATTTTACCAGCCTTACTGTTCGAAATAAACACAAGATGACACAGCTCGGCGATAAGAACTGTCAAGTGGTACTCAAATAAAAAAGTTGGTGGGTTACCAGCCCAGAAGAAGGCTATTTATTGGGTGTTTGGATCTACATTTCTGATTGGTAAGAGAGGGGAAGTGAATGGAACAAATCGGAGATTAATTAGACAGTCTCACACCCTTGAAAGTTTATTCGCGTAGACTGCATTCCAGAAATCATAACAAGAGCTAATAAACAACAAAAGCAAATGAGACTAAGCAAAATATTAGAGCAGAACTCCATACAGCCAAAACACAAATCTCTAAGTGGTCATGACTAATTCTCATAACGTTTAGGTCATTCTTAAGATTTAGGAAGTAACCATTCTTGGGACAGACCAAAATACAATATAATGACTCATGGTTAAAGAGGTGCATATTAATTGCAAATGGGAACTAGCGTTCTCACAAATGAGGTAGAGGGTAGGGCTTGTAAAGTACAGTTATGTTCACATTTTTAGTATGCTAAAGAGAAGACAGATAGCGTGTTCAACATAATATTTTGCGCCGATTCCTTTCTGTAGTCATCATTTTGGTTTGGAACTGAGTATTATTAAACTTATTTAATCATAAATTAAAAGTTGACTTGACTTACGTGTTCATTGCATTAATATCTGGAGCGTATCATCGGTATACTTCGATCTAAGCAGTTGCAGCCTTAGCTTAAAATAACCACAAATGTATTGTAACTTAATTCTTGATTGATTGTTTAATTCCGTGTTTTTCTCTTATAACTTATTAAGGCATTCTGCTTCATCAACAACATTTCGTCCAGTAAGAGATTGTAGTCCGTTAATTCTTCGTGAAGGATGCTTAACACCAATTGAATCGGAAGAGAATAGTACCAATAATAGCCTGAAATATCGGACTCCAATGACATCAACAAATAAAAATACTACTGCTATCACCACTACTGTTTACACAGATAATTATGATAAATTACAGGACCCGCTAATTACTACAACACCTGTGATTACAAATAAACTCAGTCACTCAACAACTACCGCAGATTTACTTCATGGTCCTACATCCAGATCAAATTTCACTCATGCAAGACGTTCATCATTTAAACCAACTACCTCAATGAAACAAAAATTTTTGTTTCATAATACTCCAATTAATCTACCATTGATCACTAATAATCAAACATCCACAACTGTAAATCACGTTAATACTTTTAATAGCACACTAACTAGTAAGCAACATATCTGTCCTCCTTCTGCACAACAACAAACATCAGTTCATGTAACTGGAACTGCAATTACATCTACAAATAATACTACTGTGTTAGATGAATCTGCTAAAATATGTACCTTATGTTTACGTAATTGTCATGTCGAGACTACTATTAACAGTAGTAATCATAATGGGAATAATTTGATTGTAGATAGTGGTGGAGGTGGTGGCAATATCAATCTAATTGATCCAATATTAGTTTGTCAATCTATGCTTCCATATTACGATGATGACAGTACTGATAATGATATTAATAACGAAAAGAGAGCCACATCTATTTGTGGAGCTATATTTCATACAAGCTGTTGTAAAATCTGTAAGTTCTTAGTGTTCATTATTGGTTTTCTTGGTAAATTACCCACTAAATTTTAACATTTTGAGATTTATCTCCCAATATATACTTATTATTTCTTATTTAAAAGTTTTTAAGTGAAAATAAAACTAGCTATACGAATTCTTTTTATTTCAACTATTTAACAATGTGTACTAAACGATGTCAGTTTATGAAATCAAAGAGAATAAGCGCTATAGAGAATGATGATTACGATTGATACGGTAAATAGTCATATTTGATAAGATTTTGCGTTTTGATTTGTAGTTCTCCATTTGATGCAATCCCTGGCATGAACTATGTTCAATGCTTTCACCTATTTCATTATTAAAATTTCACCTTTTAATATCGCTATGAGGTATCCAGTATTCTGTGAAAAATTAATTAACTTTTTACAGCTTCTTAATTAGTGAATATTTTGATTCAATATTAAGGAGTTTGTATAAATGAATATAAAATAGATGATAATGGAAAACTTTCATATTTCGACATAACCTAGATTGTATATATTTGTTTTTCAGTATATCCTTTTCTTGTTACAAAGCCACTTGAACACTTTCATGTTACAGTTAGTCAGCATTCATACCTTTTGAACAAGTCTGTAAAATTTTTCAGCGAATAGTATTTGGATTCCTTAATGCCTTTTTAATTCTGCTTTCCTAGGTATGTATCGTAGCCAGTAAATGTAATCACTATACATTGTATCACTTTGTATCGAATATTATGATTTTTTATATAGTATTTTCTAACTGTGTTCGTCATTCATTATCATAGTATCATCAATGACTCATGACCGAAAAGAAACTGCTGATTACTCTATGCTGTCACACTACAAATATAAATGCCGTAAAGCAATTCAACAAGGTGAAAAGCAGGAAAGTCGAAATGATATCCATTAATAATAGTGAAAGCCGAATGTTGTAAATATATTTCAAAATAAAACAAAGATTGAAATAATGTAATCAAAAAATTTGGAATAATATAAAAACCCAGAAGTTACCAATGGATGTACCTGCAGCAGTGTGATAGTACCACTTAGGGTTTCTAATCATAAATTGCTTTCATTCTAGAAGTTTGCACTTCATGATACGACTCAGTTCAACCGTCACTAACTTTATCTAATTTTGCAAATGTTGCTTATAATCATAAATGTTAGTTACATTTTGAATGCTATTTTAAACAGATCTTAACTACCAAACGTGGGATAATATTTAAACATTTAAGCAAATACATTGAATACCTAGTAAAGTTATCTAAGCCCTAGAGCTGTAAAAATTTGGCACTCCAATCCTCTATAATTCGTTCATCGTTCTTGAACTGATGCATTAGATATTGGTGAAAACCACAATAATAGCTTATTCACACATTGAATTATATCAGGATTAAAAACTAAATATTTCCGCTTCCTAATATGAATTATCATATAAACAATTCAACCTTAACGTCTTATGATATTGAGCAATACATAAGTTAGGTCTCGAGGGACCTCTTTAGAAGCTAACAGGTACCTCTTATTTCAATGAATAAAGCATCGCTCATAAAACGGGATAAAAGCATAATCAAGAATATCATTACTTACGTACGCCTGTTACCCTTCGTGGAGGAGCATGGGCCTCCCACTAAAACTCTTCATCCAACTCTGTCCTGGGTAATCCTTTTCAGTTTTTTCAGTTGCTATTCATCCGTTTGATGTCTGCTACCGATTCCCGATGTAGTGCATTCTTTATCCTTCCTCTTTTCGATTTATCTCTAAGATTCCGAGTTAGGGCTTGCCTCGTGATGCATTTAAATGATTTCCGTAATGTATGTCCTACCTACTTGCAGCATCTTTTCCAAATTTCCTCTTCATCTGGAAGCTAGTTTGTCCCTTCCATAGTAGGCCGTTGCTGATGGTATACGACCAACGAGTATTGCGTATCTTGCGTAGACAATTGTTTAGAGATACTTGTACCCTTTTGATGATGGTTGTTGTAGTTCTCCAAGTTTCAGCTCCCTACAGTAGAACTGTCTTGACGTTCGCATGGAATATTCTGACTTCGATATTGGTTGACAGTTTTTTTAGCTCTATATGTTATTCAAATGTAGGAATGTGGCCCTTTGCCAATCCTCGCCTTTGCGTCTGCATCGGATCCTCCTTGTTCATCTATGATGCTGTCCAGGTACATGAAAGTTTCCATCGCTTTCAGAGTTTCTCCATCAAGTGTGATTATATCGATGTTCTCCGTGTTGTATTTGAGGATTTCGGTTTTTCCCTTGTGCATGTTGAGGCCAAATGCTGTAGAGCCTGTTGCTACACTAGTTGTCTTCATCTGTATTTGTTGTTGTGTATGGTATAGAAAGGCTAGGTCATCTGCGAAGTCCAAATCCTCTAGTTGCATCCAACCTGATCATTTTATTCCGTGCTTCCCGTCAGATGTCGAGATCTTCATAATCCAGTCAACTACCAGGGAAATGAGAAAGAGGGAGAGTAGACAGCCTTGTCTGACTCCGGTCCTCACCTGGAATGCAATTGTCAGATGTCTGCCATGCACCACTTTGCACTGAATTCCGTATGATGTTGAAGATTCTCTCAGCCACTCACATCATAGTGTCGAGGAAATTTCCATAATATTCTCTTATCCACATTGTCAAACGCTTTCTCATAGTCAATGGAGTTGGTGTATAGTGGCGTATCCTAACATGTATTTCTGTCTGATTACAGTGCCTTAGATAGTATATTGTCAGGTCCTGCTGCTTTTGCACTCTTGATTTGTCTATTGGCCATCCTGACTTCTTCAATTGTCGTTGGTGAGACATCTATGAGGAGGTCTGTGTGTGCACCTTCGATTTCCGGTGTATTCAGTGGAGCTAGCCTATTCAAGAGTTCCTCAAAGTGTTATGTCCATTTGTTCTTCTGCTCTTAAATATCAGTGATTGGCTTGTCTCCTTTGTCCTTGACCGGTCTTTGTGGTCTATTATATTTCCCTTCCAGTTTCTTCGTTGTGTCATATAGTTGTTTCATATTTCCCTTCTCTTGAAGCTTTTTCCACTGTCGTTTCTAGCTCTTTCACGTGTTCCTGCTTGTCGGCTCTCATGCTCTTCTTCACTTGCTTGTTTGCTTCAGTGTATTCAGTTTATGCCTTGATTTTCTCTGCTCTTGTTCGACTGTTGTTAATTGTGGTCTTCTTTTTGTTTCTTTCTTGAATCTCGTCCAGGGTTTCGATAGAGATCCATTCATTATGATGGTGCTTTTTGCGGCCCAGAACCTCCTAACACATTGAAGTTAGTGTTTCTTTGACCCTTTCTGGTTGTTCTTCATAGTAGTTTCTTCTTCGTTGAGTAGATCCGGTAAGACATGGAACCTGTTGTTGAGAGCTATCTCGAATCCATTGAGTTTGTCAGTGTCTTGAAGAAGGGCTGTATCAAACACATTTGTAACGCTGTCTCTTCAGTTTTCTAATGCTTTTTTAGCTTTAGTTTTATCCAAACGGAAATCGGGTACTGATCTGAAGCTGTGTCAGCTCCTCTCTTGATTCTCACGCCTTTATTGACTCTTTGAATTTTTTAATGATGCAAATATGATCGATCTGATTGTGATCCCTCCCGTATCTAATCTTTGCTGTCAAGCTTATGTTCAATGAGTTTCGCTGATTGCGAATACAGTCAATATGTATCTCCTCATTTCTGTAGCTATTTGACTGGTCCTCCCGATCTCTTAAATTGTCCGGACACTCCATGTATCTATACTGAATGTTTTTCTGTTTTTTCAAAGTGGCATCGTCCTCGTGACATCCGAAGTATCTCGTCTTTCATCATGAATTGTCATAATAGTTCCTTCGACTCGGACGTTCGAGTTTAAATGGTTTATCTTGTTTAACCTGATTAGCGTTTTTTTAGCAAGATTGTTTTCTCCGTGATGGGTTTGTCGACTCCATGCCCAACCCTCCTCCTTTACCCGGGCTTGGGACTGGCAGTAGCTCCAGAAGAGCTACAGGCGGAGTTAATCTCAATCTCATATTATACTGATAAGTACTGTATTAAGATTTAAAAAAATGTGAATAAATGTTGTGTTACTCACCCGCTAATAAAAAATTTAATTACATCTTAATTTCTTAAACAAATACCTAAAAATACTTTCATTTAAAGACAAAGAAATTTTCATAGTTTATGACACCCCGATACATTAAGGATGAAAGTCGTTTCGGATACATATTAGATATCAAATATATTGAAACTAGTAAAACGTAATACATTTATAATGTTGGGCGAAAATTAGGCAACAATAAATTCACATTTTATTTAAATCAGAAAAGACCATTAGTCATCTGTACGTTGTGACATGAATAGTTAATTTTAGACATCGTATTGATGAGTGATACAGTGACGTTACTCCCATAGGCTGCGTCGATGTGATGAACTGGTTTCATTTTTTAAATCTAAAGTATTTCCGGAGAAATAGATTAATAGTGAAAAACAATTAAATGGAAGATGAATCGGCTGAAAATAAACCTCGGAAGCGATTGACCACTAACATAAATCTCTCTAAGAAAAAAAATTTTATTTGATCTGTCTGAAGCATCTCAAATGACAAAAAGTCCCTTGAAGTTCCAGCGTCTGACAATCACAGACACGTTTTGGTTTGATCTTGTATAATTGTTATTTTGTATTTTATGGTATGATGCGGTTTTATTTGCTTGTGTATAAATACATGATTCATACAGTGGAAGTTGAGATTTCATTGTGAACAAACGGTTAAGAATAGGCGAGAAGGATCAATGAGGATTTCGAATCGACCAAAGGCTGCTAGTGATGGTTGACGTGTGATATGATGGGATGAAAAGTCGAAATTACTTACTTACTTACTTACGCCTGTTACTCCCAATGGAGCATAGGCCGCCGACCAGCATTCTCCAACCCACTCTGTCCTGGGCCTTCTTTTCAAGTTCCATCCAATTCTTGTTCATTTTTCTCATATCTATCTCCATTTCTCGGCGTAATGTATTCTTTGGTCTTCCTCTCTTCCTTCGACCTTGAGGGTTCCATATGAGGGCTTGTCTTGTGACGCAGTTCGGTGCTTTCCTCAATGTGTGTCCTATCCACTTCCAGCGCTTCTTCCTGATTTCTTCCTCCACTGGGATCTGATTTGTTCTCTCCCACAGTAGGTTGTTGCTAATAGTGTCCGGCCAACGGATCCGAAGTATTTTGCGTAGACAACTGTTAATAAACACCTGTATCTTTTGGACGATGGATTTCGTAGTTCTCCAGGTTTCCGCGCCATACAGTAGAACTGTCTTGACATTTGTATTGAAAATTCTGACTTTGGTGTTGGTTGCTAATTGTTTTGAGTCCCAGATATTCTTCAGTTGTAAATATGCTGCTCTTGCTTTGCCAATCCGTGCCTTCACATCTGCATCAGATCCACCGTGTTCATCGATGATACTGCCCAAATATGTAAAGGTTTTTACATCTTCCAAAGCTTCTCCGTCAATTGTGATTGGATTGGTACATGTTGTGTTGTATCGAAGAATCTTGCTTTTCCCTTTGTGTATATTGAGACCTATTGCTGCTGAGGCTGCAGCTACACTGGTTGTCTTCTCCTGCATTTGTTGTTGTGTGTGCGATAGAAGAGCCAGATCATCTGCGAAGTCTAGATCATCCAACTGCATTCTAGCTATCCACTGTATCCCGTGCTTCCCTTCAGATGTTGATGTCTTCATGATCCAGTCGATCACCAGGAGAAAGAGAAAGGGTGAGAGTAAGCAACCTTGCCTGACACCGGTCTTTACTTCGAACGACTTTGTCAACTGTCCTCCATGAACGATCTTGCAGTTTAATCCATCATAGGAATTCTGTATGATATTGACTATCTTCTGAGGCACACCGTAGTGTCGAAGAAGCTTCCATAGTGTTGTTCTGTCCACGCTATCAAATGCTTTTTCGTAGTCGATGAAGTTGATATAGAGTGATGAATTCCATTCAATTGATTGTTCCACAATGATCCGTAGAGTTGCGATTTGGTCTGTGCACGATCTATCCTTACGGAATCCTGCCTGTTGGTCTCGAAGTTGGGCGTCTACGGAGTCCTTCATCCTGTTTAACAATACCCTGTTGAAGACTTTTCCCGGTATTGAAAGAAGAGTGATTCCCCTGTAGTTGTCACAGTTGCTGAGATCGCCTTTCTTTGGTATTTTGACTAGAAGTCCTTCTTTCCAGTGTTTTGGTACCTGTTCCTCATCCCAGATCTTTCTGAAGAGAGTTTGGAGTATCCTTGCAGTTGCCGCTACGTCTGCTTTCAGTGCCTCTGCTGGAATGCTGTCTAGTCCTGCTGCTTTGCCACTCTTGATTTGTCTGATAGCCATGCTGATTTCTTCAATTGTCGGTGCGCCAACATCAATTGGGAGGTCCGTGAGTGCTGCTTCGATGTTGGGTGGGTTCAGTGGGGCTGGTCGATTCAAGAGTTCTTTGAAGTGTTCTACCCACCTGTTTCGTTGTTCTTTAATGTTGGTGATTACCTTGCCTTCCTTGCTTTTCACTGGTCGTTCTGGTTTACGGTGATTTCCGGAGAGTTTCTTTGTTGTTTCATACAGTTGTCTCATGTTTCCTTCTCTGGCACCCTTTTCCGCCGTCATTGCCAAATCTTCCACATATTTACGTTTGTCAGTTCTGATGCTCCTTTTCACTTGCTTGTTTACTTCTGTGTATTCAGCTTGTGCCTTGACTTTTTCTGCTCTTGTTCGACTGGTATTGATTGCTACTTTCTTGTTCCTCCTTTCTTGAATCTTATCCAGTGTATCGACCGTGATCCAATCCTTGTGATGGTGCTTCTTTTGGCCCAGAACCTCATGACATGTTGAAGTGATTGCCTCTTTTATCTCTTTCCAGTTGCTCTCCATAGTAGTTCCTTCTCCATTGAGTAGATCATGAAAGGCCTGGAACTTATTGCTGAGGGTTATCTTGAATTTATTGAGTTTGTCATTATCCCGAAGAAGAGCCGTATTAAATTTTTGTGATATTGTCCTCCCCGTTGTCCAGTGCCTCTTGAGTTTCAATTTCATCTTGGCGACCAGCAAGTGATGATCTGATAGCTATATCAGCTCCTCTCTTTGTTCTCACGTCCTCCATCGTCCTCCTGAACTTTTTGTTGATGCAGATATGGTCGATTTGGTTCTGTGTGCTGTGATCCGGTGAAGTCCATGTGGTTTTGTGTATGCGTTTATGTGGGAATATAGTCCCGCCTATGACCAGTTTATTGAAGGCACATAGATTTGCAAATCTCTCACCATTTTCGTTCCTTTCTCCCAGTCCGTGTCGTCCCATGATCTCTTCATATCCGGTGTTGTCAATTCCAACCTTGGCATTAAGGTCTCCCATCAGAATAGTCAGGTCTTTTGTTGGGCACTTCTCGACGATTGACTGCAGCCTATCGTAGAATTGATCTTTAACGTCTTCATTGTAGTCATTGGTAGGCGCGTAGCATTGGATGACGTTCATTGTAATCCCCGTTTTCTTTGTTTTGAAGAAGGCTTTGATGATCCTTGGTCCATGAGATTCCCATCCTATAAGTGCATTTTGTGCTTGTTTGGACAGCATCAATGCAACTCCTTGTGTATGTGGGGCATTTTCTTGTTCATGTCCGGAGTATAACAGCAGCTCCCCTGAAGCTAGTCGTTGTTGTCCAACTTGCGTCCAATGTGTTTCACTGATCCCAAGCACCTCTAAATTGTATCTCCTCATTTCTGCAGCAATTTGGAAAACTCTCCCAGTCTCCCACATTTTGCGAGCATTCCATGTACCTAAATAAATGGTTGCTCTGGTTGTCAGAAGGGGCATCGGCCTCGTGACTTCCGAAGAAACTCGGCTTTCATCATGAGGCGTCATAATTCTTCTAAACGAAGACCTCCTGACTCCCAGGGCAGAGTTTAAATGGTTTGAATAATTTTTTTCTGGTTAGCGTTTTTTTAGCGAGTTAGTTTTCTACGGGATGGGGTCGCTAACCCCATGCCCAACCCTCCTCCTTTATCCGGGCTTGGGACCGTCAGTAGCCCCCGGAAAGGGACTCCAGGCGGAGTTGAAAAGTCGAAATTAGATTGATTTATTCATTATGATTTTTATTCAACATTAATTCCGTCTTTTTTTAACTCAATGTAGTATTTGTTTTGTTTTTCTCTATAAGATACGATATTCTTGTATTAAGTTAACATGAACTATACTCAGCCTATGATTTGTTATAACTAAGTATTTATCATATATGTGATTTCATCCTAATTATTAATCAAAAATGTGTGTATGAATCAATATATGAATGAGTGTACTTCCGACCAGACTCGTCGTGGTTGTTCGTGTTTCTGACTGCTTGTGGAATATATTTCCCTCTTCTGAACTTGGACTTATCTTTTTAGTTAGCAGGGCTGAGACGCGTCGGAATAGCTAGCTTATCTGTGATCGGGTCACAGAGTCTTCGTTCCGTTGTCAGATTAAGTGAACTCGTAATCTCTTCAAACACGGCAACATGTCATTGGTTTAGCACAACAATCATGTCATATCAGTTGGTTAATGGGACTGAATGTTCGTCAATTGATGTAGTTATGATGTGTTTTATATGATTCACCCTTAAAATGAATTTCTGGTTGTGACAGGCCAATCGTTGAATTCATTGACTGTTGAATTGCGCCTTGGAAGAAATACAGACTCCATAATTTAAGTTCATACGTTCATCACACTGATACAGTAATATCCATTCTTTATCTTTTTATATGTCCTGAATTTTAATATTTTTATAACGACCTGGTTCTTTCAAAAATAAAAAGTATCATACATTATTTAGCACGGTACATGTATGTGTAGCTATTCGAAAGAGTAGAAGAATATAATTAGAACAATTATACTAATCTTGGAACAAAACATCGAATCCATTCATTCATGACATTGAATTCATAAATGTTAATTGTGATCATCAGACACAAGTTTCTGGAATCTCTTGAATCTCAGTCATCAAGTCTTATGGTCCTATGCTTTTCGATCCATTAGTTAGGAGGAACTTTAGTAATTATTTATTTACTGTTCATTATTTGTAGGAGTCTGATACATTTTCTTACTAAACTATTGCTTTGTTAAAACATGGCACTTTAAGGTTAGGCCGATTCATAGCATACGCAACATGTATCATCGTAGTAGATACCGACTGGTTCAAAGTTCATATAACTGACTTATCCTCCTTTTTAGTCCATTCAATTAAGCCAATTGCGTTTTCGTTTCTTTTATAGCAATTTATTGTTGATATTCCACACCAAAAATTAATATTAATGTGATATTTAAAAAAATTAATGAAAAACTTATATTTATACAACATTTAACAGGCCAAGTCGAGGTGTAGAACTTGCGCACAACTTAATTTACATTCATTTAAGTATTTCACACACATATGATCATAAAAATATGACATTAGTATCTAAGATTTAAGTAACTTTTGCACAATGACTCATCGCTATCAAAACTGGAAAAATCACACCAGACTAGTGTTAGTTTATAAGATCGGTGTGATTGTTAATAAAAGTACAGAAGTTGTGACCTAGTTTCCGTCCTCTTCTGAAGGATTTTGCTAGTTTTTTTGTCGAATTATCTTTTCATCCTTACGGTCTATCTATTGTCAGTTTAATCGTAATTGCATAGGTGTGAGCTAACTACTGTAACCGTCTTAAATGATATTCTAATTGCGGACGAATCCAGCAATCTACTCTTGACTTCCATCAATTTTTACGATATGGGGCTCTCCATGTCCAACTTCATTGATAGGTTATTGCGGATGTCCGCTAACCAAACATCTCAGTATTGATCAATTTTTCACTGGTTCATCAAAGGAACTCAGTTTGTGACGAGGTTTTAAACATTTTTTTCTCTCTACTGTTCAATAGAACGTAAGCATTTTATGCTTTAGTTATTCTTGTAATGATTAGTTTTATTTCTTTTTGAATATCTACTCATCTAATCAATTCATAAAATGTGATATAAAAGTGTTTAGTGAAAGCAATTTTAACAAAAATATTCAATTCCTGCTTTGTTTTTCTCGTCCTCATTTGGCGAAAGTAAGTGTTTTGTTCCGGGTTTTAAAACAATTTTTCAGGTCATAATAACCGACACTTTCGACTTTATTATGATTAAGTGGAAAACAATGAAGATGAAAAATAAGAATTAAAGAGGAAGAATGTATTTTTCAAATCTCAGCAAAATAATTCGAAGTAAATCCAACGTTTCGCCTGGCAATCTGGTCCAAGCTTTTTCAAGGAAAATATAATGAAACAACAATATAATCGATAATTTTTCCTTGAAAAAGCTTGGACCAGATTACCAGGCGAAACGTTGAATTTGCTTCAAATTTCTTCGCTGAGATTTTACAAATACATTCTTTCTCTGTAATGTCTCACATTAACTCGGCTCCCAAATATTGTGAAACTATTCGTTCAAATTTAGACGAAAGTTCT
Organism: Schistosoma spindalis; assembly: GCA_946903255.1. Taxonomy (NCBI): domain Eukaryota; kingdom Metazoa; phylum Platyhelminthes; class Trematoda; order Strigeidida; family Schistosomatidae; genus Schistosoma; species Schistosoma spindalis. The sequence goes on along the minus strand of OX336417.1, from coordinate 5,535,921 downwards.
TATTTATTATTCTGAAAAATGAGAATGTATAAAATAAACTAATTATATGCATTTAGTAGTGATGTCACCATAGTGTGTGCATGTATTTGTTCGAAAATATATTGTTTATACTTTCTGACGCGCGTGTATTTAACTTACGGACTCTATCACAACAGTATATGTCAGAATAACAGTGAAAACTACTATTTGTTACTGTAGTTTATTTGTAAATCTCGTTTCGTTTATTGACTTTTATTAAATCAGACTGTTATTTAAAAAAAACCTGTACATATGAATAAAAAATAGTATGTATTTCCTAAGGTGCAATGAAATTACTTGGCGTGTATTTTCAATTCACTCTACTGACTGACCTAGGACTGTCAGATTCCAAAGCAGCTATTGTTAGATTTACTGGAACAACAAATAATGATTTGTTTGTTAAATTCATGTTCAAGATAATGAACTCGGCAATAACGACAATAAAATCTCAACGTATATAAGCACATAAATGTCTGGTTCTATAGGGCTGAATAGATAGAGCATGAATCAATCAATAAGAAAGCGGTTGGTTTACGATCTAATTTGGTAGCATAGTTACGATACACAAACTTCACAGCCATGTTTATATTGAACTTAGTCTGGTCACTATTTACTGATTTTCAGTATGTCCTTATGCCATCAAACTTCGTGGTGGAAAGTACGTCAATCATAAAATAATTTGAAAATTTTAGCACCATAGGGTTTTTGTTTTGTAAATTTATCGTATAGTTCTAGATTTCAGATTATCTTCCTTGTACTTCTTGCATATATATTCAGAGATATTACTCGATGACTGAAATTCCTCTATAACCTTTGTCAAGTGTCATGACTCAACTAGTGTGATACACAGCTGTCAATAGAACGCTAGTGAGTTCGAATCTCATCACCGTCTAAGTATCTCATTAGCCTAAGAAAAATGGAGACAAAATAAATATCAGACAAATAAAACTAAACACGAAAAAACATGAATAAAACAATTATAGACCACAAGGACTTTCCTGTTCAGCTGTGTATATTCCATTCACTCAAAGAATTATATGATATCGAGAGACCGCTTTTGATCTTACTGTAGATAAAGAGAGAATATAGAGAAGATTTCATTATTAGAATTATATATTGATATTAAATTAAAAATTTCGATCGATTTATTACTGAGTTCAATGTTTTATCCTATATATATGTATTACTGACGTTGCCGTGATTGCTATTTTATTAACACATTAATTGGAGAAATTGCAATAAATGTAACTTCACTTCTTTCATATTTGCTTTCTGTTTTCAACTTTATCCACGTCTTCATATTTTATTACTCACTGCATCCTTCATCGTATTGAATTCACACATGTTGCTCGGTCTAACTCTTTTACTTTTGCCTTAAAGACTCCAAGATATAGCTTCAATGCCTCGCGCATTCAGTAGTGCTAGTCTGTTCAAGAACCTTTCTAAGTGTTCCACCCACCTGTTCCGTTACTGTTGAGTCTGTGTGATTGGTTTACGTTTTTAGGTCTTGACTGGTCGCTCTGGTGTAGCATATGTTCGTACAGGCTTCTTGGTTGTATCATATAGTTGTTTCATGCTTCCTTCTCTTGCAACTATTTTTGCTGTCATTGCCAGGCCTCCCACATATTTCCGTTTATCAAATGTAATGCTCGTTTTCTCTTGTTAATTTGCTTTGCATATTAGGTTTGTGCCTTGACTTCCACTTCCGCTGTTGATTTGTTTCTGGTTGCTGTCTCCTTGTCTTCCCTTTCATGAATTTTGCCGGGATGTCGATAGAGATCCACTATTTATGTTGATGACTTGCAGCACAGCACCTCCTTCGACATTGAAATAATTGCTTCCTTGACGCCTTTCCAGTTATCTACGGTGGTTTTGTCTTCTAATAGACCCTTTCACTCACAGGGCATAGTTTAAATAATTTGAATTCTTTTCGCTGCCTATTGTTTTTCTACATTGTTTGGTTGGTAACCATCACTTTTAACGCTTTTTTACTGAGTTTCGGGACGCAAAGGATCTCCAGATAACTGCAGGCGGAGTTCTGTCCCTTGTGGTTTTTCATATTATGTTGTTTATGTCCCCTTTTTCTTGTTGTGCTTATCGTTCTTGTTGGAGTATTTCGTCTATTCTCGCCGCTTATTTGTATTTATTTCCTGTATTCTATCAACCTCTTGGCTCTATAACTAGTGGTTTTATTATTATTATTATTGTTTTTGTCATGTATTTTATTGAATTCATGTGAGAAACTGTCGTGTCATTTGTAACTCCACTCCCCTTTTCGCTTTTTCTCACTTCAGCCTCATATTTTTTATATTTTATGTGTCTGCATATTTGTTTTTTTTAACAAATTCAATGACTGATTGATTGAATGAATAAAGGATTAAATTTATATGTTGTCAGTTTGTTCTTTTTGTAACATCCATTTCTAACTTAATTGTTCTCTTTTGTTAAAATAACATACCTTGAAACTAGTTCATATTTGTAACTCTCTCCACTTTTATTCATAACGGAAATCTTTACTTTATAACTATAGTTTTTTTTTATTATTTTTACTGGATATTTTTCTCAGTATAATAATAGCAATAATAATAATAATAATAATAATAATAATAATAATAATAATGTGTATGTTAGAAACAGGAACATTATTATCACTGTTCCATTTTATGTTTTAGGAGTGAGGAAGGTTATAGACTTAATCATTTATCATAATTCATCCAACATATGTACGTTTGAGGAAAGTGTATATTTGCTTTTCGTAATAGTAACGACTATGGTGAGAATTCATACAATCTCTCTCTCTCTGCATAATGATTGGAAAAGTGAGTTGAAAAATGAAAATAATTAGACATTTAGTTGGGATGACTCACCATTTCACTATTTAAATATTAGAAAATAATAAAAAGAAAGATAGTAGAAAATAATGTCAAAATATTATGTTAAATATAGACTATAGTGTATTTACAAGTAGAACAAGTAATGGTTCTTGTAAGTGATTTTGTTGTTTATGTTGTTAAGCTACTCACAAGTAGTTCAGTTCGAGGGGTTCTAATTTCCATAGCGACCAGTACGGTTTTCCTATCATAAAGCAACGCAAAAATGTGCCGATTTTTAATAAGCGGAGTCGTATTAAAAGAAAAATGTAACCAGGGGTAACGATGGGAAATCTTATATGATGTACAGAATGATTTTCAAAAGTTAGTCAAACCGAAACGTTTTACTTCAAGCCTTTTACTTAAGTGTGCAGCTTTGACTGCACTTGATCTGCTAGTTGATCTCTTTCATACAAACGTTAAGCACGTTTATTTATATATTTCTACCAAATACAACATTATCAGACAATCTGTTATGAAATGTTTTTATTGAACTGACTGCTGTCTTTTACGTAAAATCTTTTGTAATAAGTGAGGACCTTAATAAAATGTTTAAAATGTGAAATACAGTAATCCATACTTAGTGTAGGATTCATGCTTAGTGATGCGAACCAGTGAAACGGGTTGGAAACACTAAAGAAACAGGCAGTATTCACCTTTACTTCGCAGTTGCTATAGCCCATTTAGTCGAAATGAAAATGTCACGCTCATCGAAATACATAACTCAAAGGCTCGGAATGCTTGCGAATTTTCTGCGATTATTTTCCGACACTAAATGCATTGGGTTTTGGTTAAAAATGTACTCTTTCTTTGCATTCATATGAATATTGTTTGCTACATCATTCTTCACCAATTCTCCTGTTTTCCAAGTATTGATTTTTAAAATCCCCATTTTCTATTGCAGTAGGTTTACCGTCTAACGGAGAATTATCGTACTAGTTCTCCATGTTTAAATATCTGTTTACAGCACACTAAAGCATCAGTCACTATACACAGGTAGATTACTATCTAGTCTACTCAACGGGTTTCTGGTTGTAATGAAGCTTAGAAGATGACACTGAGTAGTTAGTTAGTAGACTATGGTATTTTTCGAAAGGAGTTTTCATCGCTGACTGGCATCAGTAAGAGAATCGTTTGAGACTAGCAACATTACGTCCTAGTTTGGAATTCTTAGGAAAGTCATACAACCCTACATAAAACTAAATAGATATTTAATAGTATGTTACTGCTGATCTTTTAGATGGGGATCCATGTGAGGATTCCATCTCTGGTTACTTTCGATCGCATAACTATTAGTTTATTAAACATCTACCCTTTCTTGTTTCGTACGAAATAAAAATAAATAAACTCGGAATACTTATTTACTTCAAATGGATATTAGATTGAGATAAAATAGTGTTACTTTATGTTCGATGTTATGATATTATATTCTTCGATCTGACCCAGTCGCACATAACATACACATAATTAATAACTTCATAGCCGTTTCAATTAATTATTAGCATTCGGATTTAGAACATAATTTTTATTCATTATGGTAGACAACAATTGCAAATACCTTTATCTTACTGTCAAATGATTATTTAGCACACTAAATCATTCACTAAAAAAACCAATTTTATCAACACAAACCAATCGTCTGAGTATCAGAAATCAATTATTTAAATCTTCTGATGATCTCTTGTAATCTTAGATATTTATGTATTAATTATTGTTTGTATATTCTAAGTATATCTATTTCCAATTTGATCTTGAGAGAGTTAAATACAACTTACTAATTATTTCCGGGGTCTTTTTTCCTTACAATTTGTTTTCTTTCTATCTGATTTATCTGTACAATACTGTAGATATAATTATTCTCACAGATGCATATTTTAATGGATTAAGAATCCTATAATTTATTAATAAATTATTATTGGAAGTGGGAATTTAACTCTTTCTGAATGAATCATCAATTTCTAACTACTTTTCTAACCTCTTACTCTCCCTCTCTCGCTTATATTATTAACTCTCAGTATGCCTTAATACTTCTTGTTATGACTCAAAAGAATATGAGTCTTCATTTCTTAGATAATGGAAGATAAGGTGATTTTTCATCAAAGTAACTATCTGGCATATGTTATATTCATCAAAAACATTCATTATACACTGGACACATTGTTCTAAACACTTACTGCTTTTGTAAATTTATTTCAAATGGAATTTATGGTTACAAATTGCATAAAATCCAAAGCATTTGCATAATCGTAAATCATGTCTACCAAATAATACAAATTTAATTTTGCAAATTATTTCTCTTATGTCCGGACGAAGAATAAGTGAGTGGTAACTGCTAGAATCTATTTATGGACTATTATTATATGTATTGTTATTGTATAACTACTAGGTAACTATATTATGCGTATATTCATATTCCTTTTATTATAAACTTTCATTTCACTTATTGACTTTTATTATACGATTAACTATTCTCGAGTTATTCCTAATTTATTAGTTACAGCCTCTGACAATCACAGACAAGTTTTGACTTGATCTTGTATACTTGTTATTTTGTATTTTATGGCATGATGCGGTTTGATTTGCTTGTATATAAACCATGTATGCCTGAAATGCGTGATTCATACAGTGGAAGTTGAGATTGCATTGTGAACCAAACGGGAAAGAAGAACCAATAAGAACTCAAAGTTGACTCTAGGTTGCTCGCACATGTTAGTGCGTCATTGGTTCGGCACAGCATCAAATTCGTATCAGTCAGTGTTCTAATTGGCGATTTAGCCACATGATATATTAACAATCCATAACGATATAACAATTTTAGCCAGCTAACTTTTTACGAAAGTGTGTGTTCACCATCAAACATGTTCGCATCAAGATTTGTGATTGTTGCAATTGAAAAAAATACATCCATTAAAATAACGTATTATTTAATTTGAGTGCTTTTGTCCCTTATTTTGATCACAAACTAAAACTTTAATTACACATCACATCTTCGGCTGCTTTAAGGATTTTATTCAATAACAATTAGGTCACATTACTTACTTGCTTACTTACGCCTGTTATCCCTCATAGGAGCATAAGTCGCCGATCAGGATTACCAAACCAACAATGTTTTGGGTTATTCTTTCCAGTCGTTTCTGATTGCTATCGATTCCTTTGATGTATTCCTCCGAGTTCCGACTGAATGTGTTCTTTGGTCTGCCTCTTTCTCTTTAGACTTGAGGATTCTAAATTAGGGCTTGCTTCGTGATACAGTTTGATCATTTCTACCCACCTCCAAGGTCTTTTCCTAATTTCCTCTTCATCTGGAAGTTGGTTTGTTCTCTGCCACAGTAGGTTGTTGTTCACAGTATCCAGCTTACATATGTGGAGTATCTTGCGTAGACATCTGTTTATTAGTACCTATACTTTCTTGTTGATGGTTGTGGTAGTTCTCAAAGTTTCGGCTCCGCACAGCAGAAATGTCTTTACGTTTGTATTGGAAATTTCGATTTTGATGTTGGTTGACCGTTGTTTCGAGTTCCATATGTTCTTGAATTTTAGAAATGCCTCCCTTTCCCTGTTAATCTGTGCCTTTACATCACATAGAAAAAACGTCATTGTTGAATCAGTGTCTAGAAATCCACTAGTCAAATTTTTTAACCCATAAATATTTTATAATGCCTTATTTATTCTTCTTTGTGAAATTGAGTAATTTGTTATATTTACGACCTCTTTACGTAAATAGACAATTTTTTAGAAGCTTTTAGAATTAAATCTCTAAAATTATTATTATTATTGTTATTATTATTATTATTACCATTATTATCATTATTATTGTTATTATTAATATTATTGTTACTGTTATTATTATTATTATTATTGTTATTATTATTATTATTATTATTATTATTATTATAAACGAATATTGCGCTTTAAGCACTTCTCATACAATTTCTAACTTATCAGTCATGTAGTTGAACTTTATCCAAGATTTGTATGAATGCCTCACAAAAATTGCACTGAATGAAGCCACCTCGGGAGTACTTTTATCGAATAAATATATGTCAGTCTCCCTACTACATTAAAGTCATTCATCAGTTCTTTCTTGCTAAACTATGTTTATTTCAAAAATGTTGTATCAAATCTGGGCTGTATATGATGCTCAAGTAAGTTACGCTCCCAAGATTAAATATAATATTTGATTAAATACTTACAATAATAATTCGAATCTAACCTTGATAATTACAATGATTAATTCACTGGTATATTGCTTAATAAGCTGAATGTAAGAAAGTGGTTCTAACTATAACCTTAATGGTTTAGCGTATGTGGATGTTTATGTAGGGCATACAATATCATAATAAATATTAAAATATTTTTCTGTCATTTTGATAGATATCAGTCTATAGATGTCGGATAACTCCCAATTGACTAGACTTCTAAATCAAACTACATAATTTTTGAACTATTTCACTTCCCTGGCCACACTTTACCTCACTCACTTCCCTCCACTTCACCCATAAATTAGTCTATTTTATATCAGAACATCAATGAAATGAGTTTATTGTTCCCATTGTTTAGTATGTCTGTCTAATGTATTCATATAATCTTATCTGTGTGTTTTGATGTCGTGCTCCCCTCCTATTTGGTCTATTTATGTAAATATCTCTCACCTATTGTTTGGTTGTTTCTCTGACAAATCTCTCTGTGTTGTTACACTATTGACTGCCTGCCTGCCTGCCTATTAACTGACTGACTAGTGGGAAGTGGAGATGAAGATGAAGTGAAGAAAAGTTGCAGACCCAAATTTTAGACATTCTCATCAATATTAGATGACGCACACGCATACACAGTACACATACAGATACTTGACTTTTACTTCGGATAGAATGATTTGTTTTTCATCATGTTTTATATTTGGACCATGAGACAGTGAATCACTGTTTTTTATACTGTTGAGGATTTGATGATTAATCTTCTTGTTCATTTACTCAATATATGGACAATTTTGTCTTTGATTAACGTCCTTTATGAATTGTGTGTTCTAGCAATATTTCTCTCCCACTCACTCTTTCCTTTTCCCACACCCACACCCACACGCACACCCACACACACACACACTGATGATTACATAGTACACTTTTATTGTTGTATTTGTTTTTGCATGTTATCCTGTGGATGCATTAATGTTCTGATTTTTCTGTTTATTGATTTACGTCTTTTATATGATGTGATTACCGCGACTGATCAATAGAATAGTTCGAATCAAATTGCTGGACTCACATTCATTGATCTGTACAGTGGGCGTATGCAAAACCTTCAGACAATTAAATTAGATATGCAATGACTCAGTATGTTTTCTGTCGACTGAGAAGAGAAATTTAGCCTTTATCATTGGAGATTTCGTGTTTCGGAGGTTGTTGTTTCGCGAACTGAACTCATGTTTGCATGTCGCCTTTTTGTATGGATACCTTGAAGTATTAACAACAATTGAGCTAGAAGTTTATCAAGCTGAAGGGTCTGTAATGGAGAAAAATATTCGTTGTATATTTTAATATCAGTCTTTTTTAGTTTCTTAATACAAGGTTGAAACGAACTGAGTTTTCAGCTTACACGAACCTTATGATATCAGTAGATGGCATTCTGTCACTCCCTCTCTCTTTGTGCATTTTCTTAATGGAAGAGGAAACAACTTTCTTCATATACTTATTATGGGAAACTCATAACAACTTATGTATGAAATAGATAAGATCAATCCGATAAAATTAGATTTACGATTAATGATTGTTTCTCTGGTCTTACACGCGCCGTATGATATCATTGGACTAATAATTGATGAATAATTATTATATGGCTGAGAAATGCACGAAATGAGTTCTACATTTATGGTCGCCTACTGTGACTGATTATATATATATATATATATATATATATATATATATATATATATATATATATATATATATATATTACTGATAATGTTAATACTAATAACGATAATAATTATTATACGTAACAGTAAGTTTGTGATAATTACCGAATGTTACAAAGAAATACCATATTGGAACTAATCAACAGTAAGGCTTTACTGATGTGCCAGTTAACCTCATTTCGTACGTTATTATATTTTCACTAACAGCTCTATTTGATGCCTCTTTTACTTCCCTCCCTCGCACTCAAGTGTCATCATAGCCAACGATTCTAGTGCCCAAACACTGCCCAGGTCTACTGAAACCTCGCTCCAAACTACACATTGGAGCCTTCAACGTACGCACACTGTCTAATCGGTCAGCAGTCCTCCTTGGTTAAAATCTTAAAATCTCGTACCGTTGATGTATGCTGTGTCTCTGAAACTCGCATACAGTATTCTAGTGTGGCCATTCACTTGACTTCACCTCGCCAAAACGGAGAGCACACGAGATACACCCTCTGTGTATCTGGCGACGCGATGGCTAGTTCTCGTGAATTGGCGAGTGTATGCATAGCACTAAGTACGAGGGCGGAACAAACAGTCGTCTATGTGCTGTTCGGCTAAACGGCTCCGTAAGAACTCGGAAGGATATAGGCACACGTCGTTGGCTTTTCGTCGTTTCTGCCTACGCTCCCACGGATTAGAGCCCGGATGAAGTGAAAGATGAATTTTACAGAAAGCTTTCTGAAATTCTTCAGAAAGCCAAACGTTCAGACATAGTACTCGTAGCAGGTGACTTTATTGCCTAGATAGGTAACTTAAACCAAACAGAAAGCCATTTAGGTGGGTATTATGGTATCCCGGCTCACCAAGTGGATAATGGTGATCGTCTGCTGCAACTGTAGTCAGACAATCGTTAATTTTTAGCAAGCACTAATTTTAAGCATAAAGAGAGACATCGTCTAACATGGGAACACCTTGCACCAAACCAACGATGGACTCAAATAGACCATATTGCCATCACTCATCGTTGGAGAGGGTCAATAGAAGATTGTTGCTTATTCTGGAATACCTGCTTGGACCATGCTCTAATACGGGCACGCATCTGCTTGTGCCTCAATGGATGCAAAAAAGCCACATTAAAACGAACCATTAGAATTGAATTGAGTACTGAGAAAACCAAAAGTAGGTTCTAGGAACAACTGAGGTTACATTTAAATAGCTCTGAAAACGAGGCTGACCCATATGTTGCTTGGAAAGATCTACGACTAGCTTTGGAAACAGTAGTGACATTTATTAGTGATTTAAATGAAAGGGTTACAAAAAACCAATGGATTTCTTCTAAGTCTATTACACTGATGGATTTTCGTAAACTCACCCCGTCAGGCTCTGAACACGATGAAGAGCGTAAAAAAATCAGATCTAGGTTAACCAAAAGTCTAAGGAACGACCGTGAGCAGTGGTGGGCAATAAAAGCAAGAGATGGAAAAGGTGGTGGCTATAGATAACACAAGACAAATCTACAGACTAATAAAAGAAACTGGAATTAATAAGTCAAGTGTAAGTGAGACTATCTCCGAAAAAGACGACAATTACTACTCCAAGTTCAGACGTTTAGAACGATGGGTGGGACATTTTAAGGAGCAGTTCAGTTGGCCTTTAGCTACTCTACAACTACCCACCATTCCCAGACAGTGTGGATGGAACATTAAAGTAGGTCCACCGACTTTAGTTGAAGTTCAAAAAGCTATAGTAAATCTGAAACGAGGAAGGGCATTTGGTCCAGATGGATTGGCTCAAGAGGTCTTTAAGGATGGTGGTCCAATTTTAGCGATTAGGTTGACTAATATTTTATCGGCAACCGGCAATGGTGGTCTTTCTTGACTTAAAAGCAGCATTTGACTCTGTAGACCGCGAGGTTCTGTGGCAGTGTCTGTCATTGAAAGGCGTACCTCAGAATTACATAAACCTTGTGGGGGCTATTTACTCGAACACTACTAGTCGAGTCAGAGCCTATGGCGAACTGTCATCTGCTTTTGCAACATCAGGTGGTGTCCGTCAAGGCTGTCCACTATCTCAATTTTTGTTTAACTTCATTATAGACCTACTGATGGAAATAACGTTCTCGTTGACTGAATTTTCGGTCATTGATCTGCTTCCAGGAGGTCCACTTATCGACTTAGAATACACAGATGACATAGTCCTGTTTGGTGAAGACGCTGATAACATGCAGAGTCTTTTGGTAGCACTGAGCAACAATGCGAGAATGTTTAGGATGAGCTTCTCTCCCTCCAAATGCAAGTTGTTGCTTCAGAACTGATCTGCGTCAACACCTGAACTAAGGATAGGGAGTGTGATATGATGGAAAGAAAAGCCAATTTTTGATTGATTTACTAATTATGAGTTTCATCCAACATTACATCCGTTTTGATTCAGTGTGATGACTATTCAGTGTAGTATTTGGTTTGTTTTCCCAGTTTGATATTTTCTTCTGTGTAATATACGATATTTTTGTATTCAGGTGACATGAACTATGTTCGGTATGTGATTTATCATAACTCTAAGTATTTTTCATATATATGATTTCATTCTAATTATTAATCAAAATTGGTGTACAATCAATGTATAAATGGGTGTGTTTTCTACTAGAATCGTCGTCGTCGTGTTTTGGGGCTAATAAATCTTCACTTATGCCAGTATTTGTGTTCTTACTTTTGCGTCGTAGGAATTGCGGAGGTCCCTCGTTTCGAGTATAAGTGTTAAGCGTTTCCAACACAACAATCAGTGACGACCAGATATAACAGAGTGAAGTAGTCGGACGCGTCAACAACTTCACTTATCTTGAAAGTCTGACCAGCCTTAATTGGCTGGTGTCTGACGAAGTCGTTGCATGGATTCAGAAAGCTCGTTTGGCTTTTGCCAACTTACGTCACCTATAGCGAAGGCGAGATATCCGTCTATCAATTAAGGGACGAGTATACTATGCGGCAGTTCGTTCTGTTTTAACTTACGGCTGCGAAACAGGGCCATTAAGAGTAGAAGATAGTCGTAACTTACTAGTATTTGACCACAGGTGCCTTAGAAATATTGCGGGTATCTGCTGGGATCACCGGGTAAGTAATAGTGAGGTTAGAGGCAGAGTATAAGGGAATCATGGTAAACCAGTTGATGGGGTTGTGAATCTTCATAGACTGAGATGGTTGATGCATGTGTTGTGTATACCTGAACACCGATTACCACGATGCGCAATGCTGACTAGTGTTGGGGATGGTTGGAAGAAAAGTAGGGGCGTTCAAACGAAAACGTGGCATCAGTGCTTGTAGTCACTAACTTCTGTTGTGAGCCATGTTGGTAGATGCAGACTACTTGGTTGAAGTCCGCGCGACTATCGTAACCAATGGTTTGAGGATTCTTGGTGACATGGCTCAGAATCGATCACAATGGCGTCGGTGTATACACTCTCTGTCTTCCTTTAAACTAAGAGATTAAAATCGCTTCATATCTTTCTTTCTACGAACTAATTCTCTATTCCTGTAATACCTCCTTATATGCAATCTTTCTTTTATATATTACCACCGTTGAATTAACTACTTCTACTTGTTGTGCTAATGAGGTATGGCAACTTGGACCAATGCACATATGTGTCTGGTCCTACGTTGTAGTTGACTGACTGACTCGTGTTTAAAGTTTATCCATTTTCGTGGATCTCTAAACTTATGCTCAACTTCTTATCTTTCTTATTGTATTTGTGATATGTTATATGATTTGTTGTTTGAATATTTGCAAATAATCGAGAAATCTACTGATTTCGGTATTTTCATCGGTCGTGTGCAAGTTGTGAAGAGTTACCATCCTAATTTGATTGGCTCCTATGATTTAATGCTTTCGATTTTACCGTTGATTAGTCTTTGTTGTTTTACCCTAAACTTCCCATATTTTTATTGGAAATTAAAGGAGTTTTCTAGTAAGATGAGCTAGAAGTTTTGTTTATTATTTTATTGTGCTGTATGAATTTCCAGTTTTTTCATCAAATATTTTCTTTTATTCTTCTATGAACTCTTGAAATAAGAATATGTCTTGTTACATATATTCTTCAACTCTGTTGATAGGGCAGTGTTAAGTTTTTGACTGTATCATAAATATGAGTCAATAAATATGCTAACTCTTATTAACAAATGTCAAGTGTTATCAAGTCCAATTGAATCAGTTTACTCAAAAATTTCTCTTTATCCAGTATCAGTCAGAATAAGGTCTAAGTATACAAAATCTATGCAGATAAGTTAAGATCTGGATTTTCTGCAGTATCTTGACTAGTATATATATATATATATATATATATATATATATATATATATGATACGAAAATCGGCATTTTCTAAAAAGGTCTGAAATCTTTACAGTTGATTATAGCTAAGATTATATTTTTTAGATTTTTACTTTCGATTTTTACATTTACAATGAGTATGTTACACTGTTTCATATTTTATATAAAGAATTCTTTACCGTATCTAGAGCAATTAATATCGTTATTTAAATATATCACCGATGTTTATTTAATAATAATATTTGTTGTTCATATAATGACTAAATAAGCAAATAATTTACTTACTATCTGACGAAATTACTTATTGTTGCTATTATTTCCCACTCACATCTTGCACATAAACAAATATTGACATAATTTAATTAACAATGACAGTTGTTTATCTGTAAGTAGATGATTGTTGTATGTATGTGTAAATAAACACTCATAAAGCAATATGTATTTACAGGTTAATTCTCTTTCAGTGTTGTTTTCTTATTCCCAATTATTTTTTATTTTCTTCTCTCACGCACACATTATAGCATACAATAATAGAGAATGTCTTAATTTCAATTTCGCTATTTTTTTAAAACTAAAAAAGACCCAGTTGATGATTCCTACTGTCTGTCATATGGTTTTGATATTTTCCTTCTACGTACACATACGTGCATATATTTGCAAACATGATTTTACCATATTTTCATCTATTCCCTCCCCTTTGTTGATTGTCGGTTGGATGGTTGGCTTTTATTTTTCTTTCACCATTGTTCATAACATAGGATAGATTTCTGATAAACAGGATTTCATTTACTCTATCTATTCACAATGTATATATATAATCGTGAATAATAAATACGTTATTTTTGTGTATACGCATTTAACATTATTAGTATAGTTTAAATTTATGAATAATGTTGAAAAACTATAACATGGAAAATAAGACGATAGAAGTGGTATATTATTTGTTTACCCTTCAGAAAATATAAATGGCGCCATTCTACAGAAGTAATTTCTGTACACCACTTAACATTCTGTTAATCCTAAACAACATCGTGTTTCCCTTTATGGTTCTTTTTCCTCTCACTAATTTGTTCTTTACGATTAACTGACAGTTACTTATAGAATATTTGTAAGTAAATAAAACAACTGTTAATAAAAGCCTCGATACAAGCCGTCAGATGTTTGTTAAAAGTATATTACTCTGATGGTATTTTAATAATGGATAACTTAAGTTTCAAAGTTACTACGAAACATTTTTCTTCATGAACTATCCATCTTACTGATGATATATAGAGTTGTTCACTAGAAGTATCCATCAATTTTTGTTTAAGTAAAGTAACAAATTAATTTGTCAATCAATTTACCATCCTGGCTAATACCATTGAACAATGAGAATGATTAGTGGTTTCAAAATCCTTATTAATTCCAGGAAATAAACAATACTGGAATGAATAAATGCATAGATACTAGTGATTTTAGTAGTGGTGAGAATTTATTAACTTATGAAAAAAGGATATAGTCTAGCCAATTAGATTATAAATGTTGTTTATAATAATCCACTTCTTCATGTTGACTTATTATTTAACTATATAATTCTTAACTACTATTGCCTATTCTATTATCAACTCTCGAGAATCATTTTCAGAAACACAATATTCAGATCATTTTATGAGATTCTGTGTGTAATTAACTTCATGGGTTGAATTGAGCTGGTGTCATCCAATCAATCAATAAGAACTAGTTGATGTTCGAAAGCTCTAGCCGTTTTAAGAATTCCAAATTGCCCTCTAACGTTGTGACTTACCATCTTAAGATCTGATAATACAAGTTTTAAGAGCTTACCTACCACAAAAGAATACTAAAGAGTCCTGAAATTGAACAAGAAACGTCTAATCAACATTCCATGGTTTTGCACAGCCCTCTCTAGTAATACTAGCTCTTATTCAGAATAATCAAGAAACAATAATTTATACTGATCAAATTGTATCAATTAGAAGGAAGTCTATTAATATTGAAACAGTAAAGTATTTCTTGACTGAAATATTTTCTATAAATTATTTAATGTGATATGTGAAAATTATCTCATTTCATTTAGTGATTAGCATCTAAAAGTATTTCAAGAAAGCGTTCGATTCTTATCGGTATTTTTATATTTAGAAAATATATAGACATTTTCTGAATAGTTCATTCACAAGTTTATTGATCAGCCTGAATAAGTCATGTTGGTTCACAACATGGATCCTTTTCACGATTATAAGAAGCCTTAAAAACCTAAAACATAAGATATTTAACCGATTTCTCTAAAGAATTATTCATAATTCACATTTTCCTTTATAGTATATTGTTGCTTGAAATTGAACATTTCAAACTAATTTGCTTTACCGATTACCTAACGATAACTAAAAAAATTTAGGATTACAGTGATATAAAAAAAGTGTTATTAAGTGTCTAACTCATATTTGTATGGCATTTGAACATAGCAGGTGACATAATATTGTGCTGGTGACCTGGAAATCTCGGACTCAGACTTTACTATTACCGGTATTAATCGTTTCAATGTGACCCGTTACAAACTTTCTTTTCGATTTCTAAAATGATAGTAAATACTTATAACTTGAATGTTTGTGGATGTTTTATCAATTCATACATTTTCTTATCCAAAATGTCTCGACAGATTGTCATTTGTACGAACTTCTTT
Organism: Schistosoma spindalis; assembly: GCA_946903255.1. Classification (NCBI taxonomy): domain Eukaryota; kingdom Metazoa; phylum Platyhelminthes; class Trematoda; order Strigeidida; family Schistosomatidae; genus Schistosoma; species Schistosoma spindalis. The sequence goes on along the minus strand of OX336417.1, from coordinate 5,520,142 downwards.
CAATAAAACTTCGTTGATGTTTGAAATTGACGTTGCAATGTGTATCTTAGAGAATGCAGTCAATTTCATTAATCCTTATATTAAAAAAAAGTTTTTTTTTAAAACCTTTTCCTGATATAAGATTTGTCTTTCAAGGCTAAAATGGAAAGCAACGGATTGAAATAATGGCTATATATTTGTGTTGGCTCGATTACCATTGTTACAGCAGAATGGTTTTCCTCCAACAAAGAGTGTTGATATAGGAGAATTCGTAACGATTGTAGAATTTTTATAACTTAAATCACAAACTGATCTTAATTAAATCACGATTGAAAACCTTGGAGCACTGAACAGCTATTTCGTCCTAGTATGGAACTCCTCAGAAGTAAGCATCCACGACTCCTCATCCAGGGATTGAACCCAAGACCTTCGGTTCCGGGTATGAACACAGTCGGTGGATACATCGTGGATTTTAGCTATTGTTAGTTGAGAATCTTTAGTTAGATGTGATTCAGATTGATATTGTTCAAAATAAATATACTTATACATAGTGACGTTCACACTTGGATCTGAAGGGTGCTATGTGTGGGTGTGACAATAATTATTCAAAAGTAGGGATTAATCCAAGTATTATCGTAATATGTGCTCAATAATTTTAGACACAAGCCTTTTTTGTCTAAATATATAGATACATACCAAACGGAGAAACAAATTACCTCTAGTGCTTTGGGATTTTAAATAGTGATCTAGCTAATATCAGTTTGTGATTTAAACTATAAAAAACATTGAAATTTATCGCAATATGAACCGTGTTATTTATTCCCACAGTTAAACTACTGAACATTATCATTTATGTACTAATTTCATTTTTCCAGAAAGTTTAACACAGACAATGTAAAGTTTTTCACAAATGAAATTCCGAAGTTTTCACTGAAGTAGTGCATTTATGTTCAGTTAATTGATCAATCAGTAGTAGTAGTCGTGTTTGTGTAGTCTTTTGCTGTTGATTAAATTCTATTTACCAATATGCAATGTGGCGACTAGTTTACGTGACTTGACATCGAGCCCAATATGTGGAGTAATTGGACGTAGCTGGCACAAAACCCTGAACCGAAGGTATGTGGTGATAATTTTAGAGAAACTGATGATCTTTATGGTACTGGGACTTGCATTAACTTTCTTCATGATCTGAGACGTAAATATTGAGTTATTTGGGTCGTAGATGACCTATACGATTGCGATATATATGAAGGATAGATATGTTTATTTAACTTTATAAATCACATGGTCGAAAAAGTGGGGGAAAAATGCGAGGATTAAACCTCCAAAATCATTACATAAAAACATGACATTCAATTCGTATTATTCTGAGTTTCTATTAAGAAGTGTTTACAACTGGAACTGTAAGCTTTTCAGATGAATTAGTGGTATGATAGTTGAAATCATTGATTTTGTCTGCTAAGTTTCTGATATTCGATCGTTAGAGGAGGCAATTAACAACATACATAAGCCGAGGCTAGTTGTTAGTCGGTAACTGTGTCAATAAATCTTCTTGTCGTTCACCTAAAACCATTTCATGTCAAACATAAAGGTTCTGAATGTTGAATCAGTTAGACACAATAACTTTCATATTGGAATTTAATGAACACGATTAGATCAGAATTAGGGGCTAAACACTGTTGTTTACTTTCTGGTGTAGATATTAAGTTATGGAACATACGATAGTCATTTCGATCCTTATTTCAATGTACACTAATTTCTCATTACTCATACATAATTTGCATTTTACAGATTTTTATATTTGTAATAATCTCTTTTTTTCCTAATATTTCTATTTCGGAAAAAAAAGAAATTATATATCCTGTAGAATAATCTACGACATTGATAAATGTTTTCGTCTTCTAAATGTTTATTCTTAATAAAAAAAAGCCGTGATTGAACAATTATTTCTGAGATAGTGGAAAGAAAAGTCAAAATTCGAATGATTTACTAATTATGAGTTTTGATAAGCGTTTCTGACCAGATTTAAAAAGTAGCGTTCAATTCACAAGTTATAACAATTTCAACCTCCTCCCTACATTTATCATCTAATTCTTTTACGATGAGAAACCTACATTATTGACTCACTGTTTTACATTAGTATTAGCAACAATAGTAGTTTTCCCTATACATATATATATTTGAATGAATAGATACCATTGTTTGGTTTATTTTTTAGTTATTTGTTATGTACCATCTGCTCACACTTGACGATGATATTTTTTTACTTTCTGTTCATGAATAGTGGGATAAGCTTTTATTCGATATAGCATATTTTCCATTAAACGTGTAAATATAATGAAAATAATATATTTCGTCATAAACCGGAAGTGACTTAGGTAAACTGTGTATAATCCACAACTTTGACAGATAGTGTTTTTATTACTTGTTACAATACTCTCGTTCATAATAATAATCTTGACTTGGAAATATTTCTCAGTACATTAGTTATTTGAAACCATAAATTTCTAAATAACTTTCGTTTTGATCTGGGACTCCCGTTATCACTAAGATATTGAGTTACAATCCATACAACTCTCATGTCTAGGTTCTAGCCGATTTAAGAGATAACGCGATTGTCGTCCATAGTCATTCTTGATTTTACGTGAACCTATTAGTCACTCCATCTTCTTTAGACTTTAAAGACTGAAGTCAAAACGAAACAACTTTAAGTATCCCTTGATATTCGGTGGTTTCCCAGATAATATATGTTCATGATAGTACTATTCAACTGGGAGATAATAGTAAATACCGTGAATCTCCGGATTACCTTGACTTCTGTTTCGTTTGACATATATTTAACTGGCATTTATAACATTATTGTCAAAAGAACTTCATAAAAGAACGTATTTATTCACTGGAGAGTGTGTATTCATTTGAACCCCGTATTTTATTTTCTAATTATTTGTGTAGGTGAATTTGGCTGATTCCACTTGGAAATTTTTTTCTATCTCTGTTCGGATCTATATAGAACTGCAAGCTAGAAATAATAATACACAATCCTCTTCTATTATCCTTTTTCGAAATTGCTCTGATGTTAACATCTTGGATAACACTAGGACACTTTTCATATCTCCTTAGAAAAAAGAGAAATTTAAACGTCGGTTATCTAATAAAATATTACTGACTCCAAATCGTTAATATAGTACGAGATTTTTCTGTCACATTACATCAATTTGTAACGCAAGTGCGAACATTTGTTAACAATGTACATGCAAATTATTTTAATAAAGTGTCTTTAGAGTTCCGGTTGGTTTGATTTCAGTTTTGTATAATGTAGCAAATATTTAACTTCACATCTTAATCTAACAGCTTTACCAAACTTTAAGTGTCTTCGACTTCGTATAATTTACAATCACCCTGAATAAATGAAAAGCTAACAAGGTCATTTAAGATGTGAAACAGTTTCTAACCAATTAGAGCAGGAGAGATAAAATGAACCATGGAAGTAAAATTATTTTGACCCCTAACGAAAACGTTTCGTGAGAGTTAATACAAATAAATATTCGTGATCAGAGGTTGGGATAAATGACAAATGATAAGACATATCTGACAAAACCATCATGTTATTAAAACATGTCTAAACGTCTTTTTAAGATAGCTTAAATTATTCGATATTAACTTAGCAGCTTTACAACTTGACATTGAGACGTACGACCGACTAAACAAACTACGAAGTCTATTTCAAAGATTATGACTTGAATATATCTCTTCTTCATTTGAAATAATACCTTCAGGTGTTAGTAATTACTTACTTACGCCTGTTACTCCCAATGGAGCATAGGCCGCCGACCAGCATTCTTCAACCCACTCTGTCCTGGGCCTTCTTTTCTAGTTCCATCCAATTCTTGTTCATTTTTCTCATATCTATCTCCATTTCTCGGCGTAATGTATTCTTTGGTCTTCCTCTCCTCCTTCGACCTTGAGGATTCCATGTGAGAGCTTGTCTTGTGACGCAGTTCGGTGCTTTCCTCAATGTGTGTCCTATCCACTTCCAGCGCTTCTTCCTGATTTCTTCCTCCATTGGGATCTGATTTGTTCTCTCCCACAGTAGGTTGTTGCTAATAGTGTCTGGCCTACGGATCTGAAGTATTTTGCGTAGACAACTGTTAATAAACACCTGTATCTTCTGGATGATGGCTTTCGTAGTTTTCCAGGTTTCGGCCCCATACAGTAGAACTGTCTTGACATTTGTATTGAAAATTCTGACTTTGGTGTTGGTTGCCAATTGTTTTGAGTTCCAGATATTCTTCAGTTGTAAATATGCTGCTCTTGCTTTGCCAATCCGTGCCTTGACATCTGCATCGGATCCACCGTGTTCATCGATGATACTGCCCAAATATGTAAAGGCTTTTACATCTTCCAAAGCTTCTCCGTCAATTGTGATTGGATTGGTGCATGCTGTGTTGTATCGAAGAATCTTGCTTTTCCCTTTGTGTATATTGAGACCTATTGCTGCTGAGGCTGCTGCTACACTGGTTGTCTTGTCCTGCATTTGTTGTTGCGTATGCGATAGAAGAGCCAGATCATCTGCGAAGTCTAGATCATCCGATTGCATCCTAGCTGTCCACTGTATCCCGTGCTTCCCTTCAGATGTTGATGTCTTCATGATCCAGTCGATCACCAGGAGAAAGAGAAAGGGTGAGAGTAAGCAACCTTGCCTGACACCGGTCTTTACTTCGAACGACTTTGTCAACTGTCCTCCATGAACGATTTTGCAGTTTAATCCATCGTAAGAATTCCGTATGATATTGACTATCTTCTGAGGCACACCGTAGTGTTGAAGAAGCTTCCATAGGGCTGTTCTGTCCACGCTATCAAATGCTTTTTCGTAGTCAATGAAGTTGATATAGAGTGATGAATTCCATTCAATTGATTGTTCCACAATGATCCGTAGAGTTGCGATTTGGTCTGTGCACGATCTATCCTTACGGAATCCTGCCTGTTGGTTGCGAAGTTGGGTGTCTACGGAGTCTTTCATCCTGTTTAACTATACCCTGTTGAAGACTTTCCCTGGTATTGAGAGAAGAGTGATTTCCCTGTAGTTATTACAGTTGCTGAGATCGCCTTTCTTTGGTATTTTGACCAGAAGTCCTTCTTTCCAGTCTTTTGGTACCTGTTCCTCATCCCAAATCTTTCTGAAGAGAATGTGGAGTATCCTTGCAGTTACCGCCACGTCTGCTTTGAGTGCCTCTGCTGGAATGTTGTCTGTTCCTGCTGCTTTGCCACTCTTGATTTGTCTGATAGCCATGCTGATCTCTTCAATTGTTGGTGGGCCAACATCGATTGGGAGGTCCCTGAGTGCTGCTTCGATGTTGGGTGGGTTTAGTGGGGCTCGTCGATTCAAGAGTTCTTTGAAGTGTTCTACCCACCTGTTTCGTTGTTCTTCAATGTTCGTGATTATCTTGCCTTCCTTGCTTTTCACTGGTCGTTCTGGTTTACGGTGATTTCCAGAGAGTTTCTTTGTTGTGTCATACAGTTGTCTCATGTTCCCTTCTCTGGCACCCTTTTCCGCCGTCATTGCTAAATCTTCCACATATTTACGTTTGTCAGTTCTGATGCTCTTCTTCACTTGCTTGTTTACTTCTGTGTATTCAGCTTGTGCCTTGGCTTTTTCTGCTCTTGTTCGACTGTTATTGATTGCTGCTTTCTTGTTCCTCCTTTCTTGAATCTTATCCAGTGTATCGACCGTGATCCAATCCTTGTGATGGTGCTTCTTTTGGCCCAGAACCTCATGACATGTTGAAGTGATTGCCTCTTTTATCTCTTTCCAGTTGCTCTCCATAGTAGTTCCTTCTCCATTGAGTAGATCATGAAAGGCTTGGAACTTATTGCTGAGGGTTATCTTGAATTTATTGAGTTTGTCATTATCCCGAAGAAGAGCCGTATTAAATTTTTGTGATATTGTCCTCCCCGTTGTCCAGTGCCTCTTGAGTTTCAATTTCATCTTGGCGACCAGCAAGTGATGATCTGATGCTATATCGGCTCCTCTCTTTGTTCTCACGTCCTCCATCGTCCTCCTGAACTTTTTGTTGATGCAGATATGGTCGATTTGGTTCTGTGTGGTGTGATCCGGTGAAGTCCATGTGGTTTTGTGAATGCCTTTATGTGGGAATATAGTCCCGCCTATGACCAGTTTATTGAAGGCACATAGATTTGCAAATCTCTCACCATTTTCGTTCCTTTCTCCGAGTCCGTGTCGTCCCATGATCTCTTCATATCCGGTGTTGTCAATTCCAACCTTGGCATTTAGGTCTCCCATCAGAATAGTCAGGTCTTTTGTTGGGCACTTCTCGACGATTGACTGCAGGCTATCGTAGAATTGATCTTTAGCGTCTTCATTGTAGTCATTGGTAGGTGCGTAGCATTGGATGACGTTCATTGTGATCCCCGTTTTCTTTGTTTTGAAGGAGGCTTTGATGATCCTTGGTCCATGAGATTCCCATCCTATATGTGCATTTTGTGCTTGTTTGGACAGCATCAATGCAACTCCTTGTGTATGTGGGGCATTTTCTTCTTCATGTCCGGAGTATAACAGCAGCTCCCCTGAAGCTAGTCGTTGTTGTCCAACTTGCGTCCAATGTGTTTCACTGATCCCAAGCACCTCTAGGCTATCTCCTCATTTCTGCAGCAATTTGGAAAACTCTCCCACATTGCGCGAGCATTCCATGTACCTAAATAAATGGTTGCTCTGGTTGTCAGAAAGGGCATCGGCCTCGTGACTTCCGAAGAAACTCGGCTTTCATCATGAGGCGTCATAATTCTTCTAAACGAAGACCTCCTGACTCCCAGGACAGAGTTTAAATGGTTTGAATAATTTTTTTCTGGTTAGCGTTTTTTTAGCGAGTTAGTTTTCTACGGGATGGGGTCGCTAACCTCATGCCCAACCCTCCTCCTTTATCCGGGCTTGGGACCGTCAGTAGCCCCCGGAGGGACTCCAGGCGGAGTTTGTTAGTAATTAGTTGAGTTCTTTTTAGTCAAGATACTTGGATAAGAGGAATTTCAAGTTTGAGCTGTGTACAATGAAAGAAATTAAGAAATATGTAAGATGCATGCAAGAATATAAATACTTCTATAATATAATTGTTGATTACTTAGTAAATATTTTATCCATTTGTAAAATCAACGTAAAAATTTTATCTTTTGATTTGTTTTGCAACTTCGACTGACCTTTTTTATAAAGGATAGTGATCTATGGCAGATAGAGAAAATTGCTACTTCTATCTGAAGTTTGTGCTGATGATGTCGTTCAGAAGAACGATGAAAGCTCCACGACCAAACCATCCAGCTCAGAGAACAAAACTCCATCAAAAAGAGAAAATTGCTACGTTGATAAAAAAACAATTGAAATTAACTCGGATCACCGAAACGACTTAAGATCTAACCTGCCTTATATATCTCGAGTTTTATGTAATAAGTAATACGTAGGAACTTGAATATGAATAAGAACACTCGAATGGTTCAGTTCAACTGACTAACACACAGGTGACAATTCACTCCAATAAAATATAGTTAATTATGTTTCTCACATATGTCAGTCTTACATCGCAAATACCATGGTTATTAAGAGCATAAAAATATTTGACTAGTGTAAATATAATCTGAAAAATGAGAGTCTACTGTTTCACTATGTAGAAATAATAAATATTTTTACAAACGATTTGTGCTGGAATCATTCAAAAGATTTTATGAAGATTGTTGGCTTTTTCCATCTATCGGTGATCAAAAGATTCGGACACTAAAAACGTTTGTTGGAAAAAAATCTGTATTACTCACTTTTTTTCTAAGCTGCACATCTTAGTAGGCTTTTGTTAAAGTTATTATCTTCATGATAAACAGCTTCATCTACATATTGGGCAACATGTTTCTAAACCAGTAGTGTCAACGAAAGAAATTGTAAACGAAGGTTGGACTATGTATTCAAAATCAGAATCAGTGATTAAAGCTAACAGGTATTTCCAAAATTGTCAATAATACCTCTCCTCTTCGTGATTTCCTTCTCTGTCTCTTCAAACTAATATAAGCAACCATTCTTCGCACAACATATCAAGTTTTTACTTTTTGTATAATATATTGTTCTCAAAAGATGAATAATTGAGTCTGGTGATTTTTGAAATTTCTAATATAGTGGTAGAAACAAATGTCTGAATTTCATCAACCATATTGCTCATTTCCAATGATGGTAATACTACATTGACCTTGCAAAAAATTTTTAGTTTTTAATTATGTTCATCTGTGACATTTAATAAAACTGTCAGGTTTGAAATCTGCGATTTCCCACAGTTTAGCTCTATGATACAACTTTTTACGTTTTATTGTTTTTTTGAAAAACTTTTCACATAGATGCATGTTAACTAATTGAAATTTTCTTCTTCAATTTCCATTCGAATTTATATAACGAAAAAAGGGTTAGAAGAAATTCAGAGTGATGGTGATTCACCACAATGTCCAGTATGTGGCTGTGTATGGATTCATATCCCTAGTTTTGATAGTCATGTAATATGTGACAAACCTGATGATTCTGATAAAAATTCAAATCATACAAAATGTATTTGTTATTTATCCTCATCAGAACAAATTAATAATCAACAAACAGATAATAACAATGGTCAACAAATGAAAAGTAATCAACATGATGATCAACATCAGTCCTATCACGGATATCATAATCAAAATAATGAACAACAACAAATGAATGAAACACTCCGCTTTACATATCAACCAGTAAATTTAAACGCTGATTTAAATTTAACGGAAAATATGACCGTCGTAAACACTTTGTTGCCAGATCCACCTTTTTCTGAGTATAACAGTTGTGTTTCTGCTTTCTCATTGGAAGTACGTGTACTGTTGTGCTTGTTGTAGCGTGATAATTTTTTTAATGATTAGTTTTAAATGTATTGCTTTCAACCACTAAACGATAACCTATATGGATTATAATATTAAGTCATTTAGTCTACTACCCAAACTGCAATTTGACTTTTAGAAACTGACCGGCACAAATAACTAGAGATCCTGTAGTTGGTTATCCCTACTCAATAACCAGTGATTTTAAACTTCTCAAACCTACAAAAGATCAGTTCTTACTCATCTAGCTTAGTGGTAATATCTCTGTCTGCAGGACTTCATCACATAAATGTATGAATCCTAACGGAAAAAGTAACTTTCTCACGACTCCAGAAATATCTTTTGGTGGGTTTCAACCAGAATAGAGTCCTTTGTGCCGCTTTCATTGTCGATTCCCTCATTCATTAGTATCATTAAGTATGAGGAATAGGTTTAAAGCAATGCAGTTGTCAGAACATTAGCAAATTATTTATGTGTTCTATTAGATTTCGAGAAATCTTGTTAAGTAATGTGTACCATAAAAGTATGGATAATTTATAAATGATTCATGTCGTAGACTGAAATAAGCTACTTTCGCGTCATCGTGAACTGATTGGAGTTGTAAATGTCAAACATATCAGATTCTAATTCAAGACAATGACTGACAGGACTAAAATTTCTGCTTTCAATCCTAGGAAATGGGGAAATGAGTGCAAAAACTAGAGCAAAATATTTATCTAGTGTTCTCTAGTTTTGAAAAATTGAACAATCTTTAAAAATTTCCTAAATAAACACGCTACAGTATTTAAGATCCTTTTTGACAAAAATTATTAAGATTAGAAAAAAGTGGCAACTCTAAAGAGAGTCTATTATAGCTCATTGTTATACAATTATAATAATTCTAGTCAATCATTCCTAAAGATCTAACAATCATTATGACGATCTGTTAACTGATGACAGATTTAAAGGTTCTTTTCAAAGATACCTTTCTATCTTTCTATGAAATAATTTTTAGTTTACAATTAAAAAATTTCTTTTAACATTAACTATTCTCTTCAATCTCATTTGAAAAAGTTACCTTGGATGATGTAGACAGCTTCATATTGCTCATATAATATAGAAGTATTTTATAAATGAAATATAGACATCTTTTTACTTATTACTCATGTAAATCACTTATCCCAGCTACTAGACAAAGATTAGATTCCATTTTTAACAATTTAAAACAATAACAGACATTATGATAGTAATATATGCTTTGTATTGGAATCACATGTTACGATGACTAAACTGGTTACTATGTCATTGAGAGAACTATTGTATATGCATTTATCTGTAAGGAAATAAACAGTTACTAGATTGACCATATCTAATACAATAACATATCATATATGATTAAAATAAATTGCTAATATTAAACTGTAAACTTTAAATTTTACATAAATTTTAAACCAAATGACGTACGTCTATAGCTTAGGTAGTTTTATATAAGTAATTTAATCCTCTTATAAGGTTGATACGTCAGAATCTGAATATAAATAATAAATATAACAAAATTATTTAGGTTTATAAATGATAGAAAAATAAGATATATGTTCGGAGACAGTTTACTGACATCAATATCAGTACAAAATTGTTATTTTGTGAAAACTAGAAATTGTTGGACAGCTAAATTGTACTAATATACTACGCTACAATATAAGGAGGAGAGCTATAGTTCTGTATTGACTGTGACTATTCAGTTCCATGATAGATTGATGTTTATATAAATGGGTAATGTGGGTTGGGGTAAAATTTTAATGAAAAGGAATTCAAATGGATTAGATAAAAAGACAGGAATATTCAGTGAAGCGACATATGCATTTCTATAAGTAATCTGCAGGTTTATCAGATGTTGAAGTTCTTGTTTGAGTAGGCCTATGCCCCGACAGATTGCAGCCCGGATGCAATCAAGGACGAGTTCTACCATCAGCTAACTGTTCTTCTCCAGAAAGTGCGTTCGACAGATATTGTAGTACTAGTTGGAGACTTGAATGCTCAGGTCGGGCGTCTAGGCACAGAAGAGAGTCGTTTAGGTGGCCGATGGGGACTCGTTGGTCGCAGGACAGATAACGGGGAACGTCTACTGCAACTATGCACAGACCACAACCTGTTTCTGGCTAGCACTAACTTTCGGCACAGTCATCGCCGATGTGCCACCTGGCGTCCCCCTTCTGCATCTCAAGCCTGGACTCAGATTGATCACATCGCGATCAGCTACCGCTGGCGCGGTTGTGTACAAGACTGCCGCTCCTTTTGGAGTACCTATCTGGAATCTGATCATGCTCTGGTCTGCGCCAATCTTACCTTACTTTTCAGTGGACAAAGAAGTGACCGCCACCAAAGGATTGATGTTAGCAAGCTGGCTGCAACTTCTGTTGTTAGTAAGTACCGAACCGAGCTAGCTTCTAGGCTAGCTACCATTCCACCGAAAAGTATAGATGAGCATTGGTTGCAATTGCATGACGCCATGAAAATGGCGGGTACAGTCTGTTGTGGGTTCGCGAAACGTCCCGCTTGTAAGCACTGGGTTTCTTCTGATTCCCTACAATTCATTGAAGCCCGTCGGTCTACTCCGGGTGACCGTGAGTTTGACCACAGACGAAGGATGTCACGTAACGAAATCGGGCAAAGCTTGCGTAAGGACCGAGAAGCCTGGTGGTCGGAGCGTGCCAGTGCGTTGGAAGCAGCAGCTGCATCTGGTAATTACCGGAAGCTCTTCCAACTCATCAGAGCCACTGGCAGCAAGAAGTTTGGTGTGAGCGAAACAATCTGCGAGGATGACGGAACGCCAATCACTAACATCCATCGACGTCTTGGACGATGGGCAGAATTCTCGAAGTGCAGTTCAACTGACCTGCTGCTCCGGTAACATCGGTCAGACTGTCCTGCTCTCTTTGGCCGGTGACGACTGATCGACCAAATGAGGCGGAAGTCCGCAAGGAACTCCAACTCTTGAAACGTTACAAATCACCGGGCCCAGATGACTTACCCCCGGCTCTTTTTAAAGATGGTGGTGACTTTTTGACTAACGGACTGACGACGTTGTTTACAAAGATCTGGGAATTAGAGAGTTTACCAACGTCATGGAATGAGTCGATAGTTGTCCCTATCTTTAAAAAGGGTTCACGTTGTTCCTGTAACAACTATCGGGGGATAAGTCTACTTCCAACTGCGTCCAAGCTATTGGCTTCCGTCATACTTCGTAGGTTGTTCAGAACCCGAGAAAGATTGACTCGCGAAGAGCAGGCTGGGTTTCGTTCTGGTCGAGGATGTATTGATCATATCTTCACCCTCCGCCAAGTGTTAGAACACCGCCATACTTATCAAAGGCCAACAATCGTAGTGTTTCTTGATATCAAGGCTGCCTTCGATTCGTTGGATAGGACTGTTCTCTGGGATTGTCTATTGAAGAGGGGTGTGCCTGAGAAGTTTATTAACATCCTAAAAGCCTATACACAAACACCTCAGGCAGAGTGAGGGCATACAATCACCTTTCTCAACTATTCCATTCGAGCAGTGGGGTTAGGCAGGGTTGCCCAATCTCACCATTCCTCTTCAACTTTGCCATCGATGACATTTTGGAAACAGCTCTGACGGATGTGTGTAATGGTGGTGTGGATCTGTTGCCTGGAGAAAGACTTCTCGACGTTGAGTATGCGGATGATATTGTCTTACTGTGCGAGAATGCCCAAGCCATGCAATCCGCACTTAATCAGTTGGCAATCAGTGTCCGTAGGTATGGTATGTGCTTTGCACCTTCGAAGTGCAAAGTACTTCTACAAGACTGGCAGGATTCTAATCCTGTACTCACTCTGGATGGTGAGCAGATTGAAGTAGTCGAGAAGTTCGTGTATCTAGGTAGCTGCATAAGTGCTGGTGGTGGTGTGAGTGATGAGATCAATGCACGTATAGTGAAAGCCAGAGCGGCTTATGCCAATCTGGGTCATCTTTGGCGCCTTCGTGATGTTAGTCTGGTTGTAAAAGGTCGGATCTACAACGCGACGGTGAGAGCAGTTTTGCTCTATGCTTGTGAAACCTGGCCTCTCCGAGTTGAGGATGTTAGACGACTCTCTGTGTTCGATCATCGTTGTCTCCGAAGGATTGCTGGCATACAGTGGCAACACCATGTTAGTAATGCAGAGGTTCGGCATCGAGTGTTCGGTCACAGAGACGATAATGAAATTGGTGTCACCATCTTGAAACACCGACTTCGGTGGCTTGGACATGTTCTACGAATGTCGTCCCAGAGAATTGCACGTCGTGCATTATTTGCCGACTCTGGGACTGGTTGGAAAAAGCGGAGAGGTGGTCAGTATATGACATGGTGTCGTGGTATGAAAGAAAGCTGCAAAGGGCTGGCTTCTGTTGGTCCTTCACGACTCCCTGGTTGGAGTCCGAGAGACGGTGTAACGCAGTGGCTAGAGACGTTATCAGATATGGCTCAGAATAGAAGCCAGTGGCGATCGTGCTGTAACCTTCTTTTACTTTCTTCATAAAAAGGTGGTCGTATTCTTCCTTAACTGAAAGATCTGTTCTGATTGTACCTTTCCGTTTCCCCCACCATTGTTCTCTCTCTCTCTCTCTTCTTTTTTTTATAATTCCCCACGTTCATTACTTTTTTTTCTCTTTTCTCCTTCTCTTCTAATTATCATTGTTTTGTGTGGCGCATATATATTTGGTGCCCCCCTTGTACCAATATTTATGTGTTCAAATAAATAAATAATTGAGTAGGACAAAAGTATCATGACAGGAAGTTCCGAGACAGCTGATCCTTCATACTACACAACTTTACCTGCCTATGTATATATAACTAATTTGAAGAAGAAAAACGCTTCACTCAGTAATCTCGGGAAGTGATTCATTCTTCAGTTTCGATTTTATGAATTTCATTTCTCTCTATTGATATGAAGTGCAAGACCTAGGACTAAGGCACGTTTGTACCACCTCCTGCTTTGTTTATGACCTATTTTCTGGTTATTTAGACTTTTCAACTTAACCTATAACCCATTCATTTTATCTTACTTTTAAAGTAATCAGTTACTCTATAACCATGTAAAAGCTAACTTTGTATCAAATTGAGAGTATGAAGTCAAAAATATCTAAATTTGAAATTTAGTTTGATGTACGCTATTATGATCATGCCAATTAGTTGACTGTATTGAACAAATTAAAGACTTGAAAGTTCGACTTATCAATTCATAGCACTTACTGTTTTCAAGTCTACTGATTTTCCATACTAGTTTATGAATCCAACAGATCAGCTTATGATAAAGTCATGTTATTTTAACATATACGAATGAGATGAACTTCACAATTTTAGGTCTTTTTTATTGAAGCATCGTTTTCTTTTCATTTGAAAGAAAATCTTCCTATTTATAACACTTATATAGATTGCTAATGGACTAATTTCATGTGATTGGACCGTTAGACAATATGCATTACAAAAAGCAACTCACTTAACAATAAGTCAAGTAATTCTAGCTAGACAATGTAATTTACTTTCAAGTCATAATAATCTTGTTTGTTCATTGAATCACCATGATGGAAATTGTGCTACACCAGCGAAATGTCAATTATATACAGGACCGGATTGTGTGAAAGTAATGTTTAAGTTAATTCAGTTTCTTCTTGATGATCCTGTCGATGCAATATTCACTGATGCTTTGGTAAGTTTCTTATAATACGATTTCCTTTATATTGAAAAACGTTTATAGCTTTTACTTCTATCGTGAGTATCTAGTTAATATTTGAGCATTATTTTCACAAACTCCTTACCTTATGATGACGAAATATACGTTGATAATGTTATTCGGAAAAATCATGAATGTTTCATAATCATTATTCTAACTCAGAAGACCCTATACTACCAAGAGTCTGGATATTATTTTATATTTTTAGCTAGGATTCATTTTCGTGGTAATTTGGTGGTTTTTAGTGTTGTAACAGACTTACTTGAAAGATTATTCTGAATGGACTAAACACATGAAATCATTCTCTAAAATCGTTTTGATAAAAATCAGACCTACTTAATGAAATAATTCTCCGAGAAGTTAAAAACTAGAGTCGGATTATTTATGAAATGATGAATGGTCAGTTATTTCGTGTAAATCGACAAATGATTCTGTATAACACACAAATGATGGACAATGATAACTGAAGATTTGATAATCAGGACTCTATAGGAAAGCTAGTGCTATACGAGCTTCCCACGGTCCTTATTTTTAATCAGGGTTTTTCTCCTCACTTTTTATAGATTTAACTAATGTGGTTGAGTCATTGAAGGGACTAGTCTTTATTTATCTGTAAGCCTCATCCACTTTAGTGATTTGGTGTGTAATAAAATCTGGACATGGATTCAGAAAGCTCGCTTGACTTTACCAACTAACACTGTCCTTTTATTAAACACAATATCCATTTTCAAACCAAAGGATGAGTATACTGTTCATTAGTTCACTGTGTTTTACTTTTTGGTTGTGAAATGTACTTCAAAGTAGAGGATACTTGTAGTTTACAAGTATTTGATCATAAGTGCTTTCGAAGCATGGTTCATATATGTTGGCATCACCGAATGAGTAGTGCTGAGGTTAAACTCAAGGAAGAAAATCACGAACCAGTCGATGAAGTAGTAAATGTATGATGTAGTTGAGCATACGCGATGCGTGTCACAACCACCTCAGTCGATGAAAGCTAATTACTTCATCAATTGATTTGCCAGCAACCCTAAAAATATCATAGCTCCGTTTACACACAGATTTCTACTGCCGGGAGTAAGGTTTTAATGTTAGAGCTAACATATTAAGAACAACCTGGAAAAGACCGCATGTGATGCACCTGAAGCACTCGCCACTAGGCCCAAACGGTCACTCTCCCAAGTCATCAGGACCACTATTAATACAGTTTCCTATTGTGAGGTATCTCAAGAAGAATCCTTCCACGGCTTGTGAGACCAGGGAACGACAATCGTCTACATACATATGATAGTACTCGAGATCAACTGGTTTATGATCGAATCCCCTCATAAAGAAAATGATGGATCTATGCATTTTGGGATATAAATTTAGAATAAATAACAAAGATTAGTTTCTTTTTCATTATAAAATGTTGTTTCTTTTGCATCTAGTATTATTCATCTCATTGGTTCTCCAACTTATTTATTATTTACCCACTGTTAGCTTACATTGGCTTTAGTTAGAACTCGATTAGCAAGAATAGAGTGCTACTCAGCTTTGAGCCATATCATTTCTGTGAGGGCTGGGATACTACTCAGATTGCCAAATGGAAGCAGATAAAATGGGCTTCAAATGTGTGACCTAATGGTTAAAAATCAAATGGCTTGACTACTGCGTCACCGCTTCAGATTGATTAGTTTCTTTATTGAAAACGCTGCACCATACCTGTTATCTGCACTAGACGATAACTGATTGTTTCGTAGACAGTTAAATAAATGTATAAATCATCTGTTTACAATTCGAAATGCTAAGTTACCGTATAGTTGTTTAAATTTATTTTATCATTTTATTTCATTCTTACTTTTTGGAAATCTAATTAGCGAGCTTTTCGTGAGTTACTTGGATATTTAGTTGCTTATAATAAAGAAACACAAACGGTACTGCAAAAAGCAATTGGTCCAATCCTACGTCGTCTATTACGCTTCGTAGGTGGACAAAGTAACTTATGGAATCTACGTAATCCGGAATCATTTTTACCGTTAGCAACTCATCAACAAAATGATGAAAATAAAACAGTTACAAATTGTAATCTGACAAATAATAATTCATCTTATTTAGATATGAAAAAATCTGCCAGTTGTCAATTAAATGTTAAAATTGATGAAAATAATCTCACAAAACCTACGAATGAATTAAGTATTGTACAACCGAAAATACCAGCTGGTGCCAACTTTCGTGATCGTTGCAATCTTGCGTTAGCGACACTTATAGAACTAGCCAAAGGACAAACAGGTGCTTTAGCTATCGGTCGAGAAGTTCACTCTGGTAAGAAGGCTTTTTCTACTTACTGTTATTTTATTTGCATCCTTATTTATGAAGGAACTTTAGGAAATAGTGCCTTTCTTTGTACATCACTTACATGCAATGTTTTAAGTTCAAATTTTCCGTATAAGTATGATATAAGGATGAGCTTAAGACAACCACAAGGGATTTTTATTCAGTTCCCTATCCAATCGGAAAATGACTTTTCTAAATGAGTAGTTCATGGAAAAGTAAACAATAATATTACGAAGTGTAGACAGATTTTGCATAACTAGTGAATCTATCAAAGTCATAAAATCTTTTCTGTCTGTATACCTAGAAAACAACAAAGTATAAATTCGTCTATATGGATATGCAATATATATCTTCTCGAACCTTTATAATGACTCAAAGAGAATTTAGGAGTCCTCAGATTGTCTCCGGATTAGTAATTACTGTTAAGATTTATGACTAGAAGTTAGCGTTAGAAATTAAGGTTAGAGTTTTCATCACGAACTGAAATTAGCAGTAATGAAAAAACAATTTGTAACCATATGGATTGGGAGCTTGCGGTTAGGCATTTAGGATTTTGGACTCAAAGTTTAGGTGAGGGTTTGTTTGCCTGCGTCATACGGTAAGAACTAAGCATTTAAAACTGTCACTTTCACTCTATAATTAAAAAATATTTTCATTTTCCTGTTAAACGTTCTGAGCACTATACGAGAGTATTCATACTGCTCATGTTATGCGAAATAAGATTAGAGTCGTTCATTGGCTTACAAAAGCTTACAATCGTTTTCCAGACACTGATTGGCTTATCCCTATACTTTTACGGAATTTTATTTACTGTTCTCACGTGATCTAGTCACTTGATAATAGAGTCCGTTAATGACAGGATCGTTTTGTACCTGTCGAACTAATGACCTACTCTTAACCACTTACTCAATGACTATGAATTACGATCAAGATCTTAACACCAATTAATCCACGAGTTTCTAATATCCCCCTTGTGAACAACCAGAAGATGACAAGGTGGTTTCACCGTATATTATTCTAACTTTTATATACATCAGTTACACGACCACAACACACCAATAGGACAACAGAGTCGTAAGTTACACAAACACGGTAATAGATAAATAATTAGACAACAATAATTCCGGACCGGTAAGACATATATCGACAAATAATAAGTCAAATGAAAGGTTATAATTAGGACAATATGAAAACAGCACAACCCAAAAATGTAGATATTACACAATAAAGATGTATGTAATAATTCCATGTAGAATAGTTCCGAAAGTTTTGTCTTTCCAAAATATTCACTCCTACATGACGTAATGAGCTAACAGTAATTAGCAAAGCGTTTACAACTGGTACCATCATCTTTTTGAAAGGGCTGTCTTATAGCCTCATCTAACCCGACTTTTTTTCAGGTTAACATGTTTTATCAGGATGGACATTTGAGAAGAAATCATTCTAATCACTGTAGAATTAAAATTTTTTAAATAATTACATCTTTCCCTACCTTACGCTATGTACGACCCATAAATATTGTTCACCATCTCGTGATTTCACCGCAAGTGAAACTTCTCGTTACCAACTAAAAATATTTGTCCATGTAAACTACATGTAAGAAAATCGGTTGTGTGACAAATCTGTAATTTTAAATGTATTCTTGGAATAATCAAACAAGTGTCGTAGTGTGAAATGAGTGAAGTAAATAAATGTAAGGATGTTTAGTAGCTCATGTTTAAACGAAAACAGTCCAATTGTTTTGAACATATAAGTTTAGGACACATCCATCATGATTAAATATAGTTCCATATTTAATCTCTCCATAGATGTAATGACATAGTGTAACTATATAGTTAGTAACTTCTTCAGTTCAATCATATCAGTTTTGACTCACTTTGGCGGTAAAATGGAATGAATAAACAGTAAAGCTTCTTAATGAAGCTTTGAAATAAGAAGAAACTAATTCTTTCAAACAAGTAGAATACACCTTAAGTCAGAATAGAAAATACCATTGTTTTGTTGTTTGTAGTTGAAATTTTGCACTCAGTACTTAGGATTATTTTTATAACACATCCTGATTAGACAAAAAAGTTTATACGTTGACATAGATGTATATTTTGAGTGTAGTAAAGTTACTTTCTTCGTAAAAAGCGGTTGCTTCTTCCTTAACTGAAAGATTTCTTCTGATTGTACCTTTTCGTTTTCCCATCATTATTACTATCACACTACCTTACACTAATCTGGTCGTTATTGTTCTCTTGTTTTTTTTTAATCCGTACTCTCCTTACCTTTTTTCCCTTCTCTTTAAATTCTCATTGTTTTGTGTGGCGCATATATATTTGGTGCCCCCTTGTACCAATATTTGTGTGTTCAAATAAATAAATAAAATAGGGACAACTGATGGTCAACATATATCAATAACATAGTGAAGCGAATTAAAAGTAACTATCATTATTTAAATCCTAATACTTCAGTTTCTGTATTCATTTTCTAATTTAAGTTTTCATAGAACCATTGAAAATAGCACATTTCCTTTATACTTAATTTGTACAGCTTCTCAATGTTTACCTGTTAGTGGAATACAACACATGGTACGTTTTGTTTTAAGTTCTGCAAAGTTTCATGCTACTCATTTAATCGGTCGTCTAACAGTTGTTGATAAACTAATTCGAATGCATCAAACAAGAAGAAAATTACTAATGCAACAACAATCACAACGTCGTGAATCCTTATCATTGTCATCTGATTTAAGTATCAAGAATAATCCTGATAATAATAGTAATAATAATAATAATAATAATACTGACATGTCATCACCAATGGATAAGTCATCATCAGTTGTTAAAGATGAAACAAATTCATCATCATCATCACTAACAACACCATTGTCAATAACAGACCAATCATTAGCTAGACGACATTTGTGCTCTACTATAATATTTGCTCGACGTCATTTATTACCGATTTATCCGAAACCGGATAATATGACTATGTGTTTTCCATATCATTATCAATTGCAATCAACTGATGCACATTGTGGTGATTTTTTATCAGGATTACCACCACCATCATCATCAATATCATCAGCGATGAGAACGATTAAAACTACAACAACGGATCAACATCAACACCAGAATGAATTAAATAATGTGGATTATTATCATTATACACAATATAAAGCTAACCGAATTGTAAGTTATAAGAAATTGTGTATCTATGATTAAATACTTTTTTACTGATAATTTTGAATAAACATGAGAATATTATTTACGATTTCTCGAAATTAACTAACTTTAATGAGGCACTTTTAAAAATAAATATATATAAGCCTGTGAAATTCAATTTGACAATAACTTAACGAAGTTAGTTTAAATGACTCGTATTACTGCCGATTATGATATAATCAAATTATTTTCCATTACGTCATTTGTAGAGGAAAAAAATAAGTTACAGATACCACTGGACTGGACTAATTCTCATGAATCTATGATACCAGCTCAGTAGATCCCAAGAATTTATTCACTCTCTATAACTGAAGCTTTATCGATCTTTAAATGAACATTTTCAAATATTAAACATTTGTTTAAAAAAATTAAACAAACAATTCAAAGAATAACACACTTGGAAAGTGGAGTTGAACAATCCGACCTTTGATCTTGAAATAAATTATTCTCCTGTACTTCTGATGAAATTTCTACTATAAACGAGATATCTGTCCATTCATTTCTCTTACTGTCAATGATTTCTCAGTAAATGACAAGCATAGCAAGTGTCACAGTGATTTTTAGCATACTAAAGTTAACAACAAACATTGAACAATTCCAGTCTACGAAAATTCCTAAATAACCATTCCTCATCATGTAACTACTGATGTTTCATCAGTGGCTCTAACAATACCAGATACAGAATTTACTTGTTATTTCAATAAGTTGAAACAACAAACATTTTCACACTGTCGGTAGTTGGATTTTTAAAAAATCTTACACTCTAAAGTAATATAAATCGACAACTTCGGAAAATTTAATCTTTCTTCATGCAAATTGATTTTCGATGCCTTACTCTGCTAATCAAGTACCAATTTCATTCATGAGAGGTATAAAGGTTATTACTTTTGATCAAATTAAGTACTCAGATAGACATTTTTAATCTAAATTCAAATGGAATTGGATAAATTGAACGATTGATTCGAACAGCCACAGTTGACAAACTAATTTTCAAATACAGAGGTGATTTTTGAAGTAGAAAGAAAATCAGAGTAGTAATAGTTGACTCATGTAGCTCAAGCAATCATAGGATTCAGTGCTAGTAACCTTAAGAGAACGTTGGTTCAGATGTTTCACAATTCATTTTTTATTTCATCAAATCCAAGTAATTTCGTATTCACTATATACCGTTATTTATTATGAGAAAATAGTTTATTCCAATCTACTCAAGAACGTTTTTTCGAAAGACTATCTTAACTGTTTACTTTATTTATAGGCTAGACGAGTCTTTCTCACTGCTGCCAGAGCATTACTTACTTGGCAAAGTGAAGAAATTTTTGATCGTTATGATCCAATTCCACCGTCTACGTTTAATGCAAATTCATTTATTGAATCAGAAATTAATCGATTGGATGCACCACTGGCTACATGGTTTCGAAATCGATTGTGTTTGCTACTTTACTCATCAAATGAAACATCTAATGTACATGGAATAACTAAGAATAATAGTTGGAACATTTCATTATCAAATCAATTACCAACAGATATTAAACAATCATATGCTACACCATCTAATACTGATGCCCTAGCTTTATCATCATACATAACATGTCCAGCTTATAACAAAAACATCGGTAAAATAGAAAAATCCAATAGAATAGACGAAGTTAATTCTTCTAAAGATATTTCAAGTCAACAACAGCGATATGAACAACAAGGTGCTCATAATTCACTACATCCACTAGATGAAGAGTTATCTTTTAAGAACACTTCTTTCTCTTCTATAAAAATACCACCAATCCCACCACCAAGAAGATTAGCTATCAGTAATTCTGAATTAATAATTGATTATAAAAAAGATTCCACTAGATCTGAGAATGATAACAGTATTAATGCTCCTGCTGCTACTGTTAATAACGGTGATGATGATGATGATGAAAGCGAAAATACTAAAAAGATTAAAGCTCAAATTTTAAAATCATCATTTGCTCGAATTGCACTGGAACCAGCGTATGATCTGGTTGCATTATCTGAATCTGGTAACTATAGTAGTGTAAGTGAATTTGAAGATGATGACGAGGATGATGATGAAAATGAAGGGGAAGACCAACAACAGCAACAACAAAATAATTTAAACGAACCAATTTATACAGGTCGATCACTTGGTTCCGAAGCTGATTTACAATGTGAACAAGTTACTGTCTTAAGAAATGCCTTAACACGTTCTACACATCAATTAAAACCTTTATTGCCAATACCTGGTCTGTCATTTGTCATGAGTTCATTTCAACAAACTAAAAAATTACCTAATTCAGATGAATATTATGAATCCGTTGATTGGATACGTGGTCCTATTCTAGGTCATGGTGCATTTTCACAGTGTTACCAAGCACGTGATGTTAGGACTGGCCTTCTATTAGCTGTAAAGCGTATACGTCTTGGTCGAAATGGTATGTTTTCACTTTTCTCTTCAGAGAAGAACAAAGCATATCCATCACAAATACATCAACAAAATGACCATAAAAATGAACCAAATTGTAACAATAATAATGATAATAGCAATGATAATAATAATGGTCAACAAAATCCAATTTATCATCGTCCATTATCACCGACATCTTTAAATCAATTAGCTGAAGTTGAAACCGAAGTACGTATTATGCTCCAGTTAGATCATCCTAATATTCTACGTTTATTTGGTGCTGTGCATTGCGTAAAACGTGGGTTCGTTGATTTATTTATTGAATGGATGCCAGGGGGTAGTATAACAAGTTTATTACAGCAATATGGAGCTTTTAATGAATCAATTACGCTAAATTATGGTATACAATTAATACGTGGTTTAGCCTATTTACACAAACATGGCATATTGCATCGTGATTTAAAAGGTAACTTAAAGTGAATATTTCATCCACCGTTATTTTTATTATAATAAGAAAGCTTTCAAATTATTTCTCAGCTAATACTACTAAATTAAACTAGCAAGTGGACAGACTACAAAATTGATCAGCAGGTTTTGTCAAATAGATTATCGTGATGTTAATAGCGCAAACGTTTTTGACCACTATGCAACTGGATTCTTTAAATTTGTGGTACGTTTATGTTATATAGACTATATCAACTCTGAAATTTTCACCACGAATTAATCAATTTCATTAAAATAAAAGAGTTATTCCATATCGCTTATCTTTTGATAACTACCCTCCAAACATCAGTCCGTGATAAAAATCAACTTTAACTAATCTCCATAAGTCCCCCAATACCATATTTATTTTCTTCACTGGAAGGTTAAAAAAGGAAACTTAGTTCATATGAGTTATGTAGCTTTGAAGTAGACCAACTGTATAGAAAGCTTCACGTTAAAATAATATGACTTTAATGCACTAAACGTTTTCTTGTAACTGAAATTCAGAGTTGAACAAGCGTTTTATTAGTTTTGAATATCCCCCCATTGAATTATTTAAATGTGAATAGCATTGAAATTATTAAGAATATGATTGAAAATCTGAAATGTTTCTGACTAATATTTGTAGTGTTTGTATTTTTTTCGTTGCTGATATTCAGAGCTGCAAATGGTCAGTCTCTTTCGGCACAAGTCAATCATGATTGAATTGTCTTAATATGATTATTTAGTCAGAATTTATTAATAAAAATTCAGCTATTGGAAAAGGCAAATACTATTAGTTAAAATTCATACTCATTGCACAAGCCAGTGGCAATATGGACCCAGTAGCTCAATGGATAATGTGTAAGAGTTTGAAATAGTAGGTACTGGGTTTGAGTCTCAGAGTAAACATCAGCACTCGGATGCAGGTATGTCCAGACGATGAGTTCTGAATAGAAAGAAACACATCCTGGATTATACTTCTAGCCACCATCCAACTTCACTAAAAACGACTTTGACTATTATTGGAAGAAATATCACCTTCTAGGAAACAAAAATTTCATTACCATTTTCCAAGTTAACTTACTAATGGAGACCAGTCAACACAAAGTCGGGTTCAAATAAATCTTTCAATCTTTAAATATGTAGTAACAAAAATAGTAAAATGTGGATCCAATCACTCAATCTAATGTGGTCCCAATACAGCAATATATAAGTGGTTTTAGAAATTTTGTTAGCTAGAATATGAAACTATGTATTTAATGTGAATTGTAAAATTCCTAAACTACACAATTGACACTTTAGTCATCATCTTATTTAAAAATACACCGTATTTTACATTAAGTGCTCATATTGCCATTAGCAGTAATATCACAAAAATGTTACTCTTCTGTGACTGTGATGGTGAATAACCAATAAGCACATAAATGCTTGAACGCGCGTTCATTTACTGAGTACATGGAATACTAAGCTCGTTGAAGAACTCTTATATGATCTATAGGCAGCCTCAAAAAATTCAGTTACGATTTGTAAAGTAGATGTTAATTTAGATAGATTGACATTCTTTGTTAGATCCTGTATAGCAGATTTGCCATCAACGAATTTCAACTGTTCTTTTGTATGAGTGAATAAGATCGAAATATGGATATCACAAATTTCTGTTATTCCTCTTAGATCACCTTGACGTTAATTATCTGTTGTGCGGTCATTCCTACTGTTAACGAAGAGTTGATATTACATCTATTTACAGTTTTTCAATCAACACTGTTTGTCTGTAGGTACATTAAACGGAATACAGTAAAGTATAATGTATCTTATATAGGACTATATTTGATAATTTATAGTTTCACTTTTTGTATATTTGTAATATTTAAGGTGCTAATCTTTTGATCGATAGTACTGGGACTGTTATCAAAATATCAGATTTTGGAGCCTCAGCTCGTTTAAGTGGTGAACAAAGTGTTGCTGGTCAATTTCAAGGACAAGTTATAGGTACATTTTCATTTATGGCACCAGAAGTAAGATTACTTTTTTTATTTGTTGAATGTTAATTATATGTCTTATCATTGCTGTGACAGGCTCCATTGAATGAGATAATTCATTTGACTAAACTGAAATTAAGTCAGTGATTGACGACGAGATAGTATGTCTGAAAATCGATCGCAGTAATGACAACTCCAGTTAACCCCTGTTTTCGTTGGAAATCTTGGGAATTCTACTCCATGTCGTTTACTTACTCTTCTCAATTCACATTTATTTTTAGAAAGTTATTTAAAAATCAGTTTTATTTTATTAGCTTCAGGAGAATCATTGACAATTGATGAGTTCGATATAGATGTTCCATTCTAGTTTTAGATTTTTCCATAATGTTCACGCTACAATTCCACATCGGACCATTCGATACTTTCAGGTCTCGTAGTGAGAACGATACTACTAAGCTGGAATCCAATGGTCTATGCATTTTCAAACTTTTTCTATTTACGATTTAACACTAACCACCATCCATTATTTCACCGGCTATTCATACTATTCCTGCTTGTCAGTTTGGGAGGTGTGGAGATCGCTAAGTTTTATGATGATCAAAAACCAATCTAAGCCAGATAACTATAGAAGACCTGGAAGCTTTGGACAGTAGTTTCATCGATGATCAACTCAATAAACCACATTTGATTAAATGCTTTAGGTTTTCATGTAGGTAGTTTATAGTCTTCAGTTTATCTTTATTGGACTCGATTAATTCCAATGTGATAAAGAATATTTTTCTTTCTTATTAATATTACTGTCTTAGATATTGTCAAATAATCCAATCACTATTACGACTTGTATTTTCATTTTTTAAAAATATTATTAGGTACTTCGAGGTGAAACATATGGTAGAGCTTGTGATATTTGGTCTGTTGGTTGTTGTCTAGTAGAAATGCTTACAAGTAAACCACCATGGCATGATGCTAGATTAACAAACCGTTTTGCTCTTATGTTCACTGTAAGTGTATAACAGTATATGTATATATTCTGTTTATTCAATAAATATATTACTATGGGGGATTTGTTGAGATTGTGAAACTTTCTGTAGCTTAAATCACAAACTGATCTTAGTTAAGCAAAGATGGATATTGGCTAGCATGTTTGCTTAAAAAGCTTGTGACTTGAGGCTATATCGAGGCAATCCGCACAGGATGCACATGAGACTGACCAATTGCAGTCCTAAATAACAATGGGAAGATACAAGTAAAACAACACCAAGTGAATTTGATCTTAGTCCATCATTCAAAACCTGGTAGCATTGGATGGCCGTTTCATCCTAGTATGGGACTTTTCATCAATTTGCATCCATGACTCCGCATCTGATAATCTAACACAGGACCTTCAGTTTCACATGAGAACTCTCAACTTCTAGACCAAACTAGTCAATTTTACGATATTCCGTATGCTCGATCAGTGCCTGCGGTGGATTACTGTCTCATACCCGATAAAAATAATAATAATGATAATAACTTTAATATGATATTTACGCTCCGTTGAATTCAATAAGCTAAATGAAATTAGCCAACACTCACAATTCATCTTTAAACTAGTTAAAAATTTAAATCATGTGTTGTTTTTAAAAAAATAATTAATGGAAATATTATCATGAAAGATTAGCGCATGTGTGTGTCAGTTGTTTATTTGTTTTGTGATGTATATATTTATTTATTTATTTATTTGAACACATAAATATTGGTACAGGGGGGCACCAAATATATATGCGCCACACAAAACAGTGATAATTAGAAGAGAAGGAGAAAAGAGAAGAAAAAAAAAAGTAATGAACGTGGGGAATTATAAAAAAAGAAGAGAGAGAGAGAGAGAACAATGGTGGGGGAAACGGAAAGGTACAATCAGAACAGATCTTTCAGTTAAGGAAGAATACGACCACCTTTTTATGAAGAAAGTAAAAGAAGGTTACAGCACGATCGCCACTGGCTTCTATTCTGAGCCATATCTGATAACGTCTCTAGCCACTGCGTTACACCGTCTCTCGGACCCCAACCAGGGAGTCGTGAAGGACCAACATAAGCTAGCCCTTTGCAGCTTTCTTTCATACCACGACACCATGTCATATACTGACCACCTCTCCGCTTTTTCCAACCAGTCCCAGAGTCGGCAAATAATGCACGACGAGGAATTCTCTGGGACGACATTCGTAGAACATGTCCAAGCCACCGAAGTCGGTGTTTCAAGATGGTGACACCAATTTCATTATCGTCTCTGTGACCGAACACTCGATGCCGAACCTCTGCATTACTGACATGGTGTTGCCACTGGATGCCAGCAATCCTTCGGAGGCAACGATGATCGAACACAGAGAGTCGTCTAACATCCTCAACTCGGAGAGGCCAGGTTTCACAAGCATAGAGCAAAACTGCTCTCACCGTCGCGTTGTAGATCCGACCTTTTACAGCCAGACTAACATCACGAAGGCGCCAAAGATGGCCCAGATTGGCATAAGCCGCTCTGGCTTTCACTAAACGTGAATCGATCTCATCACTCACGCCACCACCAGCACTTATGCAGCTACCTAGATACACGAACTTCTCGACTACTTCTATCTGCTCACCATCCAGAGTGAGTACAGGATTAGAATCCTGCCAGTCTTGTAGAAGTACTTTGCACTTCGAAGGTGCAAAGCACATACCATACCTACGGACACTGATTGCCAACTGATTAAGTGCGGATTGCATGGCTTGGGCATTCTCGCACAGTAAGACAATATCATCCGCATACTCAACGTCGAGAAGTCTTTCTCCAGGCAACAGATCCACACCACCATTACACACATCCGTCAGAGCTGTTTCCAGAATGTCATCGATGGCAAAGTTGAAGAGGAATGGTGAGATTGGGCAACCCTGCCTAACTCCACTGCTTGAATGGAATAGTGGAGAAAGGTGGTTGTATGCCCTCACTCTACCTGAGGTGTTTGTGTATAGGCTTTTAGGATGTTAATAAACTTCTCAGGCACACCCCTCTTCAATAGACAATTCCAGAGAACAGTTCTGTCCAACGAATCGAAAGCAGCCTTGATATCAAGAAACACTACGATTGTTGGCCTTTGATAAGTATGGCGGTGTTCTAACACTTGGCAGAGGGTGAAGATATGATCAATACATCCTCGACCAGAACGAAACCCAGCCTGCTCCTCGCGAGTCAATCTTTCTCGGGTTCTGAACAACCTACGAAGTATGACGGAAGCCAATAGCTTGGACGCAGTTGGAAGTAGACTTATCCCCCGATAGTTGTTACAGGAACAACGTGAGCCCTTTTTAAAGATAGGGACAACTATCGACTCATTCCATGACGTTGGTACACTCTCTAGTTCCCAGATCTTTGTAGACAACGTCGTCAGTCCGTTAGTCAAAAAGTCACCACCATCTTTAAAAAGAGCCGGGGGTAAGTCGTCTGGGCCTGGTGATTTGTAACGTTTCAAGAGTTGGAGTTCCTTGCGGACTTCCGCCTCATTTGGTCGATCAGTCGTCACCGGCCAAGGAGGGCAGGACAGTCTGACCGATGTTGCCGGAGCAGCAGGCCAGTTGAACTGCCCTTCAAAGAATTCTGCCCATCGTCCAAGACGTTGATGGATGTTAGTGATTGGCGTTCCGTCATCCTCGCAGATTGTTTCGCTCACACCAGACTTCTTGCTGCCGGTGGCTCGGATGAGTTGGAAGAGCTTCAGGTAATTACCAGATGCAGCTGCTGCTTCCAACTCACTGGCACGCTCCGACCACCAGGTTTCTCGGTCCTTACGCAAGCTTTGCCCGATTTCATTACGTAACAACCTTCGTCTGTGGTCAAACTCACGGTCACCCGGAGTAGACCGACGGGCTTCAATCAGTTGTAAGGAACCAGAAGAAACCCAGTGCTTGTAAGCGGGACGTTTCGCAATCCCACAGCTGACTTGACCCGCCATTTTCATGGCGTCATGCAATTGCAACCAATGCTCATCTATACTTTTCGGTGGAATAGTGGCTAGCCTAGAAGCTAGCTCGGTTCGGTACTTACTAACAACAGAAGTTGCAGCCAGCTTGCTAACATCAATCCTTTGGTGGCGGTCACTTCTTTGTCCACTGAAAAGTAAGGTAAGATTGGCGCAGACCAGAGCATGATCAGATTCCAGATAGGTACTCCAAAAGGAGCGGCAGTCTTGTACACAACCGCGCCAGCGGTAGCTGATCGCGATGTGATCAATCTGAGTCCAGGCTTGAGATGCAGAAGGGGGACGCCAGGTGGCACATCGGCGATGACTGTGCCGAAAGTTAGTGCTAGCCAGAAACAGGTTGTGGTCTGTGCATAGTTGCAGTAGACGTTCCCCGTTATCTGTCCTGCGACCAACGAGTCCCCATCGGCCACCTAAACGACTCTCTTCTGTGCCTAGACGCCCGACCTGAGCATTCAAGTCTCCAGCTAGTACTACAATATCTGTCGAACGCACTTTCTGGAGAAGAACAGATAACTGGTGGTAGAACTCATCCTTGATTGCATCCGGGCTGCAATCTGTCGGGGCATAGGCGGAGATGACGAAAAGACATCGTTTCTCACGCCGATTTCTTCTCACTCTGATGGTACTTTCTAGTCTAACAGCACATAACCGATTGTATAGTGGTGAGTATCTCCGCCTGTCACGTGGAAGGCCCGGGTTCGATTCCCGGTCGAGGAGTCGGCTTTAGCCCCCAAATGCCCTGGTATGGCCGAGAGCGGGGAGGGTTCGCCCTCCCTCTCGAAATACTCTCACACGGCCACGCGTATACAGCCTCTGCCAGGGAAGTCCTACTCACTGCCTTCTCGTGGCGGGGGTGTTGTTTACGAAAATGAGAGGACGAAAAGCGAACGTCCGGCGCTATAACCGGATCCCAATTCTATGGTGCACATGGGCTCCATTATCCTGAAGGAACAAATGGCGTATGAACCAACTTTTGGTCACCGGCTTCCATGGGACTGCATCTCCTCACGATGCTCCACTGCCTTGTGGACTAGACCTTTAGGTCAAAGGCTCGGGGTGTGGCCCCCTAAGAAAACCACCTGCTTCGGTTTGGGCACCCGGGCAGTATCTCAGCCCACACACCAAAACATGATGAAATATGTGATGTATATATGGGTGTGTATACTATATGTGTAGATAAAACTAACGTTAAGACATTTAATAGTTTGCTTTAAGATGGTGTTTCACAACTAACTGAATCGAAAATTCACAGTAAGTTTGTTGCATTGTTTCTTTTCAATCTGTGAAATTTCCAAAACACTTAAATGAATTATCCAGTTGTTGATATAAGTGACTGCATTTCGATCAGTCTTTGGAGGCATATGAATACTGTGTGGATTGACTCAATATAACCATTACTTCCCAGGCTATCTAGAATAGATGAAACATAACTAATAGTGTGAACGTCAATACTAATATGCAAGTGCATCAAGTTGATGAGTCCTAAATAAAGTGAAATACGAGTCCTAGATTTCACTGTTAGCCTCACTTAATCTATTCTGTTTTCTTCGTGATTTTGTAACAACATTTTAACTGAACAATAATATTCTAAGTTTTAACGGATTTATAGACTTTTGATTAGCAATAGTCAACAACCTTCTACAGAGCATTATAATCGCTACCTGAATTACTACTTAGTAACATTTGTTGATCGCTAAGCTAGACACTGAGTTTTATCAATAACTACCTAAATAAACGTTCAAAAATTATTTATGAATATATCCTGATTGTTTTCATTTACTTCTTTTTGTCCTACACCATATTCCTTCTAATTTTGCTGGTAAACAAACAGATTAATAAAATCTATCGATCACATCTGTAGTACATGAGTTCTTTCGAATAAGAAGTGACTGGTTTACAAGAATTCAAATGCAAGATATGGTAGACCAGTATCTGACAATAATTTCTGAGCTCATTTCATCCACTAATTCCTAACCATTTTACTACTCACTGTTTTCTCTGATTATTATTAAACTAATACGTTTTGTTTATTATCGTCATAGTGATTGGTATCATATCTATCATATTTTCTCATTTGTACACTATTCAGATTGCTACTTCCAACTCTCCTCCTACATATCCGAAAGATTTGACTACTGATCTTATCGCCGTTCTAGATGCTTGTTTTGCACGTAATCCATCTGATCGTCCAACAGCGAACCAACTATTAACTTTCAATGTATTTGCACGCCTTATTAGTCAACAGCAATCAGTTACTTCATTAGAACAAACGAAACAAGCGTTGATATCATCCTCAGTACCAACATCTAATGCAATAAAAACGCATAAAAACACTGATAAAACGTTAAAATGTCAGATAAACTCAATGAAATTCAGTACAAAGTCTTCATTTAGCTATCAACGTTTATTTAAAACATTCCAATCAAGTAAAATTAGCTCTACACTGAATGATAAAAAAGTGACAGTAGTTGAAGAAGCGGAAAATGAAGAGAGTGAAGATGATGGTGAGGGTGGTGTGGGTAGTTTTGAGAGTGATAGTAAAGCTTTAGCTACATCTACACATCTTAAACATATTCAACATCATTCTGATAAACATCGTCTTCAAAAGCAGCATAATCAGCATTTCGATGACAGTGGACTTGTGACTAGGCGAAGAAAGACAAGAAGACCAACTTTACCACCATTAAATTTTCATAGAAAATATCATCCGCATACACCTGTTGTCTTCTCATCCTTCAAATGATGATAGATCACACCATTTTAAGTTATCATGTAAATATTTAAATTGTCAGAAATGTAGTTTGTGGGCATAGAAGCATGTATATCCAAGACATAAGTTGTTTTTTTAAACATTTATTATAGGTAAGTTAACTTTCTTTTCAAAGAGTTATGTAAACAAATTAATGTTGATACGAAGACACTATTGAATAAAATGAAAAAATCATGCAACTTGTCATTAATTTGAAATTACTTTAATTTATCGACCTAACTCTGCTATGCTAATCAAATACAAGGCATAATTATGTTTAGTTAACCTCATTTCAATCACTCTGAGTATTATATTATTCTATGAATGGCAGAATAGTGAACTTCTATCTTTGAAAGTATTTGCTTATTATCCGTTGTATCATGATAAACAGTATCACGTAACAGTATCTTATCCGATCTAGTTACTAACATATTTTAATAAGAATTCTTAAGTAACCTCAGTAACACCAGTAATACAAACTATGTCGATGAATTTTCATTTATGTGATACCTCTTAACGTCAGTTTGTTCATCGAACAACACTTGTATTACCTCAACATTTCAAGTCATATTCATTGAAACGTAATTTTAGTAAACATCGATTAACTAGTTTTTAATACTTAGTAGTGGAGAGTTAATATAACGTTTATGATTATGCTATCAAACTGCATATTACAAACTATCATTGATACAAAATTTATCTAATTTATGAGTAGTTTCTCGTGTATAAACTAAGCTAAATATATAAGTATGTTGATATTAAAAAAAACCTAATCTTGATACAGTTAATAACTTTCGGAGCTACCCAAATTACTTAGATGCCTAAAACTAGGTGTAATTTGCTCAGTGATGGTTACTGATTTCTATTTTAGGTAATCTACCCCAAGTAGTGATATCTGTGTGAAAAAAAAATCCGAAGAAAGGAAAGTGTTAACTGTTAAGTTGAATTAGATCACGTAAACAATTTGACCAGCGTTTCTTTTTCAAAATTTACGAAAGACACTTTTTACCCGATAATGTCTTCTAATATCATTTTTCATCTACCAATAATCTAAACTTGTCAGGTTCTGTTTACTGAAACTAATTGATTTCAATGTTCAAGATCAAATGTATTATGAGATTTTCCCATAGAGGAGTGAATTCAAGTTTTATAACTACGGAACCATTAAGATATCGGTTTATTTGTTAGTTGAATTAAAGTATCTAAGATTGGAATCAATTATTCATTCATTCATAAACAGAGCAGAACCTGACATATATGTGCATCGGTTTAAGTTATTTAATCACATTAGCAAAGCACGATAAAATTGTCAAGACCAATGCTATATTGCTAAAAGTAGAAAAGGTTAGACATATACATTGTGATTTGAGGAGAAAGAATAAATTCGAAGGATGAGAAGCTTGAATATTTGAAAACAAAGTGCTAATTCATACGAATATTCGTCAAGATTAGAACGAATAGTTTGATAGAAATTGGGCTCCGAGTATAGAGAAGTCATTATATGTGAAAATTATATTTGAAATAATCTCAGAGATTGAAATTTAAATAATTCCAACATTTCGTCCAACTAACTTGTTTGGTATATATTTCTTTGATGATTTTGATTTTGATTATTACCCTGAAGAGGTCCAGACAAGTTAGCTGGACGAAACGTTGGAATTATTTAAATTTCAATCGCTGAGATTATTTCAAATATAATTTTCACATATAAGGTGTTAATTCATTCACACTATCGCGATCAGTTTTAAGCCATTTTAACTAACATCACCAACCATCGGTTAAAATAATCTCACTGACTCCAATCACTTGGTCTGCACCTATGAAAACGACTTAGGCCAACAGTCAATGACTTTGTTAACTGATAATATATCTTTGTTTACTTGCCCGTAGGTTTCTTTTAATATACTTGTTTAATTACTTTCAATATTTTCATTCTTCAACTAAAATTTCCAAAATAAATCTCATTTTCTTATTCATTTCTGTTACTGTAAGGTACACAATATAACAAATATCATTAATATACAGATATTGTAATTAGTACATTATCGTACCCATGTATATATGTCTAGGTAACTAAGGTGTGAAGAAGTGAACATGAATCCGATAATGTGATATCTCATAATTATGATGTAAACCATTATATATTGGATTAAATCATTATATTATATTAGTTATATATTCGAATAATTTGCATTTATTTCATCAATTCATTTATTTCAATATTTGCTTTTTTTCAATTTCATAGGTATTTTCTCTTCTGAAATATATCATTAAATTTATTTAAGTCTTTTATTTCTATTCTAAAATGAATTGTAATTTTTATATTAACGGTTCACAGTTTTAAATGTTGTATAAATTGGTTGTTGGTATGGTATTTCTAAAAAATAAACAAAACAAAACAAAAAAAAAGAGAGAGAGAGAGGGAATTTTCTCAGCTTTATTTACATTATTCTTTTGTCTACTACTGATAATAGAAAGAAAGAAAAACAGAAACGTTCTTTTCTATCATTGTTGTTCATATAATAATATGGATTTTTTTAATTTTATTTATTCAATGATCATTACTATTAGTAGGATTATTCCATTACTGTTGTTAATTATTAATTGAATCGTATAATTTGTATTATTTATCATTATTATTATTATTATTAATGAATGAATGAATGAATGAATGAAGGATGGAACTCGACATATTTGTAAATCTTTCATTTTATAATTATGTATAAATGATATGAGAGATACATATTTCTTTACTTAAATAACATTCTTATTTATCCCAGTTGATTCATTTTATTTACTTCAGTAGTTATATATGGTTTATTCATTAATCTTCCATTAATGATAATTGATTTGATTCATTGAAAAGAGAAGAAAAGAAAAAAAAAGACAAACAGTAGTATTCTAGGTGTACTTTACTGATAGTGAAAAGACAAAAAAGAGAAGAAAATAGTTCAATCAAGCAAGTATTTCTTTGAAATATTATTATTATTATTTTTAATTATGACTATTGTTTATACTTAGGTTATTTATCACTGATTACAAAGGGAACTTGTCTAAAAATAATGATTGTCTTTTTCTTCATCTCTTTATGTTCTTCCTCTTCAAGTTATATTCTATCAATCTGGGTTGTTTACTATGAGAAGAAAAAACAATTTGATTTTTCTCACGAAATTTGTATTCTATTGATTGATTGATTGATTGATTTTTGTTTTAATCGTCAAATATGTTTTACAATGTAAATGTGGTGAAATAATCATCATCCTTTATCATCGTTTTACAGAAATACGTTTCTTTGTTTTCTATCAATTTACTTTTTTTGCTCATATTGATATTATGGTTTTTTAATGGTTGCTGTTATATATTATCGTTGTATTATTATTATTAAGACAATCAAACTGAGTCAAAATTTTTCTCGTTAGCAATATATTACTATTACTACTACTAATTACTATTAATGGAAATAACTAGGATGTTTTTCTACTATATACACAAACCAACCGTAATACTCATTACAATATTTGTGATAATCAGTTATAATTGAATGTTTTTATTCACATTAGGATTCTGATATTGCATTGTTTTTTTGTTTGTTTATTATGTTTGTTTTTTTAAGAAAAATATTTCTCTTTCAACTTATGACACCTTTATCACAGACAGATACATCACTTTGTACAATCAACATTCTTTTTCTTTTGTATTTAGTTATTTATTAGATTGTTTTAATAAATATTTTCTCAGAAAAGGAAAAAATAATAATACAAGAATACACACAATGATTTATATCATATATCAATGTGTTCTTTTTATATATTTTTAGATATTTTATTGATTTCAATATTTGAAATCATGAGTTAATTGACGCTAGACCACCATGAAAAACCTGGAAGTACTGGACAGCCGTTTCGTCCTAGTATGAAACACCTCAGCAGTGCGCATCCATGATCCCGCCCCTCGCGAGATTCGAACCCATGACTTATCAGTCCAATGCTTCCAGGTTCTCCATGGTGGTCTAGCTTCAATTGACTCATGATTTCAAATATTGAAATGATTAAAATCTCCACAAAACGCCTTCAGATATTTTATTGTTCCGATGAATTCTGTCAGATAGTTTCGGATTTGATGAACATTTTCATATACTCAAAAATGCTTAATTTTCTTATGCTTCCCTAAATGATTTGGGGTCTCTAAAACGGTACCATCTAAAATTTCAATTAATACTATGTTATCAACTGTAGATGAAGTGAAAATTAGACTATCGCATTAACACTGAATGATCGATGTGTAGTAACATTAATTAATATTAGGTCACAGATTTTTTATTGTTGATGGTTACTGATTCAACTACTTAACATATCCACTCAATAGGACAACTAATTTACTAAGTCCATGTACGCCAATAATACATATAATCTTAGCTGCGCCTGTCCCCACTAAGTATGCTGACTCTGGTTGGCCAACACAAGTTCTCTCTGATCTTAACCTCCCCAAATTGAACACGAAAGTGATATAGGGAGCCAATCGAATGTAGTCTGATGAGAAAATCAATCGATGATAATCAGAAGTGACCTATAGGGCAAGTACATTTCATTGGTTAAGACACGGATCATTCTCCTAAGGGTTATAGTGGTATATATTGAAATGAGTTTTGTGCATTTTATTCGGTAGCACAATATACTTTCTTGCTCAAGTAGTCATTAAGGGGGGGGGGTTAATCCTTAGCACAGCATGTACTAGTAACAGCCTTCGGACACCACACGTCACAAAAGATAGCAGCCAGCACCTGTATTTATGGCTCGAAGCCCACACAATTACATCGATTGCAAGACCGCAACGTATAACAAGTGAGGAATGTCAATAGATTCATAATTAGGTCATCTGTGGTGCAAATCAAGTATCAGATGTACAATTATTTAGTTTTAGTTTCTGAGCAATAAGTATAGATCAAAAGTTAGTGGTTTAAACGTATGCTTACTATTAGAGCAATATAAAAATACCATAGACCAAATATTTGGTGAATACATGATAAGTTCTTCACTTACTGTTCTCCCATACTCAACTGATGAGTTTCTGTCTACTAAGTAACAATGTAGTCCAGGTGACTCAACATAGCTTGTTCGGTTGTGTTATTACATATTTGTAGATGATTTACAGGAAACCCTAGGACTTGATTTGAATCCAAACAAAAGTAATAAATTTAGAGCGTAAAATAATGAAAATTTTTATCTAGTTTTTCAATACTATTCATTGATACTTATGAATGATGAGTCTGTCAATAAGATAGTTTGAGTTAATTAAATGCAAAATATTGTTTCTTAATATAATAAGTATCTTTCAATGATTAAGATCATGAGTCAGTTGAAGCTAGACCACCATGGAAAACCTGATAATAATAAGTATCGTTGAATGAGCATAACATTAAACGTGATAAGCTAGATGCATAACTTGACCGCAGTTTCTTAAAATTATCCTAGTAGTTGTGTACAACTACTTAAAATCTCATCAATCCGACTTCTTAACCACAGAAGAGTAGATATTATCTCATAGATTAGATTGCGTAACATTTCCTTAGATAATACAATCTCATGACATCTACTTTACCAGAGCGAAATTGTGTTCACAGTCGAAATTTTAACTTACTATTAAACCAAAACCTTTTTAGTTAGTATCAATTAACCGTGTGATTTTCTTGATAAAAAGTCAATATGAGGCTAGAGTGACGTACATTATAAGCAATGGTGAATTAACCTTCATATTCAATCAGATAAAACTGTTCATCACTTGGTCATTAAATGACATTCAACTGATTATTAATTTTAGTCATTGGCAATGGGGAACAATTATTGATGATTTTCCTAGTGTAATTATCCAATGATAAATGTGTATTCAAGGTGAGTGTCCGTATGTGATTTGATGAGTTGGTTAATTTTTTGTCGAAAGTATATTTGTCCATCAGTTAAATGAAACATGATGACTAAAAGGTGAAGATGTTGGTTATGGTTAACTGATTATGAAAGATCAGTGTATATGCCTATGTGATGTCTATTGTTGAAATACGACTAAGATATAATTAACTGGAAGATGATTTTCGTCATGAAATAACATGAGCTAATAAAAGATTAGAAACTTAACTCAATAGTGAATTGCTTCAAAATAGATTTCGAGCTCTATGGTGAGAAACGGTGACTAGTATAACTGATTTATATCAGTACTCAAATAGTCACCGGTAACATTAGACAATGACCTTGTTGTAATACAAATTACATAGAGTTGGAAATATCAACTACTAGAATTTGATTCTGCGATCCTTAGGCAGCGTACTCCTGTTCAAACTGGAAAATCATGAGTTCAGTCCCTGAAATTGTTGTGGGTGTTGACGGCTGAGAAATTTTAAACCAAGATGAAGCAGTTATCTGACAGTCCTTTGTATTCACTAGTTTTTTCAGATGATATCAGTCTGTGATGGGAATTTTCTTTAGCCTAATTAATTTTATTGTTTAAACAACATTGTTAATTAGACTTTATATCTTACCTATTTATTATAAGATGTAAGTTATTGTTGACTTAATATTCATTAATTGTGAACAGTTCCAGTTTATGGATATTTACTTTGTCATCTTGTTTAATTATTAATTTATACAAGATAAGATGAAGTAATCTAATATTTACAAAATTTAATCCTAATAAAATATGCAATCATTATTATTTCATCTTATTTCTTACCTTAATTAAAATAAATAATTTCTTTTCAAGTTTCATTGTAATTGGATAAAAGACAATGAAAGAAGACAAAGATGACATAACTCACAATATGTATATGTAGTTGCAATATTCTATGAATATAAACATACACAATACATGTATATTTATGCATAGATTTTACCATTAGATTGTATTTATTTATTAGCTATGAATAACTACTGTCAGAATAAACACAATGACAACTGTTAATGAACACTATTTTATTTAACAAACAATTTCCTACTCTTCATACTTTTTCACTACTTAATACTGTTGTTACTTCTATTACCATATAAACCCATACAAACAAATGGAAAATTTGGAACTTAATTAGCTAATGTACCACTCAGAATTATTCATTAAACATTTCGATTTACTGTATGATAAGAACTGAGTTGTTTTAAGGGAATTTTTCATGATAAACCAGTGTTAGAAAGGACTTATCATACAACTTTGTAAATTACTCCTATTTGTTCTTTATAGTAGTTTAATCTTTTAATAGTGCAAATTTTAGACATGCATTAAGCTTTTGTTGATTAATGTCAAGTGACTTAGTTTAATCTATTCAAACCTTGATTGTTAATCAGTGCAAATAAAATATAAAAATCAGCGTATTCACATATAGTTGAGATCATGTGTCAATTGAAGCTAGATTACCATGGAAAACCTAGAAGCACTGGACGGTCGTTTCGTTTAATAGTTAGTAACTCACTGATGACAATGGTGGATGTGTCGCTCAATTTCGTGGATTAGTTGAATTTAGATATTAACACCATTCGATGCCGGCTCAGTGGTCTAGGGGTCAAACGGTCGTGCGCGAGACTGATAAATGCTGGGTTTGAATCCCACGAGGCGTAGCTGTGGGTGCACACTGCTGAGGAGTCCCACAATAGGACGAAACAGCCATCCATTGATTCCAGGTTTTTCACGGTGGTCTAGCTTCAATTAACTCATGATCTCAGCTATTGGAATTACATACAGTTTTGTTCAATTTTTCGTTTATGATCGATTTTTCGTTGTCTATCGGATATTCTCTTTCCCTTGCATCAAACCATGTCAATGTTTGCTCAGTTATGACGATTAGTGACGACCGAAAATTATCAGGTAACTGTTTCTGACTAGTTTAACATATTATAATAGTATGAAACCACATTCATATTTGGTGAACAGTAGCCTTTGTCAGAGTTACTCAGGAAAAGACATTTTCGTTCTCGCTGTAACTCAGTTACATTTTAGTGGCCATTTATCTGACTAATTAAATCGTATTATGGTTGTCATCGAAATATACATCCCGGCTACCCTCGTATATAATCATTGACTTCAGTCGCATTAGTGAATAGCGTAATTAAATAAGTCAAATACGAGAATGAATTTCGAATACGTATATTATATACAATCGTTGATCTGGACTGACAACCATGGAAACGAAGCGAAGAGGAGAGAGCTAAACGAAACGGATCAGAGAAGACATATGAGCCAACTACATTTAATCAAACTTCACTCGATATTTATAGTCAAACAAAAATAAGTTACAGACACAATGAATAGGGTAATTAATTAACACACATACGATTATAAAAAGGCATCCAGGGTTAATGAGCGAATAAGTGATAAGGTCAAAATGTAGCTTGAGGAGAATGAACAGATTGGTTTATCCAGAAGCTAGAATAACCCATGTGGGGTTGACATAGTATCAGCCAGTACAACAACACCCCTGTAGAAAATTGAACATTTTAAAAATGTTTGTTTTCGAAAACAAAACAAGAAGTTTGTGGTTAGGGTTAACAACAAGTGGTGGAGAAAATTTTTACTGCACCTCATAAAGTACGGTGTCGAGTGAGGGGTGAATGCATAATACGAAAATGTTTTATTTATGTACACAAAGTACGTGAATACCGTAAAGACGCAAACAAAAATGGGAATGTTAGCATGCGATTATGAGCAAATTAACGTGCATTCACGTTGTGCCTGTCTGGACGATGGGATAACATGTTCGTATAAGCGATTCAAAATACCGTTAAAACAGTAATAAATCGTTTATGTGTATGACAGCAGAATAAGTCGGGAAAATAAGTACGGTAGAATATAACAGGAATCGGTCTGTGGTGCTGACTGAATATGAGGATAAAGAATAGTGGAATATGAACATGTTTTGATGAGCCACAATAGGGCAAATAGCGTCGATTAGCGATGAGTGGATCTGAATTTACATACATGGAGTTCTTGTTCGTAGGATAGAATCAATCAAACCGTGAAATGATGACTGCATAGATGG
Organism: Schistosoma spindalis; assembly: GCA_946903255.1. Taxonomy (NCBI): domain Eukaryota; kingdom Metazoa; phylum Platyhelminthes; class Trematoda; order Strigeidida; family Schistosomatidae; genus Schistosoma; species Schistosoma spindalis. The sequence goes on along the minus strand of OX336417.1, from coordinate 5,479,445 downwards.
GCGACATTCACCGCTCGACTACAATTGATGATAATTATATAATGCGAAGTTAGTGTATGCTATCGTTCCTATTAAAACCAGGTGCATTAAGTTATCGTTAAATATGTATTGGTAGAATGACCAAGGGAACAGAATAGTGACTGAGGGGACGATGTATGCAGGGTCGTACTCCTTTTTGGTCGTGGAGCCTAATGTGGTTTATGTCGTTTGAAGGATACGCACTCGACTTCGTTTGTTAAAAAACCGTATCAAGGCATGATAAAAAACACCAATACATACGATTGTTCATGACAGGCGAGTGAAACTGGCTTAGATGTGACGAACAAGAGTGTATCCCTTAGAGACTAGCTCTAAACTCTATGTTCTGGAATATTAATTGCAGCTGCAGCATGCAGCTATACATGCGAACGAATAGATAAGATAAACAAAGTCGTTACTAATCGGTTAGCAATCAGGCGTCAAATATTTGCTGCATTTATGGACATTAAAGTAAGGATCATCAGTTAAACAAAAAATGGAATAAACTCACTTAAAGAGGGGAAATTCGACGTTATTGAATATTAAAAAAATAGTCCAGTAAGTTTCGATTGTCGTAACGTGAATGGGATGTTCATAAGATTATAATTTGATGTGTGAGGGATATAAATGCGTAATTGTCCTAAATTAATATCAACACGAACAGCAACAATAATTCCTCGTTAGGTGATAATATGACACTAATGCGATGATGAGAATATGATAATTATTATAATCATAATTGAATGATCTAAATAGATCAGTGAATAGATTATAGTAATTTCAGTAGTTGAGATCATGAGTCAATTGAAGCCTCTTCTGATACTAATCAATATATGCTCACTAATAACTGGCTTCAAGAGGTATTTCTTCGAGTCCTAGTGAGAAGCACTGACTAGTGTAATTCAACTGGGTCTGTTGTGAGATAGTAACTCACCGAAGACAATGGTGGATGTGTCGTGGATTAGTCGAAGCTAGACATTAAAACCATCGGATACCGGCCGGCTCAGTGGTTTAGAGGTTAACCGTTTTCGCGCGAGATCAATAGGTCCTGAGTTCGAATCTCGCGAGGCGAGATCGTAGATACACACTGCTGAGGAGTCCCACAATAGGATGAGACGACGGTCTTATGCTTCCTGGTTTTCCATAGTGGTCTAACTTCAATTGATTCATGATCTCAACTATTGAAATTAAATATTGTTATGACTGGATGAAAAGTCAAAATTATATTGATTTACTCATTATGATTTTTATTCAATATTACTTCCGTTTTAATGAAATTTATTGATTACTCAATGTAGTATTTGTTTTGTTTTCCTCTATAAGATACGATATTCTTGTATCCAGTTGACACGAACTATACTCAGCATGTAACTTGTTATAACCCTAAGTACTTATCATAATATGTGATTTCATCCTAATTATTAATCAAAAATGGTTGTATGAATCAATATAGAAATGAATGTATTTTTGACTAGGGTCGTCGTAGTAGTAGTGATCATGTTTTGGGGATTAATACATCTTCACTTTTACAGGTCTTTGTCTTTTAACTTTTGCTTCGTGGGAATTGCGGAGGTCCCTCGTTTCGAGTATGAGTGTTAAGCGTTATATATATATATATATATATATATATATATATATATATATATATATATATATTACGGCCGTCCAATGCTTTCAAGTGTCCCATGTTGATCTAGCTTCAATTGACTCATGATCTCAACTATTGAAATTACTACAATCTCCACAAATACCCATTCTGATACATTTTTATTAAGTTTAATTACTTCTGCTAAACATTTGTTTTCACATTGATACTTTTTCTTATTTTTATGCATTATGTGTAGTGTTGTTAGTTTACTTTCTAGAAAAAAAAGAAGAAATTGAATTCACTTCAGAATGTATAACGTAAATCTATCTTCCTATCAACCTTTTCTATCATCTATAGAAACTTTGGTATCTCTCTCTATTATCCTCTCAGGATAATTACCTACTATTGTAGTGAACAAGAACACAAGTGGGGACAATCGAACGTACTTAGATAAGAAATTACAGAACATGTTACTAAAATCTGAGAACCATACAATAAATACTTAATTTGCAAAATATCAATCAATTATCAGAAACGTGACTGTTCCTTTTACAAATATCAGTCAACCATCTCAGATTTCATTGTTCCTTCATTTTCATACCAATTACTTTCCGTTTCCGTTCTTTCTTTCTCAATCTTCTGCTGCCAGACATTCTATTCTTAACTATAGTTATATACTACTTATGTGAATATAAGTAGTTCACACCACACTCGTTCCCTCTTCAAAGCAGTCGTTCTTGCGGTGGTTCTATTCACTGTGCCACTTACTTCTTTTCTGCAGTCTGTGGCACGCTCTCCGCCAAAATGTCGAGTCCACTATCAGCATATACTACTTATGTGGATATAAGTAGCCTATACCACAGTATTATTTTAGCTAATACAATTACGTCTATATATATAAAATTAACCTTATTCTCTATAAGATATTCTCATGTCAGGATTTTTTTAAACTTCTTATACATATCACATGTATATAGTTTTAGGATTGTATGTGTATATATGTGTAGACGTGTACATGAAGAAAGAAAGTTCATTCCATTAGTTAATATGCATAATAATAAGTTAAAGGTGTTTTAATAAATATTCTATTACAATAATACAAATGAGTGACTGATTAAATATAATTAAAAAAAAAAAAAAAAAAAAAAGAAATAGACTCATTTCTTTTATTAAGCGATTTGTCTTTAAACAAGTTCATTATTTTCATTATACAAACAGATTGTTTCCCTTTCCTTTTCTACTTTAAAACAAAAGGAGTATAATGGTGTTTTTTTGTTGTTGTTTTTTATTACTATATAGTAACACTTATAATAATTATTTATCATATTAATAATAATCATTATTGTTACTATAAGGGAAACATACATAAATAGGCACATATACACACATACACATACTGAGAAGAATAGATACATTTATACTGCACAATAATCATGTCAGATAATAGTACTTCTTTTAAACTAGTCAATCTTATTCATGTGATACACTATTTATTTGTTCTTTGTTGAAGTAAAATATAAATTAATTAATCATATGGAAATAATGACTAAGTGGTTAGTTGGTTGATTAGTTGGTCAGAATGACTCAGTTATTCAGTGATTTAAGTGCAGAGATAAATAGTAAGTTTTATGTTCAACCACTATCTAGTATTCTTCAAACATTAAACTTCACTCGAGTTTGCTCAAATCAAAAACAAAACTTAAAAGTGAACAAGTATCTGCGTAGCAGTTTGTTCTGTTCTAGTTTACAGCTGTGTAACGTGGCCATTATGAGTAGAAGACACTCGTAAGCTAGTAGATTTGACCACATATGCCTTAGAAATATTACTCACATCTGCTGGGATCACCGGGTAAGTAGTAGTGAGGTTAGAGGCAGAGTATTAGGGAATGATGGTAAACCAGTTGATGGGGTTGTGAATCTTCATAGACTGAGATGGTTGATCCATGTGTTGTGTATACCTGAACACCGATTACCACGATGCGCAATGCTGACTAGTGTTGGGGATGGTTGGAAGAAAAGTAGGGGCGGTCAAACGAAAACGTGGCATCAGTGCTTGTAGTCACTAACTTCTGTTGTGAGCCATGTTGGTAGATGCAGACTACTTGGTTGGAGTCCGCGCGACTATCGTAACCAATGGTTTGAGGAGACTCTTGGTGACATGGCTCAGAATCGATCACAATGGCGTCGGTGTATACACTCTCTGTCTTCCTTTAAACTAAGAGATTAAAATCGCTTCATATCTTTCTTTCTACTAACTAATTCTCTATTCCTGTAATACCTCCTTATATGCAATCTTTCTTTTATATATTACCACCGTTGAATTAACTACTTCTATGAATCCGGTGTTCATCTTGTTGTGCTAATGAGGTATGGCAACTTGGACCAATGCACATATGTGCCTGGTCCTACGTTGTAGCTGACTGATCAATAGATCACCCAAACAACAAAAATACACTAGTAAAAACTTTAGAATTTACATAGAAACCACTAACCCTGAATAATTGATATTTCAGTCAATATAATACAATTAGATTTTAACCACAGCATGTAATAACCAGGATTATACTCTTCAGACAGTTTCAGGAAGAGTTTATTAAACATTTCTGTATTTCATGTGATGATGATCATCTAGTTAGAAAGAAGTGGTAAAGTCATGAACCATTAAAAGAATCACAGGACAACTATTTTGTTCTAGTTTGAACAACTCAACAATGTCCACACAGAACCAAACTTAAAACATCTAGATTTAGTGGCAACTGCCTTCAGAAACACTAGATCAGTTTTATATAGTCTCCATTTAAAACTTCAGTCAAGTTTTTATGTATCATAACAAATATCCAGTTCCATCGATATGTAATTGTGTAACTCCAGGCATTATTGAACCCTGTCGATCACAGCTTTTCATTAGAACATTTGGAATTAGTCTCCAACTCAATCAAGAATGAGTAAAAGATAATAGTTTGTGTTAGAAGTCGCTGGTGGACACTTTCATTTGAAGATGGTTTTTGTCAGAATAACAAATAGTATCACTTATTGACTGGGGGAAATCCCAAACTCCCACGAAATAAAGATATGTATTGACTATTCAAATCTTCCCATTGATGCTTAGGACTTCATTTAATATTGCCACTAAGTCACAAGCATTTTTAAGCAGAGATGGACAGTGAGTAGTAGTGGAATCCAGGAAGCGCGTTTTTTCCTGTTAGAGACTACTCATCTGAATATACTTGTATCCTAGAGTTGATGCTCACTTCTGAACTCAAACGCAGTACCTTCCGCTTTAAACGCCAACGCATTATCCACTATGCTTGTATTATACTAAGTAGTTTGCATTATATTAAACGGTTGGGAATATCATAAACTTACACAAAATGCACTTGTCCAGTCTCAGGGGTATGAATTAAGGGTAACTTTGTCTAAAAACTCGTCTAACATTTGTACGTGTGGTTGATATCATATCTGATAATGAACATTAGAATGTTTTTCTGTCATTTTGATAGATATCAGTCTATAGATGTCGGATAACTCCCAATTGACTAGACTTCTAAATCAAACTACATAATTTTTGAACTATTTCACTTCCCTGGCCACACTTTACCTCACTCACTTCCCTCCACTTCACCCATAAATTAGTCTATTTTATACCAGAACATCAATGAAATGAGTTTATTGTTCCCATTGTTTAGTATGTCTGTCTAATGTATTCATATAATCTTATCTGTGTGTTTTGATGTCGTGCTCCCCTCCTATTTGGTCTATTTATGTAAATATCTCTCACCTACTGTTTGGTTGTTTCTCTGACAAATCTCTCTGTGTTGTTACACTATTGACTGCCTGCCTCCTTGTCTGCCTGCCTGCCTGCCTATTAACTGACTGACTAGTGGGAAGTGGAGATGAAGATGAAGTGAAGAAAAGTTGCAGACCCAAATTTTAGACATTCTCATCAATATTAGATGACGCACACGCATACACACTACACATACAGATACTTGACTTTTACTTCGGATAGAATGATTTGTTTTTCATCATGTTTTATATTTGGACCATGAGACAGTGAATCACTGTTTTTTATACTGTTGAGGATTTGATGATTAATCTTCTTGTTCATTTACTCAATATATGGACAATTTTGTCTTTGATTAACGTCCTTTATGAATTGTGTGTTCTAGCAATATTTCTCTCCCACTCACTCTTTCCTTTTCCCACACACACACACACACACACTGATGATTACATAGTACACTTTTATTGTTGTATTTGTTTTTGCATGTTATCCTGTGGATGCATTAATGTTCTGATTTTTCTGTTTATTGATTTACGTCTTTTATATGATGTGATTACCGCGACGATCAATAGAATAGTTCGAATCAAATTGCTGGACTCACATTCATTGATCTGTACAGTGGGCGTATGCAAAACCTTCAGACAATTAAATTAGATATGCAATGACTCAGTATGTTTTCTGTTGACTGAGAAGAGAAATTTAGCCTATATCATTGGAGATTTCGTGTTTTGGGGGTTGTTGTTTCGCGAACTGAACTCATGTTTGCATATCGCCTTTTTGTATGGATACCTTGAAGTATTAACAACAATTGAGCTAGAAGTTTATTAAGCTGAAGGGTCTGTAATGAAGAAAAATATTCGTTGTATATTTTAATATCAGTCTTTTTTAATTTCTCAATACAAGGTTAAAACGAACTGAGTTTTCAGCTTACACGAACCTTATGATATCAGTAGATGGCATTCTGTCACTCCCTCTCTCTTTGTGTATTTTCATAATGGAAGAGGAAACAACTTTCTTCATATACTTATTATGGGAAGCTCATAACAACTTATGTATGAAGTAGATAAGATCAATCCGATAAAATTAGATTTACGATTAATGATTGTTTCTCTGGTCTTACACGCGCCGTATGATATCATTGGACTAATAATTGATGAATAATTATTATATGACTGAGAAATGCACGAAATGAGTTCTACATTTATGGTCGCCTACTGTGACTGATTATATATATAAATATATATATATATATATATATATATATATATATATATATATATATATATATATATATATATATATATATATATATATATATATATACTGATAATATTAATACTAATAACGATAATAATTATTATACGTAACAGTAATTTTGTGATAATTACCGAATGTTACAAAGAAATATCATATTGGAACTAATCAACAGTAATGCTTTACTGATGTGCCAGTTAACGTCATTTCGTACGTTATTATATTTTCACTAACAGCTCTATTTGATGCCTCATTTACTTTCATGGGAGAACTCCCCGGGCACTGAACAGAGAGTGTTGTCCGCCAAGTGCGGGTTTCCCACCCAGTCGCCACGTCGTAGCTGCGAAGACGTACTGCATGTGGGCCTTGGTCTGTATGTGGTGCTGAGCAGATGACCTGGTTGGGTGGGCGCTAGCCTTAGGTGCACGGTTATTGATCACATCTCACAATGGGGGTCACGGCACGCGACGTCACCTATTTTACCAACACCTCACAAACACTTCATTCCTCACATCAATATTCACACACACGCACACACACACACTTACGTCCCTACCTCTCTGTCCGCTTACATCAACTACACTCTCTACCGGAGGTACCACATACTCACTCCACATACACAACACTGACCATTTCATAGATTATCAACGGACACTCATGATGCAGATTCACTCGGTTCTATTCTTTATGTAATTAGGTCGTCACTTCTCAAACCGAATTACAAATCATCCAATAAGACACATTAACTAATGCCAATCACTTCGGTTATTCTCCACACACTATCGATTCACATCAATATCAGTTCGATTGAGTCGAATACACTGTGTTGATTAATAATCACCACAACCCTGTATTTCACATCCCACTGCACAACAGGAGATCAAGTTCATTTACCTCTGTCATATATTAACTTCAATTTAATTTTCTCACTGTTTGAATATTACAACCCCTAATGATTGAAATGAATTAGTCGCATTTTAGTATATGTGTAATCAACAAATATTCAGAGTAAACTAATTTCTTCTATTTAGCAAAATCACAAATCACAATCGTAAAATATGAGAATAATACATTGAATACATTATCTGTGCATCTTCCTTGAATTATCTCTTACAAGCATCATCGTTCTTTCATTCCTGTTGCAACTTAAACTGCATTGCTTTTCTTTATCTTCTTCTTATGCTCCTCCATTGTCAGCAGTAATCATACTTCCCAATCTCCATACACATTACTTATATCTGTCCGAATAATTAGTACACCACACATGTGTAATCTGACACTATCCTCTCCATATTTCAAACAAGCCACAAGATTTTGAGTAACATTGAATAGTGGCTAGCAGTGAAAGCGAGGATGTGAGTTTCATTCTATTTGTGGCTCACCAGTTGTATGTGCCTGGATCCCAATGTTTGTGTTCATAATTGCACTCGGATCCAGTATCTTCAACTTACAATGTCGAGTGCATTATTCCCTGAGATGTTTTCATATAGCTGACAAATCCCGAATGGAGTGAAACGTGCATCTCGCATTCCACAGATTGTCACTATCCAACTCTACTTCTCATTTCCAAGGTTTAACTTTATATTTTTAAATAAATTTAGCAAAGGTAGACTGTTCATGATAGAATACTAATTGTAAGTAGAGATAGGTGGATTCAATGAAAGAATACAAGCTGAACTAAAATACTAACTTATTTGTGATATCTCAAAGAATGGAAAAACTGTATTGCTGACTTTTCTAGTCATGAGTCTGTACTACTGAGAATCCATGGAGTAGGATGTACCACGTCTAGAAAGAATTGAAATCTGTATTGCTGACTTTTCACGACCCAGTGTTTGTGTTGATTGGACATAAAACAACTAAGTCATTTTTTTTCAAATTTATACAAGTTTAAACCAATAAAGTAGAAGAATAAATCAGTTTTTCCACTCATTGAGATACTACAAATATATAATAGTGATATTGGGCGAGACTATAATTTATGGACCAACCAATCGTATTTAGGATAAAAGGTCTTGAATTTTTGGCGCGGAATTCACTCATTCATTCGTCCAAATAGCATTTTGGCATTTTAGCTTATATTAGTACGTAATCAAAACCATAAATCTAAATCCTAACTCTTACCATCAGTTGTAAATCATTGTCTTTATTTTTCAAACTGCATTATAACCTTTATTTAACCCTATTAAGTAGGTAGACACTCTCAAGGTCAATTTGGCGTTGCTCAAAGGTCGTCTCACTGGGATATTATTAACAATATTTCACTAATTACACTAAGTATTTTATCTCCTTGGATCACATGTTTTATTAGATAGACTTAACAATCTCATTCAGATATGGAACACTGAATAACCTTGAAAATTAACATGGTCACCAGACTCATCAAGTACCGACATCATATGATTAAAGTATAAAATTTCTTATAGAATGTCATTTATTGTAATGATAAAATTCAGACAAAATTGAGTAACATTTTAATTCCCTTTGATTTTTTTTTTGTTTTTTGTTTTGTTTATTTTATTTCATCATTATCAATATTATTTTCATTAAGTTTGCAAATGATAAAATGATCAAATGTAAATGTATAAATCAATAAATAAGAAGTAAAATACAATTTTATATGATATCAGGTTTCTAGTTGAAAAGTGATTTTAACCATATTGATTATATTGATTAAAATTATATTGTAATGAATATTATATTCATTACACTAGACTCCTCTGGAATTCATCACTACGAAAAAGCATTTGATAGCGTGGACAGAACAACCCTAAGGAAGCTTCTTCGACACTACGGCGTGCCTCAGAAGATAGTCAATATCATACAGAATTCCTACGATGGATTAAACTGCAAAATCGTTCATGGAGGACAGTTGACAAAGTCGTTCGAAGTAAAGACTGGTGTCAGGCAAGGTTGCTTACTCTCACCCTTTCTCTTTCTCCTGGTGATCGACTGGATCATGAAGACATCAACATCTGAAGGGAAGCACGGGATACAGTGGACATCTAGGATGCAGTTGGATGATCTAGACTTTGCAGATGATCTGGCTCTTCTATCGCATACGCAACAACAAATGCAGGAGAAGACAACCAGTGTAGCTGCAGCCTCAGCAGCAATAGGTCTCAATATACACAAAGGGAAAAGCAAGATTCTTCGATACAACACAGCATGTACCAATCCAATCACAATTGACGGAGAAGCTTTGGAAGATGTAAAAGCCTTTACATATTTGGGCAGTATCATCGATGAACACGGTGGATCTGATGCAGATGTGAAGGCACGGATTGGCAAAGCAAGAGCAGCATATCTACAACTGAAGAATATCTGGAACTCAAAACAATTAGCAACCAACACCAAAGTCAGAATTTTCAATACAAATGTGAAGACAGTTCTACTGTATGGGGCCGAAACCTGGAAAACTACGAAATCCATCGTCCAAAAGATACAGGTGTTTATTAACAGTTGTCTACGCAAAATACTTCAGATCCGCTGGCCGGACACTATTAGCAACAACCTACTGTGGGAGAGAACAAATCAGATTCCAGTGGAGGAAGAAATCAGGAAGAAGCGCTGGAAGTGGATAGGACACACATTGAGGAAAGCACCGAACTGCGTCACAAGACAAGCCCTCACATGGAATCCTCAAGGTCGAAGGAGGAGAGGAAGACCAAAGAATACATTACGCCGGGAAATGGAGATAGATATGAGAAAAATGAACAAGAATTGGATGGAACTAGAAAAGAAGGCCCAGGACAGAGTGGGTTGGAGAATGCTGGTCGGCGGCCTATGCTCCATTGGGAGTAACAGGCGTAAGTAAGTAAGTACACTAGACTCCTCAGATACTTATTTCATTTGAAATCTATAGACTCTTACAATCTTTAACACATGGACACATGTGAAATCAGTAGAGAAAATTGATCTGTTTACAAAACTCAAGGGATTTTTATATTGTTATCAGTAACTTGAATTTTGTTAGGTAATTGACCAGTCAGATTAAGGATGAGTATAAATGTGATAACCTCTAGATTATTGGTGAATTACCTCAAGTCCCTGATTGAATAAAAGTAATTTACATGTTCTCCAGCATTTAATTCTATTTTCCCTTAACTAGTATCAATGACAGTCCCAAATAAACATATTCTATCATACTTCAACGATTATGTAATAAGTTAAATTGGACGAACCAATCAGATATAAGATAACAGGTCTTGAATTTTGGCACGAAATTCGTCCACCCATTTGGCAACATAGCTTTTTGGCATTTTAGTTGATGTCAGTACGTGATGAAAACCCTTAATCTAGTTCCTAATACTAACTGTCAACTGTAAATCATGAACCTAATTCCTCGCGCCACTTTATAACCTTCATTTAGTCCTAGTCAGTAGGTGGACATTCTCATGGTCACTTAAGCGTCGCTCAAAGGTCGTCCATAAATTATAATCTCACCGCTAAATTAACCTCATTCTTATATTAAGCTGGAGTCTTAACATTCATGAAATGGATTTACGAAACTTTGTATTCCATACTACTGATTAAGTAGATACTATTTTGCCACACATTTTCCACTATACATTACTGATTAGTTATTTTAAAACCTCCTCTTAATACATTCGTCAATGTAATTAATCTTCGTTTGATCAATGTGCTCGGACAACTGGTTGGGTATACGCTTCAAGTATACTCCTTTTGGCCCTGTAATCATCACTTTGATCATAATTTGTTCATCGAAGCAAACTACATAGTTGAGAGTGATTATAATCACTAATTAGTCAAAACAAGGAGTACTAGACGGTTATTTAGCTTTAATTAGGATCTTCTTTTGGGTGTGTGCTTCTGTTACCACAAAGGATGGGACACTACATCCCCAATTTCCAGGGAGATGGCTTTACATTCTCTATCATTCAACAATTATCAAACACAGAACAGTACATGTATTTGTTATGAGAAACCAATAACAACTATCTGAATTCGCCTGACCTTAAACATATTTTCGGTCCAAGTGAAACTTATAAGCACATCAGTATCCAGATTATGATACAATGAAATCTCTGAAAAACGAATAACGTTTTCTAATTTGATATTCCTAGAAAAGTAATGGAATTTGTTAAACTGATTTCCTATTCTACAAATTAAGTCAACACATTCACATTCATCAATTGACAGATACTTCGTGAGTTTTGTTTCTCTAACAAACTAATGTCAGAACAAGATAGGTTGGTTCAGTGAAGAGCTCTCCTTTTATCGAATTCATTTCTACAGCTGTACAATGACAAATATTGTACTGAATTTTCCAGAACGTATGTGACATAAGATGAATGTGATTAATCCTTTGAAATTTGTACAAAACAGAATATTTATGGAGTTTCTTATTTAAGCACCTAATACTATTTATCACAAATAGTGTACTAACGAAAAGTCGAACAATTCATCTATTCTAAATAATCCGATTATGACTAGATATTCATAAGTTATCTGTCAACCGTTGACCAACATTCTCTCTGAATATTCTTCACAACACTTGGTCTCTAACAAATTTCACAAACTCATACTTCTGATTTAATGAAGATCATTACTTAAACTATGCCGAAACAGTTTGTTCTTCAGTGAAGGAATTACTTTCGTTCAATCAGTCTGTTCTCGGAACCATGAAGTCATCTGATATTACACATAGGCTCTACAACTAAATTCTGTGATATACTCGACAGTGACCAGTAAAACTTATTCAGTGTGGTGGTAACAGGATTAAATAAACAGACTAAAAAAAGATCTTTGATTCTTATTCAGAGATCAAGATTGTCATAGGAACTATGTCAACATTGATGGATATGAAGTAATGACTACACCAGCTGATAAAATGAATTTGAGAGTGAAATGTAATTGAAGAGAATTAAGTAGCAATGAGAATAGTTCGACAGAAGCCCATTGGTTTATTAAAAAGAATGAAGACGTTTCAGAAAAGAGAAGTTTCTTCTCGACAATATCAATGGCTTTTCACCCATGTTCATTGATAACGATCTACAACCGAAACATCAAGTTGAAGGTATTGTACAGTTTTGAAGAAACTTTTATTATTCCATAACATTGAATCCAAGGCAGATATGGTAGCTGATATATTGAAGAGCAGACTATCTAGACTCCTGATAATGACGTTTTATTCAACAGAGCTTCGAACTGTTTTCTCCAGCAAGAAACTCGTTCAGGGTGAGTGAAGAATAAACTGCCACTTTGGACCACCTGAATGTACATTCATCGGCTTACTTGATCTCATGGAGCAGGTTATATGTACCGCACAATATGTGCCCTTGGCAAACGAATACCTGAGCACTAACTTGTATGGCTATCTGAAGAGAAATGCAACTAGATCGATATCACCGTCCTTGAACATTTGGTCCACTCGCATCTCACCCTTTAGTGGCCCGGTATTTAACTCCAATTAGATCGTGTGATCATCATTCTCGATAGATACATGACACTAACCCTCGTAAATTTTTATCAACTTAATTCAAGTTAGAAAATAACGGAATGAAATAAGTCAAACACGTGAATGAATTTTGAATGCGTTTCATACACAGATAGGTCCTGAGAGAAAATCAGAGAAACGAAGTGGAACGGAGAAGGCGAGTGATCCAACTCATTTTGATTGAGTGTGACCCTATTTATAGTCAGACCAAAAATAAGTTAAAGAGGTGTAATAAATAGGGTGAGCGACCAGCATACGTACGATCCATGTATAAAGAGTCAGCGCTAATAAGCGAATAACTGACAAGGTCGCATTGTAAATGCATTCGGGAATATGTATTAGTATCTGCTGAAAGTTAACGCTGTCTATGGTGTATTAAATGTCTACAAAAAGGCAAATAAATAGGGAAATATTCACTAATAAGATCATTTCGGTATCAGTGATTTAAGATTATATTACAATCGCATGGATTTCTGTTGGTATCAGATCGGAACCTATTTTCATTCTTAAAACAATGGATAAACATATGCGATGATATTGAATAAACATTTGGGTTTTCAATTACGAAACTCAGATAATAGCTCCTCTAGGGATAGTGACTGTCACAAGACCGGGTAAAGGAGGATGGTTGGGCATGGAGTCAGCAACCCCATCCCACAGAAAACAACCTTGCCAAAAAACACTAACCAGAATAAGCAAATTAAACTCTACCCTACCAGTCGAACGAACAATTAGGACGCCTCATGATGAAAGCCGAGATTCTTCGGGAGTCACGAGGCTGATGGCACTTCTAACAACCAGAGCAACAATCTTTATGGGTATATGGAAGTCCGGACAATGTGGGAAACCGGGAGGACCAGTAAAATAGCTACGGAAATTAGGACATACAAATTGGCTTTACTCGCAATCAGCGAAACTCATTGGACCCAAGCTGGATAGCGAGAGTTAGGTACGGGAAGGATGCTGCTGTACTCCAGTCACGAAGAGGAAAATGCTACACACACTCAGGCAGTTGCTCTGACACTGTCCAATGAAGTAAGAAATGCACTTGTAAGATGGGCATCTCACGGATTCGGGATCATCAAAGCATCTTTTAAACAAAGAAAGAGGGAATCACAATGAATGTTATCCTGTGTTACACACCCACTAGTGATAGCAATCACGACGATGAGGATCAGTGCTACGAGAGACTGCAATCGATAATAGCGAAATGCCCAGGAAAGCACCTGCCAATGCTGATGCGAGATCTAAACGCCAAAGTCGAAATGGACAACAACGGTTATGAAGAAAGTACTGTTCAGGACAATTGGAAATGGATCAAAGAAGCACTAACTTAATGCGAAGGACTACACTGCAAAGTGGTGCATGGAGGATAGCTGACATGTGCATTCCAAGTGAGGACTGGAGTCAGACAACACTGCATACTCTCCTCCATCACCTTTCTTCTGGTGGTCGACTGGATTATGAAGGCCTCGACATCTGAGAGGAAACAAGGAATACAATGGACAGCTCGGAATCAAATAGAGTACCTGGACCTCTTATCCCATACACATTAACAAATATAGGTCAAGACAAATAGTGTAGCAGCAGTCTCCTTATCAGTAGGCCTCAACATACACAAGAGAACAAACAAGATCCTAAATACAACCCAATCATCACACGTGATGGAAAATATCTGGGAGATGTGGACTCTTTCACATATCTGGGTTGCATCATCATCGATGAACAAGGAGGATCTTATGCAGACTTAAAGGCGAGGATTGGCAAAGCAAGGACAGCATTCTTACAATTGAATAACATATAGAACTCAAAACAACTGTCAATCAATATCGAAGTCAGAATCTTCAATATGATCGTCAAGACAGTTCTGTTGAACGGAGCTGAAATATGAAGGACTACCACAATCATCATCAAGAAGTACAAGTATCTCTAAACAATTATCTACGCAATATACTCAATATCTGTTGTTCGGATACTATCAGCATCAGCCTACTGTGGGAGAGGACAGACCGACATCGAGCTGAGGAGGAAATTATAAAAAGCCGTTGAAAGTGGGTAGGACATATATTACGGATATCATCAAACTGCATCACGAGACAAGCGCAAACTTGCAATGCTGAATGGAAACGAAAAAGTGGAACACTAAAGACACAATACATCGTGAATTGGAAGCAAACATGAAGAGGATGAATAGGAACTGGGAAGGATTGTCCAGGACAGAGTTGGATGAAGAATTCTGGTGGGTGGCCTATGCTCCTTCATGAGGATTAACAGGCTTAAGTAACTGAATAAGTTTCGATCTACTCACTTATGAAACAATAAACGAAACATTCATTCAAATCAAAGCATATGAATGCTAGAAGATGAATAAATTATAGTATATGTGGTAAGAAGATAAAGAACTCGTGAATAATATTACCACCAATGTCAATATACTACTTAAATAAGTAAGGGTATAAGCAAATGCAAAATGCTCAAGTTACTGTAGGAAAAGAACAAACGGTAGGCACAAGTAAATGAGGATTTAGGATGTCGACGATTGATCGAAATCGGGATGGGAAGCAGAACAAGTTGTGAGAAGATGTGCAAATGGAGCCCTCCTAACGGTTATCAACCAGTATATTTTAGGTGAGTAAATGCAGTGACCGACAGTCGTCGCGTGCCGGTGGTTATTTCGGAGTTTGTTCAAGAGTGCAATACATGAAGTCACTCACTGACTCTGGGAGAACTCCCCGGGCACTGGACAGAGAGTGTTGTCCGCCAAGTGCGGGTTTCCCACCCAGTCGCCACGTCGTAGCTGCGAAGATGTACTGCATGTGGGCCTTGGTCTGTATGTGGTGCTGAGCAGATGACCTGGTTGGGTGGGCGCTAGCCTTAGGTGTACGGTTATTGATCACATCTCACAATGGGGGTCACGGCACGCGACGTCACCTATTTTACCAACACCTCACAAACACTTCATTCCTCACATCAATATTCACACACACGCACACACACACACTTACGTCCCTACCTCTCTGTCCGCTTACATCAACTACACTCTCTACCGGAGGTACCACATACTCACTCCACATACACAACACTGACCATTTCATAGATTATCAACGGACACTCATGATGCAGATTCACTCGGTTCTATTCTTTATGTAATTAGGTCGTCACTTCTCAAACCGAATTGCAAATCATCCAATAAGACACATTAACTAATGCCAATCACTTCGGTTATTCTCCACACACTATCGATTCACATCAATATCAGTTCGATTGAGTCGAATACACTGTGTTGATTAATAATCACCACAACCCTGTATTTCACATCCCACTGCACAACAGGAGATCAAGTTCATTCACCTCTCTCATATATTTAACATTTGATTTATTGGTTGAAAATTTTCAGTTCATTTTGTTCGATGGTACTAACTCACAGAACAAGGTGTTCAAAAAGTCGGTTGTTAGTGTGCATGGAATTATGGAGTCCCGATACTCGGGTTGTTTTCTGTTACAACACAGATGATCAGTCGTTCACTGTGTATCAGTTAGATAAGTTGTCTTTTTTTCATTTTCTTTTTCTTGACATCGTTCGTTGTTGAGTTTAGTATAATGCAACGGATCAGTGTGTATTAGTTAGAGTTTTGATTCAATTCCGAAAATGGAACATGAGTTTGGTGAATTCTGTGTAGTTATCAACCAATCACTAGTTTATAATCGTCCCCTTGAAAATGATCATTGGAATTCGAAAGTCAAGAGAAACGTGAAGTATAACACAATCTCGAAAATCAGAGGAATTATCTAGAAGACAGATGTACGACTATAACTTCATAAGCCTTAAATTTCGAGGTATATTGGTTTTAGATACATCGTTAGAAGCATATGTGGGTGGAAAGTACATATTTCAAGTAATTGAGTAATAATTATGCTAGACTGTGAATAGAATCAAAACTACTCTATCTAAATATGAGCATAAAAAAAGCATGGTCGCTTTTATGGAGTGCAGCTGTAAATAAATCCCCCAAATCAATAGAACTGTAAGTCTTCGATATTTTGTGCTGACCGCATTAATTCTACTAGTCTCACCTATCTGAAGGCACACAGTGACGCATCCGCACCAGATCACAAGTGAGTACACCGTGCTACACATCCCTTCCAACTGCTAGCCAGATTAAACCAGACGTTCAACCGATATACCGATAGTCTCCCAAATATATCTTCGAACTCCTTCATTCCTGACCTCTGATTTGACCGAGTTGGCATACTTCGACTATAAAGGTGTTACTGCTTCGGACGTTGTCAAACTCTGAATACTTGTGGCACCTTTAGGTGTATTAAGTGGTTGGATGAACTTACCAGAAAGCCCTTACTGACCTAGTCTTCCTACCAGTTGGTACTCATCTGTAAAGCTTATCTAAAAACACAGATGGATTGGTTTTCCACATAGAACATAATGCCCACATCATTAATGCTTGTGAATACTCTACCGAGTAGCGCGTCGCAGAATGTACGATACGATTCTGTCAAATGTGAATATCAGGGATTTTAACGTAAACGAATGACGCATCATTCCCGAGAGTAGACAAAACTGCCGAGACAAATCAAGTTATGGAAAGTAGAAATAACAAGGGATTGAGAAAAAAGTAGAAATCCTAAAATGTGAAAAAAAGATGTAGTTCATGTATCAGAACACAAAGGTAAACACATAGGATATGAAGTCGATTGCAAGTTTATGAAACTAGGTGCCAATTTAGAGGCTTGTAAATAGTTTATTGTACCTCAAACTACTTACTACTGGCAAGTAGTATAATCTAAATACATAAAAGGCGATCAAAGAAGGAATAGAGTCTAGTGTATTCATAGGTTGACAGTACCCACAGGCTTTCATAAGCATCCTAGAAAAATTTCATCCCTAAATAAATCTGAACAAAGCTTGATATGGGAATCTATCGACATGACTGTTCATCACTTTGCTCTGGAATCGTGACGTAATTAAGATTAATAAATCTGCTGTACTATAGACATAAACGCTTAATTGGTTATCTTATAATCGAATAGATCCATTTTGTGCTTATGACTAGAATTCCTTGCTAATTACAATTTGACAACCAATTTGTGGGCATTGCACAGGTATTCAAACGATCTTGTAGAGTGAACATTGTCCTGACAAGTGCATTACGGATTTCGACTGTGATTATGTTTCAAAAAACAGTGTGATCTTTTCATATTTTCTCTTATTTCCCCATCTATTTTTAAGCTAAGTAAATCTTTCAGAAAATCAATGGAAATCTTCTACAATATTTTATTTGTTTATTTATGTAATATCTACTATTGACGATAGAACAACAGTATCAATATCAATAACAATAAATCACATTTATATCAAAATTCTATTGTAAACTAATCGTGTTTATAGAGAAAATACAAAAGAGTAAAAAAAAAAACTGTCATGAATTTCAAGAATTCTTTACTGAAATTGGCATAGAAATCACTTTCGTTTGCAAGTAACCATCCAGTGCTTCTTTTCCACTGAAATAATGAAAAAAAGAATGAGTAATATTATATAGTAATGTTGAAATTGTTCATGTTTCCAACCTTATTTAATCAGTGATACAATGCAAACATCATACAATGTCATCTGTTGGTATCTACCACATAATTTAGATAGTTAATTTCACAATCTACAGAGATATCTCAAAATTATTCATTAATGACTAATTTGAAGGTCATTCGTGTAACTGTATGTATGATCAGTTGAAAAGTCCCAAGCTACGATGAAAGAGCTGCACAACGCTTTAGCATTTTCATTCGTTTTCTATTTCATATCAACTAGTGAGTAGAACTATCAAGCTAGACAAATATTCACATTCGTTTAACAAAGTGCCTATTAATAGAATACGTTAAATTATTTATGATCTTAGTTGATAATGATACTTTTATGATGGATGATACAGTAGGAAAAACCAATTACAGTTCAAATCAATTATGGTCATACTGAAATCGAAAGCATTCTTAACCTACTAACCTAATTGAATTTTACTTTCACATGAACAATCTATTTTGTACGTAAATGATTACAGCAAATGATTACAGTTTTTATTCATGTTGATCATTGAAAAGCATTAACGAATGAACAAGTTCTAAACGTTTCTCTAGATAATTTTGATTAGAAAAAGGAGTAGTTGAATATGTTTGTTGTAATGATCTGATTTAGTTACTGTAGGCTTGAACACTTGATTATCGAGATTATGTTATCTAACTCACGCAGGCCAGTCAAATAGTCATCAAATTTTAAAACAGTTAGTCTCACAACATGAAAAATACTTAATAATTGCAGGTTTACGAAAGAAACCATATTGATGGTTGTGAATAAATGTACATGTAATATACTACTCTCTCTCTCTCTCTATGCATTAAGTGGATATCCTGTTGTAGTGCATTTCCATTGTCAAACATGTCCAGATATTAGAAAGAACTAGAATTATGATAACGTACTAAAACACATACATGCAAAAATTATTTATCCTAATACTCACAGTTCACGCCCCATTCCAGACATTTTATAACCACCGAATGGAGTTTGGGGAGAAATGAGATTATAACTATTGATCCTAAGACATGAAAGGGAAGAATCCAAACAAACATTGTATTAAGAGCTGAATCACACGTATAATTAATTAATAATAAATTATTGAATAATAGGTTGTCAAAATACAGTAAAACTCCTCCCGTATCTCTTCAAGGGGTACTGACTGACACAAGACCGGGTAAAGGAGGATGGTTGGGCATGGAGTCAGCAACCCCATCCCACAGAAAACAACCTTGCCAAAAAACACTAACCAGAATAAGCAAATTAAACTCTACCCTCCCAGTCAAACGAACAATTAGGACGCCTCATGATGAAAGCCGAGATTCTTCGGGAGTCACGAGGCTGATGGCACTTCTAACAACCAGAGCAACAATCTTTATGGGTATATGGAAGTCCGGACAATGTGGGAAACCGGGAGGACCAGTAAAATAGCTACGGAAATTAGGACATACAAATTGGCTTTACTCGCAATCAGCGAAACTCATTGGACCCAAGCTGGATAGCGAGAGTTAGGTACGGCAGGGATGCTGCTGTACTCCAGTCACGAAGAGGAAAATGCTGCACACACTCAGGCGGTTGCTCTGACACTGTCCAATATTACGGATATCATCAAACTGCATCACGAGACAATAACATATAGAACTCAAAACAACTGTCAATCGATATCGAAGTCAGAATCTTCAATATGATCGTCAAGACAGTTCTGTTGAACGGAGCTGAAATATGCAGGACTACCACAATCATCATCAAGAAGTACAAGTATCTCTAAACAATTATCTACGCAATATACTCAATATCTGTTGTTCGGATACTATCAGCATCAGCCTACTGTGGGAGAGGACAGACCGACATCGAGCTGAGGAGGAAATTATAAAAAGCCGTTGAAAGTGGGTAGGACATATATTACGGATATCATCAAACTGCATCACGAGACAAGCGCAAACTTGCAATGCTGAATGGAAACGAAAAAGTGGAAGACTAAAGAACACAATACATCGTGAATTGGAAGCAAACATGAAGAGGATGAATAGGAACTGGGAAGGATTGTCCAGGACAGAGTTGGATGAAGAATTCTGGTGGGTGGCCTATGCTCCTTCATGAGGATTAACAAGCTTAAGTAACTGAATAAGTTTCGATCTACTCACTTATGAAACAATAAACGAAACATTCATTCAAATCAAAGCATACGAATGCTTGAAGATGAATAAATTATAGTATATGTGGTAAGAAGATTAAGAAACCGTGAATAATATTACCACCAATGTCAATATACTACTTAAATAAGTAAGGGTATAAGCAAATGCAAAATGCTCAAGTTACTGTAGGAAAAGAACAAAAGGTAGGCACAAGTAAATGAGGATTTAGGATGTCGACGATTGGTCGAAATCGGGATGGGAAGAAGAAGAAGTTGTGAGAAGATGTGCAAATGGACCCCTCCTAACGGTTATCAACCAGTATATTTTAGGTGAGTAAATGCAATGACCAACAGTCGTCGCGTGCCGGTGGTTATTTCGGAGTTTGTTCAAGAGTGCAATACATGAAGTCACTCACTGACTCTGGGAGAACTCCCCGGGCACTGGACAGAGAGTGTTGTCCGCCAAGTGCGGGTTTCCCACCCAGTCGCCACGTCGTAGCTGCGAAGACGTACTGCATGTGGGCCTTGGTCTGTATGTGGTGCTGAGCAGATGACCTGGTTGGGTGGGCGCTAGCCTTAGGTGCACGGTTATTGATCACATCTCACAATGGGGGTCACGGCACGCGACGTCACCTATTTTACCAACACCTCACAAACACTTCATTCCTCACATCAATATTCACACACACACACACACACTTACGTCCCTACCTCTCTGTCCGCTTACATCAACTACACTCTCTACCGGAGGTACCACATACTCACTCCACATACACAACACTGACCATTTCATAGATTATCAACGGACACTCATGATGCAGATTCACTCGGTTCTATTCTTTGTGCAATTAGGTCGTCACTTCTCAAACCGAATTACAAATCATCCAATAAGACACATTAACTAATGCCAATCATTTCGGTTATTCTCCACACACTATCGATTCACATCAATATCAGTTCGATTGAGTCGAATCCACTGTGTTGATTAATAATCACCACAACCCTGTATTTCACATCCCACTGCACAACAGGAGATCAAGTTCATTCACCTCTCTCATATATTTAACATTTGATTTATTGGTTGAAAATTTTCAGTTCATTTTGTTCGATGGTACTAACTCACAGAACAAGGTGTTCAAAAAGTCGGTTGTTAGTGTGCATGGAATTATGGAGTCCCGATACTCGGGTTGTTTTCTGTTACAACACAGATGATCAGTCGTTCACTGTGTATCGGTTAGATAAGTTGTCTTTTTTTTCATTTTCTTTTTCTTGACATCGTTCGTTGTTGAGTTTAGTATAATGCAACGGATCAGTGTGTATTAGTTAGAGTTTTGATTCAATTCCGAAAATGGAACATGAGTTTGGTGAATTCTATGTAGTTATCAACCAATCACTAGTTTATAATCGTCCCCTCGAAAATGATCATTGGAATTCGAAAGTCAAGAGAAACGTGAATTATAGCACAATCTCGAAAATCAGAGGAATTATCTAGAAGACAGATGTACGACTGTAACTTCATAAGTCTTAAATTTCGAGGTATTTTGGTTTTAGATACATCGGTAGAAGCATATGTGGGTGGAAAGTACCTATTTCAATGGGTAAGTGATCAAATAAGTCAGTCAGTCGGTTATCGAATCAAATCCCATTTTGGTAGAGGTAGTAAAAGTATAAGCAGTAATCGAAAATATTAGGGTTTGAAGATGTTAGTTAAGGAGTATAATCCAGTGGAATAAATTTGAAAAGAAAATAAAGGACATGAAGAATTCAGAAAATTTCATTTAGGGAGAACACAAAGAGTGGATGCACCTGCGCCATTGCAAACGATTTTCAGCCATGTCATTCAAGATATCTAACCATCGGTTGCTATCATCTCGCGGTCCCCAACCAGGTATTCTACACCTACCAACATGGCTCAGTCCACTTGTCAGTGACTTCATGGATTTGTGCCATGTTTTGGTCTGGCCGCCTCTAGCTTTCTTCCAACCTACTCCTACACCATAAAACACCGCACGTCGGAGCAGTCGGTGGTCGGGCATGCGTAACTCGTGTCTCAGCCATCTCAACTGATTAAGTTTCACTACTTCATCAATTGATTTGCCATCCTTACCTAGCACCCGTTTCATAACAACTGCATTACTTACTCGATGGTCCCAGGATATACGAGCAATGTTTCAAAGACATCTATGATCAAATACTAGTAACCTACGAATATCCTCTACTCTTACTGGCCATGTTTCACTGTCATAAATTTGGATGGAACGAATTGTTGCGCAGTAAACTCGTCCTTTGGTTGATAGATGGATATCTCGCCTACGCCACAAATGACGCAAGTTTGCAAAAGCTAGTCGAGCCTTCTGTATCCGTGCTGAGATTTCGTCACACACCAAACCACAAGGGCTGATGAGACTTTTAAGATAAGTGAAGCGGTCGACATGCTCAACTACTTCACTCCCTATCACTAGTTCGGGTGTCGACGCAACCCAATCCTGAAGCAACATTTTGCATTTCGAGGGAGATAATGGCATGCCGAACATGCCTGCATTGTTGCTTAGAGTGGTCAGAAGACTGCATCTTGTCAAGGTCTTCACCAAATAGAACTATGTCATCGGCATATTCTAAGTCAACAAGTGAGTCTCCCGGTAGAAGTTCAACTCCTGGAAATTTAGATGAGGAAAGTGTCATCTCTAAAAGGACGTCAACGACAAAGTTGAACAAGAATGGAGAGAGTGGACAGCCCTGACGAACGCCACTTGAGGTAATCAATTCTGATGACAGTTCACCATAAGCTCTCACTCGACCAGTTGTGTTCGAGTAGAGAGCCTTTATAAGGTTAATGTACTTCTTTGGTACTCCTTTCAGTGACAAACATTGCCATAGAACCTCACGATCAACAGAGTCAAATGCCGTCTTAAGGTCGAGAAATACTACTATTGTGGGGCGTCTGAATGCGTGTCTATGTTCTAGGACATAACGTAGTGTGAATCTCTGGTCTATACAGCCACGTCCAGGTCGAAAACCAGTCTGGTTTTCTCTAGTCTGCTCTTCACGAGCTTTAGTTAGGCGTCGAAGTATTATTGAAGCTAATATTTTAGACACGATATTAGTCAAACTGATTCCTCTGTGATTGTCACAAGAGGACTTTTTTTCTTTCTTATAGGCTGGCACAATCAGTGATTGAGACCAGTCAGATGGGATTAGGTCCGGTTCCCAAATTTTACCTAAGACCTTAGTTAATCTCACTGCTAATACTGGACCACCATCCTTAAAAATCTCAGGAGTAAACCTGTCAGGGCCTGCTGCTCCAAGAAAATGAGTAACAGAAGACAGTTGTTAACAACAACCGAAAAAGAATAGAGAAAGCTGAATACACTGGAGCAAACAAGCAAGTCAAGAGGAGCATTAAAGTCGACAAGCAGAAATACGTGGAAGACCTAGCAACGACATCACAAAAAGCTGCAAGAGAAGGAAATATGAAACAACTATATGATACCGATGAAACTATCAGGAAAGTATAGTAAACCAGAGATACCAGTCAAGGACAAATGAGGCAAGACAATCACAGAGATTCAAGGACAGAGGAACAGATGGGTGGAGCACTTCGGAGAACTCTTGAATAGACCAGCTCCATTGAATCCAACGGACATAGGAGCAGCACACACAGACATTCCCATAGATATCACTCCACCAACGATCGAAGAAATCTGGATGGCCATCAAACAAATCAAGAGTGGGACCCACAATATACCATCTGAGGCACTGAAGTGTCACACATAAGTAACTGCAAACATGCTCCACACTCTATTCAGGAAGATTCGAGAGGAAGAAAAAGTGTCACCGACAGACTCAAAAGAAGGACACCTCATTAGGAAACCAAAGAAAGAAGATTTGAGCAAATGAGAGAGCTACAGATGCATAACACTACTGTCAGTACCAGGACAGGTTTTCAACAGTGTTACTAAACCAGATGAAAGACTCAATAGACACCCAACTTTGAGATAAACGGACTAGATTCCGTAAGGATCAATTGTTCACAGAATTATTTTAGATTTCTAGTTGATTCATGTGAACTAAGGTATGTCCATTACAAATAGTTCATCTCTGTTCATTGCAGCTCTACTTCATTTTCTCACTTAACCAATGTGTTGAACAATATTATTTACTAATATCCAAATAGTTCAGATTATATTCAATTGTTTTAAAAACAATAAGTCCGTTTTGTGGATTGTATTGTGTTATTTAAATGGTTACTATTGTAATACGTTTATTCACAAGCTTTGAATAACTTCCTGTTTCAATACATTTGTTTATATTAACATACTAAATATAATCTATTTAATAATTGTCACTGACTCACAAATTACCTTGACTGGTTCAGTATTTCTCATATATGCATATAATTAGATGCAGATACATCCCGCTGATGAGTTCCAAATAGGACAAAATGCGCGTCCTGGATTCCACTGCTAGCCACTATCCATCTTTACTTGTCAGGCTTGTGAATTAAGGCAATGTTGAGTAAATACGCACAGTATGCACATATACCAATAACAGACTGATTAATTGCAGTCTTAAAAACCTCAATCGGAAGGTTCAAGTAAACAATACCAAGTGAATTTATACATATAATTATTCCTGTATATTAAAGTCTGATGAATAATTAATTGAAAACAATATTATTCGTTTATATCTGTTGTATTGATTTACACGATGAGGATTTCTCTTTTGTCACTGACTTCAACTCATACTCATCTTACTCATTAAACAAGCATGAAATAACGAGTGTATATCAATAATTCAAATACTTATTTTTCAGTGTGAAATAAGCTTACCAAAAACTCCCAGCTTCTACACATTGAGCAATTCTCATTGCTTTATCCATATCATTTGTGAATACACCAGCACCTAATCCATAATGTGTGGCATTCGCACGTTCAATTACTTCTTCCAATGTATTAAATTTCAATATACATTGAACTGGACCGAAAATCTCTTCTTTTGCTATACACATTTCATCAGACACATCTGCAAACACTGTTGGTTGAATAAAATAACCTTTTTTTCCAATTCGATATCCTCCAGTGACTAGTCGAGCACCTTGTTTTTTACCTTTCTCAATATATGAAATGATTTTGTCAAATTGTACATTGTCAATCTTTTTCAGATTGAAATTGAAGAAAAGAAAGTTTCACCTTGATTAAGCATGCCTTAGTAAATAAAAACTTTTATTTATACGAATTCACATCAAACATTCGATCAGGTTATTAAGGTTAGATTATGTCAAAGACAACAATATGAAGAAAAATTTTCCATACAAATGAAAGGCAACTAGTTCCATCACGAGACAAACACAAACTTTGAATGCTGATGGAAAACGAAAAAGAGAAAAGTTAAAGAACACACTACATCGGGACTCGGAAGCAGACATGAAGAGGATGAGTAGGGACTGGAAAGGATTGTCCAGAACAGGGTTGAGTTTAGAATGCTGGTGTGTGGCTTATGCTCCTCCATGAGGATTAACGGGTGTAATATATATAATTAGGAACTAAAATTACAATTATTCAAACTTAGGTTATCTGATTTAAGACAAGGAATAAATCGAGATTGAGTTCAGTAGTGTTTTAACACTGTATAATTTTTAAGCGAATACTTGTGTATTGATGGCAACTGGAAAGTTTCTGAAAGAGAACGAGACACTAAATCGGTTAGTTTTAGACTAACAGTATAAGGTTGAGGAGATTATTAAGTTTTTGATTGAGACCATGAACCGATTGATGTTGGACCACCAGTGAAAACCTGGAAGCACTGGACGGCCGTTTCGTCCCATTGTGGTGCTCCTCAGCAGTGCGCATCCACAATCCCGCTCGCGGCCCTGGGTTCGAAACCCGAAGACTCCCAAAGAATGCAGACTCACATCTTCATACGCGAGTCAATTCATGGTATTTAAGTTGTCCATTGACTACAAGTGAAGTGAGGTCAGTATCCTTAAATTTACAGGAAATCTCAACAAAGCCACTTAATACAATAATAACCGTAGGATCATAAGTGGACTAGGTTCTGTTTGGAAGAAGTGATCCAAGTAGTGAGACACAAGAATAATACTGTATAAGGATCACATTATAATACAAATTAATTGAAGCTGACGGTGTGAACCATTAAACATTTACATGATGATCTGTAGGCATTACGCTTGTTTTTAGACTTAAAGCTCCTAGGTTACATCGTATCTGGAGCTTTTGGAGCCCACTGTTAAAGAGTAACCAAACGAAAAAATGATTATTTTAACATTTCAAATACACTTTGTGGCAATAAGAACTTGAAATAAGACTTAATATTGGTTTCCTCTACAAATGACTGCAAAAATCACTTATAAAAGTAGTTCGTGTTTTTGTCAATTCAATGACATTACCTCACCAATTGACTACTATTATGGTAAATGACGTTTAAAATAGTATTTTTAAGGGTTTTTATTTTGCTGTTGAGAGGTAGATGTAATCAGCTAAAACTGTTCCTTATTGCACTGGTAGCTACTATATAATTTTAATAAAGACTTTAAGAACAGTGTGCCGAGAGAAACAAATAAAAAGTTTCATGGGAAATAGTTCCAAAATTATCGGTAGTACTTATGTACCAACACAATATAGCAACCAAACAGTAATTGATTACCTGTGGACCTTGTATAGTATCAGATACGAAAGGATCACCGACTTTACGTTGTTCAGCTAGCCTTTTCAGTTTCTCAACCATCTGATCGTATATAGGAGCTTGCACAAATACACGAGTACCAGCCACACAACACTGTCCATGGTTAACCATTGTAGCTTCATGTGCAACTTCTGCAGCTTTATCAACTGAACAATCAAAAACAGACAAAGAAGCAACATCAATTTATTTTAAGGTATATATATATATATATATATATATATATATATATATATATATATATATATATATATATATATATATATATATATATATATGTATATATATATATACATTCAAAACCATTTATACAAAAATATTCGACACATTCTTGTATACGAATAACAGTAGGATATATTAGCTTCATAAGTATTCAAACATCTAATCTCCAGTGATCTCAAAATATAATGATGATAATGAAAAGAAAAAGAAGTGAAATAGAGAAATACTCCGAAAGTATAAGCAGGTTTAAATATATCACTAAACGATTCTTGGGATAGAGATCTTGAACCGATTGGTGTTAAACCACCATTGAAAACCTGAAAGCACTGGACGGCTGTTTCGTCTTATTGTGGGACTCCTCAACAGTGCGCATCCACGATTAATGATATATAAACTTAAGATAAATTATCATTTTCGAGGGCCATCCAGTGTTTCAAAGTTTTTCATGGTGGTCTAGCTTCAATTAACTCATGATCTCAACTATTAAAACAATCTAAATTTATTTGTAAGTTGAACAATCTAAGAGCACAAAAACTAATTTGATTAAAAAAAAAACCCCATTGATACATAAATAATACGTGTTAAATGCATGAATATTGTTAAATTCAATGGAATTTTATCACAGACAACACATTAAGGTTTACAATTCATCTAAGTGTTCTTTTATTTAGGGTCAAATGTTGGAACAAAAAACAAATAAAGTAAAATGAAAATGAACTAATCGGGTGAAAGCTATTTTAAATTACCGATTCATAAAGAATAGTCTACTTCAAACGATTTTGAACCATGTCATTTTATATCTTAAAACATACATTAGCGTTACGCTACAAACCGTAACCACCAAGTTTTCTCCTCTTAGATTATCTCAGACCAATAGTTAGCAACTTCACAGATTAATTCCTGACATTTTGCAACCTATTTCTAGACTATCTAGCACCGCCATTCAGGACAGGCGGTAGCTGGGACTGTTCCAGAAGGTGTAAGTTTGATATCGGTTTTGTAATATATAAACAGTGCAGAAAATTCACCAGTATAATAACGGGAGTAAAATGTTCGGTATCATATCTGAAGACTGCGTGCCATCTTTTATGGCATTCAAGAAATAACCTTTACATGAATGGAAAATGTTCCTGAAAAGAATTTTTAACAAAATAACGTCTGGGTTACAGTTCTTCAGTAATAGCACTTCTAATTACGGTGAAAAAATACAACAAAAATTTAAAACACATACTATCAGCATCAGCTAGTATGATCAGTGGTGATTTGCCTCCAAGTTCTAATTTCACATGTTTAATATTCGTAGCTGCAGCTTTCATTATCAACTGACCAACTTCAGTACTACCGGTGAATGAGATAGCTCTAACATCTGGGTGATGAGTTAACACCTCACCAGTAGTTTCACCATATCCACAGATAACATTAAATACTCCAGGCGGAAAACCTAAATCAAAAAATAATTGTCAATTATTTCTGGAAGACACTTATTCTACTACTGAAAATATAAAATAAATTACGACAATAGAACAAATACAGTGGTGAAACATATAACAAGTCGATTTACATAGAATTAAACTTGGAATCAAAATAGACTCAATGAAATTTAGTTACGTTAGTATAAAATCATTTGTACAAGTATAAAAGGATTCAAACTTGTAAATCAACAGTTATTTCTAAATGTATCATGAATATTCATTTGTATCTCAGTTAAATGAGGTTCTTTTTCTGTTCGAATAAACGTAGGCAACAGTTATTGATGGTTGATATCAGTTACGATACCGTAGGAAAGAAACCAAAATCAAAGTCATACGCTGATTAAAATCCGTACCTCTGGAGTTTTAAAAACGCTAACCTTCCAGTCAAATAATAACAGTTAGTTAGCAATTTAACTCAGTTCAATCACGTATTGCAGAAATAACACAATGAACACGCTAATTGTTTCTTGGCTGATTTTGCAAGTCGTTTATCCATAAACATCATTCGTATTTTAAAATGGAATATTAAATGTATATGTGTATGTTTACCTGCTTCCTTGGTTAAAGCAGCTAAATACAATGCGGATAATGGTGTTTGTTCTGCGGGTTTCAATACAACTGTGCACCCAGCGCATAAACATGGAGTACACTTGAGAACGCTCAACAAAAACGGATAGTTCCACGGTGTGATACAAGCAACAACTCCAAGTGGTTCACGGCGAGTAAACGTAATCATATTTCCGTCAACTGGTAACTGTTTACCGTGAATCTTATCAGCGTATCCAGCATAATATCGAGTTGTTTGCGCTGCAAATAAGACATCACCTAATGCTGATTCGACAGTCTTCCCATTATCCATTGCTTCTAAACGCTAAAATGAAAGGGGAAATAAATGATGATGGGTTGATAGAGTAGCATACTTACTATTTTCATTATTGAACAAACTAATATATTATCACAAAGAAATGGATGAACATTTTCACAAATTGTAAGGTTCCACAAAGGGAATACTAAACTAATCCGAAAAAGTGGAACCTTCAAGCTAAAATAAACATTAAAGAGTAGAGAGTATTACAGTGATCTATCGTTTTCAATAACTTTTCGGTTAGGCTCTGCAGTTATAAATCCAAAATTATTATTGCATTAAGTAAACAAATATTGAAGTTGGATTGATCTACGGAATAAATTGAGCATAAAAAATTTTACGTCGATTGAGTTTTAAATACTACAAATTACTAACAAAACAACACCTCATTATCAGTGATGTAAAGAAAAAGTTAAACATCATATACCTATTAATCTACCAAAAGGCGTAAGATTATGTTTACTATATACAGCTGAAGTAATTGGCATTTATTCAAAGAAACCCAAAAAGGATAAATAAAGCCATTTTATCTACTTTGGGTCATTTTATTCTTAGCTCAAATAATGTGGCAGCAAAATCCGATCAGAGGCCTCCATGTGGCACTACTGGGTAGTAGGGGCAACCTTGGTAGTTAACTTGGGCAGTCAGATAAGATCGGACTAATCACCAACTATTCTATAAACCAGATTACTTTTGGTCTCCAAAATTGAAGCTTTCAAATCTTACGGGCTGTCTGATGTGTATGCTTACGCATATGAATTGCATGAGTTTCGGCTGGTGTACTTGTATATGTAGGTATATACAAATGGTGCGCGGCGGGTTCACTAATGGAATGTAAGCTGAAATGTTTGCCCTATATCTTATAAAATCAGTGACCTAAGCCAACATATCGAAGACACAAAAAGGAGAAATAAGAGCAAATACTGGGAATAGGTGACCATCAACCTTTTCTGAGAGTGCTTATACTTACGTGCATGCCATGAAGTGCATGAGCAAGTCTTTGTACCGAAAATGTGCATGTAATGCGTAGAAGACAGTCAGTTGTAGCAAATACGTTCGACGAGAGCGGTAACCCTCTACCATCCCAAGTAGATGAATATGCCTTTATTTATACTATGAGATGCATAAATGAAAACTTGTGTGTTATTGGTGTGCATGTAACGCAAATTAGGCCCTGGTGCGACATCCATGCACCAAGAACAAGGGGTATCGATTTCCCCTTGTAATCACATCCACGCGATGGGTTTGTAAGTCTTGAATACATGGGAATCATATCCAGGAAAGCTTTGTCAAATTCACAAGGTAAGTCTCTACCAACTTTAAATGAATGGAACGCCACCATCCAATGACGTCCCTTCTACTTTCATTATTGTTGTAAGGGACGACTTAACTATAAAGTAGAAAATTTCGAAGCTATTTTTCTACAGTTTTATTTATAAATTGGCTGTAATTTTACCGAGTATTTTTGTTCTATTATTTTCTTATTACCCTAGTTCTAAGCTTTTATTTGAACCGTGATTTGTTTTTTATAGCATATTCCATTCATAAACTAGAACCAATTATTTGTGTCCCCAGTATTCCGTCTTCTCATCATTAATGTTGTTGTTCCGTGTTAATACTGTTATCTAAATGATTTACTGTGTGGTCTGGTCATGTATGTATATAATTGAATGTCTGAAATACACTGACGATCTTAGTCTGGTGAACATTTGTCTTGTATTCTTCCTCTTCGTTCGGGGCAAGTTAGTGTTGGGTCAATCGTCAGGTGTAGAGTATCAGTCTTTCAAGTCCTTGCTGGGTATTGGTTGCTTAAGGTCATCTATGCGTATTGGTTGGTTGTAGGATGTAACAATTATGATTTGCACTCCTAAGACACTGTTTCTTATCCCGAATTCATCTTTCCTATTTTAGATTATATTTATTTTTGATGTTATTATTATCACAACAGCTATAACATAATTAGTTTTTTTAAATATACAATTTAACTTATCAGTTAGAACTCATCATCTTCACCACGACATATGATTCTTCCCATCCTTTTTTGTTTGATCTTTTCTCAACATTACCACTGAAGTTATTTGATTTTATTAGTAGTTTGTACAATTTAAGAAACAACCGGAGTGAATTTTGTTGTTTCTAATGTATTAACACAAAAATGAAAATTTTTGATTTATAACCGTAAAGTCTAATGAAGGAGTTATCGTAAAAGATCGTTCACTTTAAGACTTTCTGCTCTCGAATATTCCATGGAAATTTTTGAATTCCTAATATCAATATGACACAAGACCAAAAAATGCTCTAAATATTTATCACTTGTCTTGCTGAAATATACTGAATTCTTTCCTTAGTTTAAATCTAACTATAGATTCACCTGTACAGAGCAAGCTGTATCAGAAAAATTGATACTCCATGTCTTTCCAAAATGATAATGATGATGTAACGTATTCATCAATTGCAGATTCATGTACACAGTGCTCTAAGTCAAACTTTATGATTGAAGGCTAGTAATAATAACCGGCTACCCGAAATCAAGTAGGTGACACAGGACTCAAATCTGATACCGAATGGACGTCTTAGTCACCAATTTGAACTCATATGGACAGATAAGAAGCAACTTACAGCTATATATTCAGCATTCATTTCGATCAAATCAGCCAATTTATGCAACAAAACACCACGTTCTGAAGCATCCATGGTACGCCACGTAGATCCTGTTTTGAAGGCTACCTTAGCAGTTTCAACTGCTTTGTTCACATCATTCTGATCAGCTTCTTGAACATAACATATCACTTCCTCTGTTGTTGGATTAATAGTTGGAAATGTTTTTTTCGATTTGCTATCGACAAATTCATTACCAATGAATAACTAAAATAAAGTATGTCGAATATAAAGTACGTTAAAAGATGTAATTATGCATATGACTGGCTAGATTTCTTTGAAAGTAATTAAATTTAAAATTACAAAAGTTAAGCAGATAAATCCTAGTTAAGCAAATACAGTTGATGAGGCTTATTAAAGGTTAAATCTTTCCAACCTCGCTACTAATTATGAATTTATCAGGCATCTTTGTTAAAATATAAATCACCATTCAACAAAGATATGAGTTAAATTGGTATGTACATGTACATGTATGTACTGTACAATGAGCGCAACTTTTCGAAGTAAACAAACTTGTTAATATATAATCTGATTTGTCGGACAACAAACGTTAGTACTGTATAATTCTCCATAATTTAGACATTAATATTGATTAAAAATCGTCATAAAAACAATTAACAGCCACGTTCGACTAAACTTTCTAGTCATTTTATTTCATTGAACAGTTAAGAATTTATATCACTCCAGATTTCTAAAGAATACTTAGAATTCTGGAAATTGTTCTATTCGAACAATCAACACTAACGAAATAATTCATGAATCGAAAGATTTTTGAACAATAAGTTATTCATGAATTCACTTATAATACAATATTTGTACTCTCACATTCCATTTATGACAAAGACAAATTTTTTTTAAAACCAACAAAGTGGGATTAGTTAACTTGTGAATAGCAAGTCAGTCAATGTGACATTTAAAAGTCTTCATGTCCTAAATGATGCATTTTACAATCCAAACTAAGTAACTACCTAGGAAATGTTCAAGATGGATTATTTTATAGTGATCATGAACCGATCGATGTTAGATCAGCATTGAAAACCTGGAAGCACTGGACGGCCGTTTCGTCTTATTGTGGGGTCCCTCAGCAGTGCGTATCCACGATCCTGTTCACGGGATTCGAACCTAGGGCCTTCAGTCTTGCGCGCGAACGCTTAACCTCTAGACACCTAAGTCGTCATCTAACGGTGTTAATGTCTAACCTCAACCAATCCTCTAAATGGCTGAGAAGTCCCACAATAGGACGAAACGGCCATCTAGTGCTTTCAGATTTTCAATGATGGTCTAACATCAATCAGTTCATGATCTCAATCAAAAACTTAATGATCTCCACAACCCTTTACTGATAAGATGGATTTACCTATCACAATAGCCTTTGAATCAAGTTAAATTATTCGTAGAAATTTAGTTAGCTTTTACACAAATTTAAACTTGAAAAATTTGGTAGGATCTGAAAGTAACAACTATACATCGAACGATAACAAGATGTGCTGACTATATAAGTTAAAGACTTACTTGAGTATACTTAACTTCAGGAATAGAATATGTCTTCATCATACTTTCCAAAATTAAATCAATTTACTAAGATTTAAATACTTGTAGGCAGACATGAATGACCAATGAAGGTCATAACTTTTGTTTTAGATCTGATTGGTTGGAATTTGTAGTCTGTTAAAATTATACATTTATTTATCGATCAGCTTTATTCCAATTACGTCAATTTACACAATTCAATAATGGTATTTTATTTTCTGAATTTCCCGTTGCTTATTCTCATCATGAAGGAAGTAATTTCACGTCTAAGAATATATCTAAATTATGTATAGATCTTATCCATCTAAATGATAAAATTTCTGGCATATACATTCTGATTAAGTTATCCTGTAAATTGGTAAAATAACCGTAAAAAATTCTGGACTCTCCTTAATGCGGATACAAAGCATCTCAAATTCAAACAACTTGTAATGAGTGAATACATTTTGGCAACTGAAAGTTATCACTTGGGTAGAATGAGTTTAATAAGTCTAGTTTGTTCAAAAATAAACGTAAATTTACTTATTATTGAAATAAGCATAATCTGTCAGTATTGAAGTGTTAAGGTTAGAAGTTACAATGATGGCATATGGTCAGAGTGACTAAATACCTTTTAATTATGAAATTACTCTTGATTATACCTTTGATCACATCAGTAAGCTTAGGTACTATTGTGGTGTGGGTTACTTATATCCACATAGGTTAGTATATAACAGTGGTCAGGCGTAGAATGTATTTCAGTAGATGATCGAGAAGGAACTCAATTACAATGAAAATGTATGAACAATGAAATCTGAGACAATGGACTGATATTTGCAAGTGGAACAGTCAATTTTGAGACGATGGATTGATATTTTTCAAATTAACTATTTGCTATATGGTTCTCAGATTTCAGTGAGATGCTCTGTAATTTCGTGTCAAATACATTCGATTGTCCTCACTCGTGTTCTTGTTCACTACACTATCAGTGCCAGGATCAAGTATTTCCTGAAATTAACTTACACACTATGTCACATTCACCATGTGGCCGTACAGAATATACGTTTGACAATTTTAAGCATTTTAAGAACTAATAATAGACAATTTTTACTTATTTTTTTGAAAAATATAAAATGCATGCTATCCTTCACCGAGTTTTCAATGGACGCCATCTTAAATGTGATTGTGCTGTAGCGGAAAATAAATCAATAGCTCTATAAGTCTTTGAAATTTGATGCTGACCACATTAATTTTAATGGACTCACCTAACTGAAGCAGCTCAGTCACGCATCCGCACCAGATCACGAGTGGAAACCTCGTGCTCAACTTCTCCCACAATCGCTAGCCAGTTTAGATCAGTCATTTCTCGATATATTGATAACCTATTAAATATATATTCGAACCTCCTCACTTCTGACTTTTAAGTACACTAGGTGGGCACGATTCAATTATAAGTGTTGCTGGTTAAAGTTGTTGTCAAACTACATATATCTGTGGCATCATCAGAGCCCTAAAATTCATCTTTATGATATGATCTTACCACAACAGCTATTTTTCGTCTCAATCGAAATACATGAATACAGAAAGAACTTTTACTTCACCTCATGCTACCATGGTTCATTGTTATCTTTCTTTCCTTCTTTCCTCTGTCTAATCTTTAATATTTACAATTCAGTTTTGTTTGTTAAATATACGACCACTCTGAACATTTTTCATCCGTACTATTAACTTATTTAATTGTAGTAACACCATTCTTTATTTTAGTAAAGTTTTTATTTCTAATTTGTGATTATTATCACTCTTGTAATCTTAACATTATTGAGTAAAATATTTCCATCTAAGTAACTACGCTTTCTCAAAAAATCGGACCGGATATTTGCAAATAATAATGTAGAGGTGCTTTT
The DNA here is from genome assembly GCA_946903255.1 of Schistosoma spindalis. Taxonomy (NCBI): domain Eukaryota; kingdom Metazoa; phylum Platyhelminthes; class Trematoda; order Strigeidida; family Schistosomatidae; genus Schistosoma; species Schistosoma spindalis. The sequence goes on along the minus strand of OX336417.1, from coordinate 5,443,300 downwards.
AAAGAAGAAGAATATGTATTTGTAAAATATCAACGAATGAATCCAACGTTTTGCCTGGCAATCTGGTCCAAGCTTTTTCAAGAAATAACGTTGGATTTACTTCAAATTCATTCGCTCAAATTTTACAAATACATATTCTTCCTCTTTAATGTCTCACATCAACTCGGTGCCGAAATACTGTGAAACTATTCGATCAAATTTAGACGAAGGTTCTAATTTTGAGGTGTTTTTGGTTGTTATGTGAAAAATGTGTCAACAATAAACGAAATATTATTTTCTCGAGTATCATAGTCTATAGCCATTAATATAGTTGTTGCGTAATTTCACAAATTATTTATATTTATTTATTTGAACACATAAATACTGATACAAGGGGGCCCCAGAAACATATAAACCACACAAATCTCATTTGATTTATGTGAGGGCTGTGATACTGCCCGGGTGCCCAGACCGAAGCAGGTAGTTTCCTTAGGAGGCCACACCCGGATCCTTCGACCTAAAGGTCTGATCCAGTGGAACATCGTAAGGAGATGCAGTCCCATGGTAGCCGGTCACCAACGATTGGTCCATAAGCCATTTGTCCCCTCAGAGTACTGGAGCGCATGTGCACCATTGGTTTTGAATCAGGGTTTTCTAACTCCCCTAGTTGGACTCTCCGTGTCCACCAAACCCGGTTAAAGTACCGGACATTCGATTTTCGTCCTCTCGATTTCGTAAACAATACCCCCGCCATGAGAAGGCAGTGAATAGGACTTCCCTGGTAGAAGCTATATACGCGTGGCCATGTGAGAGCATTTCGAGAGGGAGAGAGGACTCTTCCCACTCTCGGCCGTACCAGGGCATTTGGGGGCATTTCACAAATTAATCATCATTGGAATGATGCATTGTCGATTACATACCATTGACCCAGTCTATATTTATGATAAGTAAAGTTATCTGTGTATCTAATATTTTTAATCAGTTATTGTACTTGGGAACAATATGGTTCAATGTATAAAGTAGATGAAAAAGGGTTCCCTTATACATACATATGTATTTTACCTAACAAAATATCAATAGCAATTGTGTTATAATTACGCAATAAGATAAAATTATTATCTTAATTTTTAATATAATCTCATAATGACAATATAAATCATTTAAGGATCCCCATCATATTAAAAGACTAGTATTTGAACGAAGAATATTCTTTTCGATAAATTCTCTTCAGGTTCTACAATTATATATCCAAATTAATAATCCGAAAAATGGCCAGTTTAAGGGCAAGGTACATCGTTTAAAGCATGTGAAGTTAGGATTGTGTTAAACAAAATACAATAAATATGTTAATGTTGATATGACTCAGATAGAATGTCAACTTGAATCTGCGTATATGTTTAGTGAAATTTTAAGATTCATGATCAGAATAAATATGGGTCAAGTAGGGAAAGAATTATTACTCAAATGCACCATGAATGTGAATTTTAAGTTCAACGGTGAAATATATAGACAAACAGATGGGGTTGCAATGGGTTCACCACTAGGCCCAATACTAGTCGATATTTTTCTAGCAAAACTATAAAATGGTCCACTAAAAAAGATTATTCAAAACTTCACATTTTACTGTAGATACATGGATGACATGTTCATCCTGTGTAAAGATAATACGTCACCACAAGAGGTTGGTTCTTAGGCGATTTAATGAAGTGTATCCAGCCATTCAGTTTACATCACAATGAGAGATTGATGGCCGAATAACTTTTCTGGACGTTCTTTTAACTAAGAGAACGGATGGGTCGTTGAAAAGGAACTTAAACAGAAAAAGTACATGGACTGGGCAGTATACCCATTTTCTTAGCTTTGTACCTCTACAGCACAAACGAAACTTGATCAAAACCCTTAGTTATCGTATACGCGCTATATGTTCTGCTGGTATAGTTGAACAAGAGCTTAACAGCTTGCATAATACTCTCAGGGAGAACGGCTACCATAGAAAGTTTATAACTAAATATATGATCACGAAGGCGAAAATAGGCGAAATACAAACAGTGAAGAAGAAATCCCTGTTCATGCGTCTACAATTCAGAGGGGATGTGGCGAGTGAAATATTAACTCAGAGACTACGTAGAACAATACAAAAATCTTTTAACGCCGGAGAACTGCGATTAGTGTTTTCTACACGCCCAATGCTTACACCGAGACTAAAGGATGAATTACCTAGAATGACCACCTCATTTTGCATTTATCAGTTCGACTGCTCCTGTGGAGCGAGTTATATTGGTCGAAGTTCTAGGAATTTACATTTTCGTGCTCGTGAACACCTTCCAGTGTGGCTTAACAAAGGTTTGATGAAGAAAGTGAACAGCTCAATATTAGCCCATTTAGTATAAACTGGTCATAGTGCCAGTATAAACCAATCTTTTTCAATTATTTATAAGGTCAGTAATTTTTTGCCCAAACTGGTCAGACTGAAAGTCCTTCAAACAGCTGAAGCAATAGCCATCCGGATGAAGAAACCGGAGCTATGCGTACAGAAGAAATATATTCAAACACTCCTCCTCTCCTGGCCAACATCAAGGCCAATTTCAACAATCATAATCTTAATTATTGAATGACGTAATTTGACTATGACCTTTCGTAGCCAATTGTAATTTTCTCTGTTATCTTTATTCATAAATCTTTGTATTATTATTATTACTATTATTATTATTATTGTTATTATCCATTCACTTTGCCTTCTTCCCTCCTTATTACATCTTGCTTATTTGATCGAATAGTAATTGCACTATTATTTTTCTCTCTCACCCTACTTGACAATACAAATGGTTTTAGCAATTAGTCCCTTTTGATAAATTTCGGTTAACATTAAATGTACGGCCATTTTTTTTATTTTTTTTCGAGTGAAGTTTTTTTTCGTCCCATTCGAAACAATTTTTCATCCCCATATTCCAATAATTTTCATTCAGTTCCGTCCAATCAAATAGCTAGTTTTGAGTTCGTTATAATTGGTCGTTTATTTCTTAAAATTGATATAAAATGTCAGGACCTGTCGACAGAGCACATTTTCTTCCAATTACGGGCGGTAGTAAGGTGTAACGCACGAGCTCTGTCGTTCCTCACGTTGTCACAGAAACCGATAACCTATTCTTGAGCACATTGTATCTCGTAGCGTCTCAATCACTTGAAGAGAGCCGTTAGAACTTATGAAAGAGCTACGTACTGCCATTATGTGGTGAGAGATTCTCATTTCCACAGAGATCGGAAGCCGTATATTAAATTCGATAGTGTAATATGGAAGACAAAGGTTATCAGAATAATGTGATGATACATCATAGCCCAGTACATTTCGAACAATCTGATCACAGACAATATACCTTTTAAGAACATTTATATATAAAAATAAAAGGTAAACTAGGCTGGAAATAACGGTAAGAGGAGACAAGGATAATAATAAGAGTAATAATACTAATGTGAACACAATTTGAAATGTAATCACTCTGGATAATAAGCTAATATTACCAGGGTAGGTTTAAGGTGAGACTAAACTGTTTTTGAATATACAAAGGCTTCAATAAACCTTAGTATTTTCCCCTTTATACTTTTGCACAACACCACAAAACCCGAGTGGAAATCAATCTTATGAATTGTTTCAATCTTATGAACTGTGTTTGGCAATAGAGGATGATAGATGTTAATTCTCTACTCCTATTGGGTCATTTGATTCCATTTGTTTCACATAGTTCTGGTAATCTTCATCTTATTACAAATGTTTATAATAATTTATATATTAAATATTACAGTTGATTGATTCTTTACTGTCTTCTTTAAGGCATACAATTTTTTTTAAGTCTTTGGGCGAGACTATAATTTATGGACAAACCAATCAGATATAAGGTAACAGGTCTTGGATTTTAGCACTAACTTCACCCATCCATTTGGCTAAATAGAGTTTTGGCATTATAGCTGATGTCAGTTCGTGATGAAAACCCTAAATTTAGTTCCTAACATTAACAGTCAACTGTAAATAATAATTATAATTCCTCATAATGGTTTAAAACCCTGATTTAGTCCCAGTCAGTAGGTGAACACTCTCAATGTCACTTCAGCGTCAGTCAGTCAGTCAGTCAGCTGCAACGTAGGACCAGGCACGTATATGCATCGGTCCAAGTTGCCATACCGCATTAGCACAACAAGATGAACACCGGATTCATAGGAGTAGTTAATTCAGTGGTGGTAATATATAGAAGAAAGATTGTGTATAAGGAGATAGTAAAGGAAGAAAGAATTAGTTCCTAGACAGATATGAAGCGATTTTAATCTCTTAATTTAAGGAAGACAGAGAGTGTATACACCGACGCCATTGTGACCGATTCTGAGCCATGTCACCAAGAGTCTCCAACCATTGGTTACGATAGTCACGCGGACCCCAACCAGGCAGTCTGAATCTACCAACATGGCTCAGCCCAGAAGTTAGTGACTTCAAGCACTGATGCCACGTTTTGGTTTGGCCGCCCCTAACTTTCTTCCAGTCATCCCTAACACCTGTGGGCGTTGCGTGTCGTGGTAATCGGTGTTCAGGCATACGCAACACGTGGCCCAACCATCTCAGTCGATGACGATTCACAACCTCATCAACTGATTTACCATCATTCCTTAGTACCCTGCGTCTAACCTCACTACTACTTACCCGGTGATCCCAGCAGATGTGAGTAATATTTCTAAGGCACCTGTGGTCAAATACTAGTAACTTACGAGTATCTTCTAAAGGCCATGTTTCACAGCCGTATAGTAGAACGGAACGAACTGCCGCGCAGTATACTCGTCCCTTAATTGATAGACGGATATCTCGCCTTCGCTATAGATGACGTAAGTTGGCAAAGGCCAAGCGAGCTTTTCGAATCCGTGCTGAAATTTCGTCACACACCAACCCATTAGGGCTGATCAGACTTCCAAGATAAGTGAAGTTGTCAACGCGTTCGACTACTTCACCCCCTATCCTTAGTTCAGGTGTTGACGCAGACCAGTCCTGAAGCAACAACTTGCATTTGGAAGGAGAGAAGCGCATCCCAAACATTCTGGCATTGTTGCTCAGTGCTACCAAAAGACTCTGCATTTCATCAGCGTCTTCAACAAACAGGACTATGTCATCTGCGTATTCTAAGTCAATAAGTGGACCTCCTGGTAAAAGATCAATGCCCGAGAATTCAGTCGATGAGAGCGTTATTTCCATCAGGATGTCTATGATAAAGTTAAACAAAAATGAAGAATATTCTTTTCGATAAATTCTCTTCAGGTTCTACAATTATATATCCAAATTAATAATTATAATTGTAGAACCTGAAGAGAATTTATCGAAAAGAATATTCTTCGTTCAAATACTAGTCTTTTAATATGACTGGGATATTTAAACGATTAAAATGTTGTGAACAACCCATTGCGTTGAAGGTGCTCAATGAGTTCCTGAAGTATAACGTAAAGTTCACTGAAACGAAAACTACTATTGAATTTATTAACAGATGCATCGAATCAGGTCACTATCCTAAATTGTACTATACATCACTTAGACGAAACGGGGTCTACCCCAACAAAATAACATTAAAACGCCATGCCTTAAACCAGATCGACGCCTTGCATTCAGACATAAACGAGATACAGATGAATGTTTTTCGCAGAAAGTATGCAGTAGATGACTTAACTGATGATTTGAAAATACCTTTTATGGACTATGTCAAGAACGTTATTGATCAGAGATCAGGAAAGAAACTCATCCAGCTACTGAAAGGTCTGGAAAAGCAAACGGCCGAAAGCAAATTTCCAACGGACTCTAAAAGGTATGTACATTATTTATCAAGTGTCGAATTAGATAAAGAAAAACTAGAGGTATTATCCCTAGGTATAAAATTTTGTGATACTCGTAATAACTGCAATCACATCGATACAGAGATACAGTTCGAGAATCTTTATAGTCAGACACGTGATTTGGTTGTGAATTCGGATCAGCAATTAGAACATTTTAAATCAACTCTTGTAGACTGCTGTTACCAATATAAGAACAATAAATTTAGTTACAAAAGCATTCTTACGAAGAAGCACAAGGAAGCTATTCACCTACTTCTTAAGGATGAGACGTTACTGATTACAAAACCTGACAAAGGTTCAGGTATTGTTCTTCTTAATAAAAGTGATTATATTGAAAAGATGAGTACAATCTTAAATAACAAATTAAAGTTTCAAAAAATAACTGACCAGAAAGATTTGAATAATAAGATAGAAAATGAGCTTACCAGATCTTTGAAGAAGCTCAGGGACCAACAGACCATCTCGTCGAGTTTATATGAAATTATTAAACCAGTAGGAACCTATCTGCCGAGATTGTATGGATTGCCAAAGGTACACAAACCGGGGATCCCATTAAGACCTATTTTAGATATGTATAACTCTCCTTACCACACTATAGCTAAATGGTTGGTAACTATATTGAAACCGCTACACGAAAAGCTTGTAAAATATAGTGTTAAGGATGTGTTCCAATTTGTTGATAAAATCAAAAAATGCAAATACGCTGGGTCTAAAGATGATGTCGTTGGATGTAACATCGCTATTCACAAACGTCCCACTCATTGAGACTGTAGAATATATAGGCGAACAACTGATTGAAAACGAAATCGAGACTACTGTTCCTATTAATATCGTGAAAGAATTATTACTCAAATGCACCATGAATGTGAATTTTAAGTTCAACGGTGAAATATATAGACAAACAGATGGGGTTGCAATGGGTTCACCACTAGGCCCAATACTAGTCGATATTTTTCTAGCAAAACTATAAAATGGTCCACTAAAAAAGATTATTCAAAACTTCACATTTTACTGTAGATACATGGATGACATGTTCATCCTGTGTAAAGATAATACGTCACCACAAGAGGTTGGTTCTTAGGCGATTTAATGAAGTGTATCCAGCCATTCAGTTTACATCACAATGAGAGATTGATGGCCGAATAACTTTTCTGGACGTTCTTTTAACTAAGAGAACGGATGGGTCGTTGAAAAGGAACTTAAACAGAAAAAGTACATGGACTGGGCAGTATACCCATTTTCTTAGCTTTGTACCTCTACAGCACAAACGAAACTTGATCAAAACCCTTAGTTATCGTATACGCGCTATATGTTCTGCTGGTATAGTTGAACAAGAGCTTAACAGCTTGCATAATACTCTCAGGGAGAACGGCTACCATAGAAAGTTTATAACTAAATATATGATCACGAAGGCGAAAATAGGCGAAATACAAACAGTGAAGAAGAAATCCCTGTTCATGCGTCTACAATTCAGAGGGGATGTGGCGAGTGAAATATTAACTCAGAGACTACGTAGAACAATACAAAAATCTTTTAACGCCGGAGAACTGCGATTAGTGTTTTCTACACGCCCAATGCTTACACCGAGACTAAAGGATGAATTACCTAGAATGACCACCTCATTTTGCATTTATCAGTTCGACTGCTCCTGTGGAGCGAGTTATATTGGTCGAAGTTCTAGGAATTTACATTTTCGTGCTCGTGAACACCTTCCAGTGTGGCTTAACAAAGGTTTGATGAAGAAAGTGAACAGCTCAATATTAGCCCATTTAGTATAAACTGGTCATAGTGCCAGTATAAACCAATCTTTTTCAATTATTTATAAGGTCAGTAATTTTTTGCCCAAACTGGTCAGACTGAAAGTCCTTCAAACAGCTGAAGCAATAGCCATCCGGATGAAGAAACCGGAGCTATGCGTACAGAAGAAATATATTCAAACACTCCTCCTCTCCTGGCCAACATTAAGGCCAATTAATCAATCATAATCTTAACTATTGAATGACGTAATTTGACTATGACCTTTCGTAGCCAATTGTAATTTTCTCAGTTATCTTTATTCATAAATCATTGTGTTATTATTATTATTATTATTTTTCGTATTCATTATTAATCTCCCCTATACATGATTCTTCCCTCCTTATTACGTCTTACCTATTTGATCGAATGGTAATTGCACTATTATTTTTCTCACCCTACTTGACCCATATTTATTCTGATCATAGATCTTAAAATCTCACTGAACATAAACTCAGATTCAAGTTAACATTCTTTATGAGTCATAACAACATGCACAATTTTATTGTATTTTATTTATCACAATCCTAAATTCACATGCTTTAAACGATGTACTTTACACTTAAACTGGCCATTTTTCGGATTATTAATTTGGTTATATAATTGTAGAACCTGAAGAGAATTTATCTAAAAGAATATTCTTCGTTCAAATACTAGTCTTTTAATATGACTGGGATATTTAAACGATAAAAATGAAGAAAGTGGACAGCCTTGACGGACACCACTTGAGGTTGCAAAAGCAGATGACACTTCGCCATAGGCTCTGACCCGACTAGTAGTGTTCGAGTAAAGAGCCTTCACAAGGTTTATGTACTTCTGAGGTACGCCTTTCAATGACAGACACTGCCACAGAACCTCTCGGTCAACAGAGTCAAACGCTGCTTTTAAGTCAAGGAATACCACCATTGTCGGACGCTCAAAGATCATTCATAAATTATAGTCTCACCAGTCTTTGAATAAACTTATTCATAACATATGGTATACTTCAGAGTTGTGTATTATTCTAATCAGAAATCATTTTTAAAATGATTTCAATTATCTGTTAAACATCTTAAACAGATACTAAAAGATTCTTTATTTCGATAAGTAATCAAAAATGTAGATATTATTAGGTAGGATTAAACAGATTAAGTCTGATATATGATGATCTTTTCTCAATAAAACTTTCAAATGTAATTAAAGTCAACTGTATGAATTGAAATTTAGATTTCATCATGAAATACCTGAATTTATCAACTTAGTAAGCCTATTGTTATTTAAGCTAATGTGTACTGCTATTACAGAGATTAGTGGTTACTAAATAATTTCAATAATTAATATACATTAATAAATGTATTATTGTTGAGGTGTCCCACAATAGGACGAAATGGCCATCCAGTGTTTCTAGGTTTTCCATAGTGGTCTAGCTTTAATTGACTCATGATCTTAACTATTAAAATTACTATAATATCCACAAAACCTCTTCTGATAATAATCATTAATGTGTTTTTTTTTAAAGTAATCATGTAGCATATTCACCAGGGTTGCATGACAATTTATTTGAATGTTAGTTCAGTTGACCTTATCCATTGAAATACTGTTTTTTTTTTGTTGCTGTTGTTGTTGTTGTTATAGTTAGTTGACCTGATGACATAATTCTCAGTTTTTCATAGAATAATGCAACATTAATGATAAATGAAACTTAATGTATTTCATATGAAAAGCTTAAGTTGTTAACATTAAACATTTACAATCAGCTCTAATATGACGACATATATGCCAAAAATAATGTACAAATGATATCAAGTAGTAAGTGCAGTTACAGATTGTAATAATCTTATGACTTGTTTAAACATGTCTTTATCATTCTTAGGGAGTACGTGACTATCTATGTTAAACTACTGTTATGATTTATGTATTATTTTATACAAGTCAACAGTTTAGAATTATCGTCATCCAATGTCATTAGCCTAGCGTCAGTACAGTATGAACAATTTCTCACATTAATTGAATTTTCCTTTATACAATTTTTCCGATTGATAGATTGTTATAAGCCAGGAACAACGATCGTTGCTATAGGTGTTCGATTGTTTTTTTTTTGGAATGGTATGGTCTCAACTTTTAATCAGAACGGCCCAGGTGTAACTGAGTTAACGTTAAGCGATTTCGGTGTGGATTATCTTATAACTTGTGGCCTGTGTGCCCCTGGTAATGTATAACGTGATGATACCGCCAATTAGAGTATAGTGAATTATCGATCGGACCGATGACGCATAAAACATGTATGAGTAGTCTAGAGTCCTTATCGGTTCTGCTTCCTGCCTAGCCCAGCCAATTAAGTCCAGAACACCAATCTCAGCCCCTGCAATGTGAATCATGTATATAAAACGTACTAGGTTTATATACAAACCAAACAGAACACATCGTACCATAAGATATGAAACAAAATTTGTACAGGATTTAGTAATTAATAGTAATTAATAGACAGGGCATAATTCAAGAATGGTAAATCTTATGATAATAGTTCATAGGTCAAATTAAAACTCATAATAAGAGGGACACGAATATGAACAGTTTAGCTATTTAACAATTATGCCATAAAAATATACGCATAGTATTGATTCGTAAATGGATCCCAACAGTTACCATTCATTATTCTCATCGGCATATAACAGATTATTCTAAGCGATATTGAAATATCAAGAACTTGGCTGCTATCCAGTATTAAGACTTTCCATTCTGTTCTTACTTACTTACTTACTTACGCCTGTTACTCCCAATGGAGCATAGGCCGCCGACCAGCATTCTCCAACCCACTCTGTCCTGGGCCTTCTTTTCAAGTTCCATCCAATTCTTGTTCATTTTTCTCATATCTATCTCCATTTCTCGGCGTAATGTATTCTTTGGTCTTCCTCTCTTCCTTCGACCTTGAGGGTTCCATATGAGGGCTTGTCTTGTGACGCAGTTCGGTGTTTTCCTCAATGTGTGTCCTATCCACTTCCAGCGCTTCTTCCTGATTTCTTCCTCCACTGGGATCTGATTTGTTCTCTCCCACAGTAGGTTGTTGCTAATAGTGTCCGGCCAACGGATCCGAAGTATTTTGCGTAGACAACTGTTAATAAACACCTGTATCTTTTGGACGATGGATTTCGTAGTTTTCCAGGTTTCCGCCCCATACAGTAGAACTGTCTTGACATTTGTATTGAAAATTCTGACTTTGGTGTTGGTTGCTAATTGTTTTGAGTCCCAGATATTCTTCAGTTGTAGATATGCTGCTCTTGCTTTGCCAATCCGTGCCTTCACATCTGCATCAGATCCACCGTGTTCATCGATGATACTGCCCAAATATGTAAAGGTTTTTACATCTTCCAAAGCTTCTCCGTCAATTGTGATTGGATTGGTACATGTTGTGTTGTATCGAAGAATCTTGCTTTTCCCTTTGTGTATATTGAGACCTATTGCTGCTGAGGCTGCAGCTACACTGGTTGTCTTCTCCTGCATTTGTTGTTGTGTGTGCGATAGAAGAGCCAGATCATCTGCGAAGTCTAGATCATCCAACTGCATCCTAGCTATCCACTGTATCCCGTGCTTCCCTTCAGATGTTGATGTCTTCATGATCCAGTCGATCACCAGGAGAAAGAGAAAGGGTGAGAGTAAGCAACCTTGCCTGACACCGGTCTTTACTTCGAACGACTTTGTCAACTGTCCTCCATGCACGATTTTGCAGTTTAATCCATCATAGGAATTCTGTATGATATTGACTATCTTCTGAGGCACGCCGTAGTGTCGAAGAAGCTTCCATAGGGTTGTTCTGTCCACGCTATCAAATGCTTTTTCGTAGTCGATGAAGTTGATATAGAGTGATGAATTCCATTCAATTGATTGTTCCACAATGATCCGTAGAGTTGCGATTTGGTCTGTGCACGATCTATCCTTACGGAATCCTGCCTGTTGGTCTCGAAGTTGGGCGTCTACGGAGTCCTTCATCCTGTTTAACAATACCCTGTTGAAGACTTTTCCTGGTATTGAAAGAAGAGTGATTCCCCTGTAGTTGTCACAGTTGCTGAGATCGCCTTTCTTTGGTATTTTGACTAGAAGTCCTTCTTTCCAGTCTTTTGGTACCTGTTCCTCATCCCAGATCTTTTTGAAGAGAGTTTGGAGTATCCTTGCAGTTGCCGCTACGTCTGCTTTCAGTGCCTCTGCTGGAATGCTGTCTAGTCCTGCTGCTTTGCCACTCTTGATTTGTCTGATAGCCATGCTGATTTCTTCAATTGTCGGTGCGCCAACATCAATTGGGAGGTCCGTGAGTGCTGCTTCGATGTTGGGTGGGTTCAGTGGCGCTGGTCGATTCAAGAGTTCTTTGAAGTGTTCTACCCACCTGTTTCGTTGTTCTTCAATGTTGGTGATTATCTTGCCTTCCTTGCTTTTCACTGGTCGTTCTGGTTTACGGTGATTTCCAGAGAGTTTCTTTGTTGTGTCATACAGTTGTCTCATGTTTCCTTCTCTGGCAGCCTTTTCCGCCGTCATTGCCAAATCTTCCACATATTTACGTTTGTCGGTTCTGATGCTCCTTTTCACTTGCTTGTTTACTTCTGTGTATTCAGCCTGTGCCTTGACTTTTTCTGCTCTTGTTCGACTGGTATTGATTGCTACTTTCTTGTTCCTCCTTTCTTGAATCTTATCCAGTGTATCGACCGTGATCCAATCCTTGTGATGGTGCTTCTTTTGGCCCAGAACCTCATGACATGTTGAAGTGATTGCCTCTTTTATCTCTTTCCAGTTGCTCTCCATAGTAGTTCCTTCTCCATTGAGTAGATCATGAAAGGCTTGGAACTTATTGCTGAGGGTTATCTTGAATTTATTGAGTTTGTCATTATCCCGAAGAAGAGCCGTATTAAATTTTTGTGATATTGTCCTCCCCGTTGTCCAGTGCCTCTTGAGTTTCAATTTCATCTTGGCGACCAGCAAGTGATGATCTGATGCTATATCAGCTCCTCTCTTTGTTCTCACGTCCTCCATCGTCCTCCTGAACTTTTTGTTGATGCAGATATGGTCGATTTGGTTCTGTGTGCTGTGATCCGGTGAAGTCCATGTGGTTTTGTGAATGCGTTTATGTGGGAATATAGTGCCGCCCACAACCAGTTTATTGAAGGCACATAGATTTGCAAATCTCTCACCATTTTCGTTCCTTTCTCCCAGTCCGTGTCGTCCCATGATCTCTTCATATCCGGTGTTGTCAATTCCAACCTTGGCATTTAGGTCTCCCATCAGAATAGTCAGGTCTTTTGTTGGGCACTTCTCGACGATTGACTGCAGCCTATTGTAGAATTGATCTTTAGCGTCTTCATTGTAGTCATTGGTAGGCGCGTAGCATTGGATGACGTTCATTGTAATCCCCGTTTTCTTTGTTTTGAAGGAGGCTTTGATGATCCTTGGTCCATGAGATTCCCATCCTATAAGTGCATTTTGTGCTTGTTTGGACAGCATCAATGCAACTCCTTGTGTATGTGGAGCATTTTCTTGTTCATGTCCGGAGTATAACAGCAGCTCCCCTGAAGCTAGTCGTTGTTGTCCAACTTGCGTCCAATGTGTTTCACTGATCCCAAGCACCTCTAGGCTATCTCCTCATTTCTGCAGCAATTTGGAAAACTCTCCCACATTGCGCGAGCATTCCATGTACCTAAATAAATGGTTGCTCTGGTTGTCAGAAAGGGCATCGGCCTCGTGACTTCCGAAGAAACTCGGCTTTCATCATGAGGCGTCATAATTCTTCTAAACGAAGACCTCCTGACTCCCAGGGCAGAGTTTAAATGGTCTGAATAATTTTTTTCTGGTTAGCGTTTTTTTAGCGAGTTAGTTTTCTACGGGATGGGGTCGCTAACCCCATGCCCAACCCTCCTCCTTTATCCGGGCTTGGGACCGGCAGTAGCCCCCGGAAAGGGACTCCAGGCGGAGTATGTAATAATACACCAAATAGTTTTTAATTCTTGACATTCGTGTTGCAGGGGTGGGAGCACTGGACGGCCGTTTCGTCTTATTGTGGGGTCCCTCAGCAGTGCGTATCCACGATCCTGCTCACGGGATTCGAACCCAGGGCCTTCAGTCTTGCGCGCGAACGCTTAACCTCTAGACACCTAAGTCGTCATCTAACGGTGTTAATGTCTAACCTCAACCAATCCGCTAAATTGCTGAGAAGTCCCACAATAGGACGAAACGGCCATCTAGTGCTTTCAGATTTTCAATGATGGTCTAACATCAATCAGTTCATGATCTCAATCAAAAACTTAATGATCTCCACAGCCCTAAACTGATAGTGTTAAATTGAATCAGTTTATAAGTGAAATGAAATTGTAAGATGAATGATCAGAATAAATATGGTCAGCATGAGGTGAGAGAGAGAGAATAGTGTAATTACAAATTAGAAATTACGTAATATGTAGAGTAATATGAATCAGGTCAGATACAGTAGATAGGGTTGGATGCTGAATAAATTTCTCAAAACGGTTAGCAAGTGTAATAATAATAATAATGGTAAGATGTGTGGATAAGTTTAAAATATAAAATTGAACAATAATCAAATTACGTCACCATATTATAAAATTGATTGTTAACTAGTTGGTCAGGGTAATTGTGTTTAAATTTACTTACATCATGGAATTATTACAGATAGAAAACTATTGAAATTGAACGACTTCTGGACGTAGTACATCCTACTCCATGGATTCTCAGTAGTACAGACTCATGACTAGAAAAGTCAGCAATACAGTTTTTCCATTCTTTGAGATATTACAAATAAGTTAGTATTTTAGTTCATCTTGTATTGTTTCATTGAATCCACCTATCTCTACTTACAATTAGTATTCTATCATGAACAATCTACCTTTGCTAAATTTATTTAAAAATATAAAGTTAAACCTTGGAAATGAGAAGTAGAGTTGGATAGTGACAATCTGTGGAATGCGAGATTCACGTTTCACTCCATTGGGGATTTGTCAGCTATATGAAAACATCTCAGGGAATAATGCACTCGACATTGTAAGTTGAAGATACTGGATCCGAGTGCAATTATGAACACAAACATTGGGATCCAGGCACATACAACTGGTGAGCCACAAATAGAATGAAACTCACATCCTCGCTTTCACTGCTAGCCACTATTCAATGTTACTCAAAATCTTGTGGCTTGTTTGAAATATGGAGAGGATAGTGTCAGATTACACATGTGTGGTGTACTAATTATTCGGACAGATATAAGTAATATGTATGGAGATTGGGAAGTATGATTACTGCTGACAATGGAGGAACATAAGAAGATAAAGAAAAGCAATGCAGTTTAAGTTGCAACAGGAATGAAAGAACGATGAAACTTGTAAGAGATAATTCAAGGTAGATGCACAGATAATGTATTCAATGTATTATTTTCATATTTTACGATTGTGATTTTGCTAAATAGAAGAAATTAGTTTACTCTGAATATTTGTTGATTACACATATACTAAAATGCGACTAATTCATTTCAATCATTAGGGGTTGTAATATTCAAACAGTGAGAAAATTAAATTGAAGTTAATATATGACAGAGGTAAATGAACTTGATCTCCTGTTGTGCAGTTGGATATGAAATACAGGGTTGTGGTGATTATTAATCAACACAGTGGATTCGACTCAATCGAACTGATATTGATGTGAATCGATAGTGTGTGGAGAATAACCGAAATGATTGGCATTAGTTAATGTGTCTTATTGGATGATTTGTAATTCGGTTTGAGAAGTGACGACCTAATTACATAAAGAATAGAACCGAGTGAATCTGCATCATGAGTGTCCGTTGATAATCTATGAAATGGTCAGTGTTGTGTATGTGGAGTGAGTATGTGGTACCTCCGGTAGAGAGTGTAGTTGATGTAAGCGGACAGAGAGGTAGGGACGTAAGTGTGTGTGTGTGTGCGTGTGTGTGAATATTGATGTGAGGAATGAAGTGTTTGTGAGGTGTTGGTAAAATAGGTGACGTCGCGTGCCGTGACCCCCATTGTGAGATGTGATCAATAACCGTGCACCTAAGGCTAGTGCCCACCCAACCAGGTCATCTGCTCAGCACCACATACAGACCAAGGCCCACATGCAGTACGTCTTCGCAGCTACGACGTGGGGAATGGGTGGGAAACCCGCACTTGGCGGACAACACTCTCTGTCCAGTGCCCGGGGAGTTCTCCCAGAGTCAATGAGTGACTTCATGCATTGCACTCTTGAACAAACTCCGAAATAACCACCGGCACGCGACAACTGTCGGTCATTGCATTTACTCACCTAAAATATACTGGTTGATAACCGTTAGAGGGGTCCATTTGCACATCTTCTCACAACTTCTTCTTCTTCCCATCCCGATTTCGACCAATCGTCGACATCCTAAATCCTCATTTACTTGTGCCTACCTTTTGTTCTTTTCCTACAGTAACTTGAGCATTTTGCATTTGCTTATACCCTTACTTATTTAAGTAGTATATTGACATTGGTGGTAATATTATTCACGGTTTCTTTATCTTCTTACCACATATACTATAATTTATTCATCTTCTTGCATTCGTATGCTTTGATTTGAATGAATGTTTCGTTTATTGTTTCATAAGTGTGTAGATCAGAAGTAAAATTTTTATTCAATTGCAAAAGCACATCTTCATGCATTCTTTGCACGCTGAAAATAGGCTCCCATGGAGAACCATCAGAAATCAATTCGAGTTAAATGTAATCTTGAATCACTGAAACCGAAATGAATTTACTTGTGAATATTTCACTGTATCATTGGTTTCTTTGGAGCGATTCTTGTTGACTATAGACAGAATTCCTTTTCAGCACGGATACTTGTACATATTCCACAATGGCTTTACAAAAGGACAAAAACGCCGTTATGAGTTCCACCATTGAACATTTAATCGAAGCAGAGCACTTAACTTACTTTTTGGTTGGTTTTAAAGTTATTTATATAATCATTTCACATCTATTCTGATTTTTTGGCACCATATCCTAAAAGCATTATAAGTTCTAGCTGTTCATAAGATGAAGCATGAACATCACTCACAAACGAAGTTTGTCTTATCTTCATGTTCTCTGTGGTCTTAATCGATTATTATTACTCCTGTAAACTGAATATCATTCATTATAATAGAATATAAAAGCACCATTGTTAACACATAATTAATGTTATGACCCTAAACTGTTGATCAATTTCGACTGGTTAAATATAACTCTTTTTTCATTTATGAATTACAAATCACCAAAGGTTTGTGAGCTGCAATAGTTACACCACAAAATGGCCTGTATTATAATTAGTAAGCCTGAAATGCTCATTTGCTTAGAAACGGCTGATTACATTTTAATACACTTAACCATTGGGTTGTTTAAACGTGTTATTTTGTTTAATGGGACAAAAATAGATTATTTCGGTGATACGGTAGATGTTTGTATGAAAAACGATTCCTTGTAGTAGTTCTAGACTAAGTTCATTTGTATAACTTAATAACAACGAGAAATAAACCTCTAACAAATTAGAAGCCATTTCATTTAAATGTTAAACAAAGTGGTCTGTCAATATCGAAAACATCATTGTGATGATATACCAGTCTTTTCAAACATCCAATTTATGATATAGTCCTCAAAATTTTGAAAGTAGTTGCATACACTCTGAGTAAATTATTTACATTCTGGCCTAATATCTCATCCATTTTGTGTTATGACGGGAAGATGGAAATTAGAGGATTGAATACAAAATTCAACTTATATAAACATTTTGAAATAAAACTAGTCGTGAATTTTTATGTGCATTTACCGGCTTACTTGATCTCATCGAGTCCGAGTACAACTGCCTATTACTTTCAATGGAGCATACGCCGCCGACCAGCATTCTCCAACCCACTCTGTCCTGGGCCTTCTTTTCAAGTTCCATCCAATTCTTGTTCATTTTTCTCATATCTATCTCCATTTCTCGGCGTAACGTGTTCTTTGGTCTTCCTCTCCTCCTTCGGCCTTCAGGATTCCATATGAGGGCTTGTCTTGTGACGCAGTTGGGTGTTTTCCTCAATGTGTGTCCTATCCACTTCCAGCGCTTCTTCCTCCATTGGGATCTGATTTGTTCTCTCCCACAGTAGGTTGTTGCTGATAGTAACGGATCCGAAGTATTTTGCGTAGACAACTGTTAATAAACACCTGTATCTTCTGGATGATGGCTTTCGTAGTTTTCCAGGTTTCGGCCCCATACAGTAGAACTGTCTGGACATTTGTATTGAAAATTCTGACTTTGGTGTTGGTTGCCAATTGTTTTGAGTTCCAGATATTCTTCAGTTGTAAATGTGCTGCGCCCTCACATTTGTATCAGATCCACCGTGTTCATCGATGATGCTGCCCAGTTATGTAAAGAATTTTAAATCTTCCAAATCTTCGTCAAGTGTGATTCGATTGGTGCATGTTGTGTTGTATCAGTGAATCTTGCTTTTGCCTTTGTGTATGCTAAGACCTACTGCTGCTGAGGCTGCTGCTATTCTGGTCATTACCTGCATTTGTTGTTGCGTGTGCGATAGAAGAGCCAGATCATCTGAGAAGTCTAGCTTCATCCAACTGCATCCTAGATATCCACTGTATCCCGTGCTTCCCTTCAGATGTTGACGTCTTCATGATCCAGTCGATCACCAGGAGAAAGAGAAGCGGTGAGAGTAAGCAACTTTGCCTGAAACCGGTCTTTACTTCGAACGAGTCTGTCAACTGTCCTCCATGTACGATTTTACGGTTTAATCCATCATAGGAATTCCGTATTATACTGACTACCTTCTCAGGTACACTATAGTGTCAAAGAAACCTTCATAGTATTATCCTGTTAACGCCATCAAGTGCTTTCCCATAGTCAATGA
This sequence comes from Schistosoma spindalis, assembly GCA_946903255.1. Taxonomy (NCBI): domain Eukaryota; kingdom Metazoa; phylum Platyhelminthes; class Trematoda; order Strigeidida; family Schistosomatidae; genus Schistosoma; species Schistosoma spindalis. Next base: position 5,424,791 of record OX336417.1, on the reverse strand, counting down.
GGTTGATGTAGAGTGGTGAATTCCATTCAATTGATTGTTCCAAAATGATCCGTAGTGTTGCGATTCGGTCGGTACACGATCGATCCTTACGGAATTCAGCCTGTCGATCTCAAAGTTGGTTGTCTATGGAATCCTTCATTCTGTTTAACAATACCCCGTTGAAGGCTTTTCTTGATACTGAGATAAGAGTTATGCCTCTGTAGTTCTCACACTTGCTGAGATCGCCTTTCTTTGATATCTTGATCAGGTGTCCTACTTTCCAGTCCGTTGGTACTTGTTATTTATACCAAATCTTGTTGAAGTGAATGTGGAGTATCTTTTCAGTTACCGCTACGTCTGCTTTCAGTGCCTCTGCTGGAATGCTGTTTGGTTCTGCTGCTTTGCCACACTAGATTTCTCTGATGGCCATGTTGATCTCTTTAATTTTTGGTAGACCTGAAGATGCCACAAGTATTCAGAGTTTGACAACGCTTTAACCAGTAACACCTAATATGAAGCGCACCCACCAAGTGAAATCAAAAGACAGGAGCGGGGAGATTGAAGATATATTTGATAATCTATCAATATATCGAGGATCGTTTGAACTAATCTGGCTAGCGATTGTGACAGATGTTGAGCACGGCGTTCCCACACGTGATCTGGTGCGGACGCTTGACCGAGCGCCTTCAGCTAGATGAGTCAGTATCCAATGTCGAAAACCTACAGAGCTATTTATTTTGGGGATTTATTTACCGCTACAGATCACTTCCCCCCTAGTGGGGTAGTGATGACCCTAAGACCTGGCCAGCCAGAAGTTTTAACCCAACGAGTTTTTCGTTGGTAAACACTTTTCTGATAGCTTGCTAGGTTTAGCAGCGTCTGGTCGTCTTTCCTTACTATAAGGGACCATGATGTACAATATAGTAAAAAAGAGAAAAAGTACAATAAAGATTTTTGTTTCTCGCAACTTCATCGTTCTTTTTATCGTCTTTTCCAGCCGTCCTGGAAAAGAAAAAAATATGTAAGTGCATGTCGAAATACACTCGTACGCGCGTGAAAACACAAAGCGGGCGAAAAAAATGGAAAATAAACTCATGCTCAAGCAATAGCGCAAAAAAAGATTCTTGTAATATGGTTTTTTTAAATAAAAAAATAAAAAATATATAAGTATAATGAATTTTTTTATAAAAAAAGAAAAATTATATATAGTACGAGGGAAAATCGAGACGATTTAAAATGTCATCTAGTGTCTTACGTGCAATATTTGTTCAAATGTTCTGGAAATCTTACTCTTTTTCTAGAAAGCGTTGTTTTGAGTTTATTTTCTGATACCGTCGACGTATCAACGTGTGTGTTGGCTGTCGATTGAGGTATTATAAGGGAAGGAGTTGTGTCGTGCGATTGTATTGAAGGAAAATCGACGTGAATAGGATTTCCTTCTAAATACGCCGCTTTGAGGCGATCGATGCTGATGCTTTCGTTGGTTCAGTTCCTATCGATTATATAGTACTTAGATTCGCGTTGAAGACCTTTGAAAGGTCCTTTGTACGCTGATTCGAGAGGTCGTCGATGTGAGTCTCGACATACGAAGACGTGTGTACTATATCGTAAGTCAGGTTGAACGAAAACATCAGTTGATTGTGGTCGAGTGGAAACGGGTTTAACTGAACGCATTGCGTTTGTAATCCTGTTTGCGTAGGAGGTTAGATCTTTGTTCCTCGAGGAGGATGAAGGATCCACGAATTCTCCTGGAAGTCGAAGGGTCATACCATAAACGAGTTGAGACGCAGTGTATCTAATTTCAGCTTTCACTGCATTGCGAATACCTACTAAGACGAGTGAGAGAGCGTCAGTCCACTGAGAAATGTTTGAGGCTGATAGTGACGCTTTTAGTTGTCTGTGAAAGCGTTCTACCAACTCCTTTGCTTGTGGGTGGTAGACCGTCGTTCGAAAACAAGTGATTCCTAATTTTGCAGTCAGATAACGGAAAAGTTTAGATTCGAACTGACGTCCACGATCTGTAGTGATTGTTGTTGGGCAGCCAAAGTTTGCTAACCATCGTTCGAAGAAGGCGCGGGTCACTGTTTTAGCAGTAGTGTCTTTGATGGGTACTGCTTCTGGCCATTGAGTAAAACGGTCTACGCAGGTTAAAAGACAAGAATATCCATTTGAATCTGGTAAAGGTCCTACCAAATCCAAATGAACGTGGTCGAAGCGAGCATCGGGAGTGTTAAACGACCCAAGCTCCCAACTTTGGGGAAATTTTTAGGAAAAAAACCCAAAGTTTGGGGAGATTCTGGGGTTTTTGTGCTATTTCCCCAAAATTTCAGAATGCTGCTGAAGGCGGTAGGTGATCTTTCTCGTAAGATGAATAAATTGATCACCTACAACGAACGCTTATCCATGGGTGTAACTGAAAGGTGTACGGAGCCCGTAGACACTACAGCTATCGCATTCCCATTATGAACGCATGAGGACTTGCGTTCTTTAGAAGATACTTTAGATAACGTACAGTTCCGGGATTACTTCGTAAGTTGTTACAGGTATTTAAACAAATTTTAGGTGGGAAGATTATACGGGTTCCTGTGTGACGATCCTCGGAAATCAGCGAAAGCTTGTCTGAGTTACGTGCTTTCGCCGGAACTGGCGAACAATTACACTTTGCACGGAACACAAGGTAAATTTGGTATTAGTAAGTACAAATTTTACTCAACCTTTCAAAGTAAGTCAACACTATTGCATTAACATATTGATAGGTGTTCTGTGTTCTCATTTCCGAAGTACGACCTGTCTGGAAAAGGATTTAATACACGCCATGGGTACAGCAAGCCAGGCTTTCTTGAATGACGCAAGGGATAAAGTTAATAAACGTGGATGGCGATTCAAAGAAAAGGTGAGCTAAAGCAATGATACATATTGCACTTTTATTATTACTTTGTGATCAATACTTACAGTGATAAAACTTTTGTCATATTCCTCTTGTTTTCAGCTGGCTTCACAGGCTTTATCTGACGTAACTGTAAGTTATTTGGGCGAGACTCTAATTTAGGGACGAGCTAATCAGAAGCGTGTGAGCCGTTTCAAGGTCAAGGAGCCAAGTTTAACACCTGATGCTCACATATGAACGGTTTACAGCGGATTTTAGAGAAGGGGTGATTATTGAGAGGCTACAAGGGATGGGATTACTAAAAAGTTCTTGTACGTGAGACTGCGGTTATCAAATGACCGCAGTAAAGTGTGCAAACCACCGTGGTGAGATTATATTTCGTTGTCCTTCATGTTGGAGGAGAAAGTCTGCTAAAACGGGGACTTTCTTTGCTCGATTGCTACTGAAACTGAATCAGATTATGATAATAGTTGCAAATTGGGTACTAAATACACCAGTAACACTGGATGTGGCGTTTGCAGTTGTTTATGAAACTTCAGCAGTCCAGTGGTATAAGTACTGCCGTGACATATGTGCAACTAAAATAACACGTATACATCAATCATTCGGAGGAGTAGGATGTATCGTGCAGACAGATGAAACGGCAGTGAGAAAGCGAAAATACAAAAGGGGACGTAGTATAAAGTAGGATTGTGTAAGTAGCATTTCCGTGAATATACTCGACAGGTACTTGGAATTTATGACCTTTTATACCGTATGCAATATGATTTCAAAACATCTGAAACTTTAGCAAACCTTGATAAGTTTTTAAATCACGTTAAATAAGTATATTCACTGTTATCCATTAGTTTCTTCTAATATATTTCTACGTTATACTAGCTGTCTTCTGATTGGCTAATATTCTCAAGGTCACATAAGATTCGTTCAAAGGTCGTCCCTAAATTAGAGTCTCGCCGTTATTTGTTCGCATAATTGACAGCTTTGTCATACTGTTTGTACGTGATCGACGTTTCACATATCTTCACATGTGATCGTAAACTAAAAAGTCTTTTTTCATCTTTTTTAGAACCTACCAAACGACAGTTCAACTTCTGCGTAACATGTTACACTAACAGAGCAGTGAAAAACGTCGCATAAATGAATAATGTGTAATTTTATTAACTATAATAAACATTTAAATATGTCAAAAATCAGTTTTTTAATGAAAGCGATAAATAGATTAACGTTAAGTTTCTTTGGCAAAACGTAATTGACGAAAAATAATATAACATCCCAGTAAGAAATGTACGTATGTATTCGCCCTAGGTTTTCCGTGATGTCTGCAGATTTCGCTATAGGTTTTGCGTTAAAACGGTTCTGTGGAAGTACTCCAAAGTGTGGGGAAAACGCCAATGTTAGGGGAAATTTTTGGGTTTTTGTGCCATCTCCCCAAAATTTCCTCAGATTTTCCCCAAAATTGGGAGCTTGGGAGTTTAAGTGTTGTTGAGGACAACTCGTGATGAAGATCACTGTCTTCTTCTTGAAGCTGAGCGAGTTTTAAAGGGTCGATTCCTTGGAAACTGTTCAAGGAATTTATGCGAGACAAGGCGTCTGCAACTACATTGTGTGCTCCAGAAATGTGTCGAATGTCTGAAGTAAACTGCGAAATGTAGTCCAGTTGTCGAGACTCACGTGGTGAGTACTTGTCTGAAGGTGAGCTTAAAGAGAAGGTAAGAGGTTTATGATCAGTAAAAATGGTGAATTCGCGGCATTCGATATAGTGTTGAATATGTTGGACAGCACAATACATAGCTAGGAGTTCCCTACCGAATGTGCTGTACCTCGATTCAGTGTCTAGCAACCGTCTAGAGAAAAATGCCAAAGGTTGCCAGGAGTGGTTAATACATTGTTGTAAGACTGCTCCGATTGCAGAGTCGGGTGCGTCTACTGCGATACTAATGGGCGCTTCAGGGTCCTGATGAGCAAGCATGGTTGCTTGAGCGATACGTTCCTTAACTGTGGAAAATGCTTTTCGCGCTGTGTTATCCAGATTGATGGATTTCGCATTTTCACGAAGTTGGGCGGTAAGAGGTTTCATGAGGGACGCGAGTTTTGATATGAAACGTCCAGAGAAACTTACCAGACCGCTAAACGTGCGCAATTGCTTGATGGCGGTCGCTTCTGAGTTATCCAGAATGGCCGCCACTTTTGTTCTAAGGTGTCGGATACCTTGCGCATCTATAGTGTGTCCTAAGAAGTCTAAGTTGCAAGTAGCCGATGAGAAACCACAAAATGTAGTGATTTCATATTATTCTGCATCCGTGATTGTTCTGGCTTTACTTCAATATTTGCCCACAGTTTAATGGAATCGGGTATTTGATGGATCCTTCCAATCCCTTATGTGTTTTGGCTAGTTCAGCGACATACAGTTTTATCAGTGTTTCGACATATAAATCGACCAGAGCTTTCATAATTCGAGGATAAATGTAATTAGGATTGTAACAACTTAGGTCGATTGTTTAAGAGATGATCACAAACATCTAAGTAAATGTCTTAACGCTCAAGCTTAAGTATTCATTCATCTTTTTATTTTGTATAAAGATTATATTTTCTATCATCTCATATCGAAAAGCTTCGTGTGTTTGAAAAGAGAACCTGACTCTGCACACTGCTTTCTGAGATAAAAAATAAAGACCTATTCACTACCAAACTGGTTTCTTCTATCGGTAGAACGAGGGGTACCCACAAACGCGAACCGTGTGACCCCTATTTTGAAGACAAAGTTAGTTTCTTTTTTGCCTATTATTTTTTATTTGGTCGCGAAAGTGAACCTCCAGATTATCTTTAACATGAATTTTGTATATGTATTTATTAAAACCAAAAACCTGAAGTATAATAGTGACTTGTCGGCGGTAGAAATGGGCACTTTTATGATCACGAGGATCCGACCCTCAGAATTTGACCGTAATGACCCAAAGCTGTAGTTTTCTCAACTAGAGTATTATTTCACGGGGTGAATTATTGGATCCGATGAATTTACCATCGAAACTTATGCACTATCTACCCTCCTTCAGTAGCCAAAGAAGTTCACAACTTAATTTTAAGTCCGCCAACACCACAACTATGCACCGCTTTAAAACGAAAGATAATAGACAGTCTATATTTATCAGACTGCCAGGGAATCCAAAGGCTTTCCCAAGGAGAAACGTTAGGTGATAGGTTGCCACCACAGTTCTTACGTCAGCTCCAAGTATATATGGGCGACAACACATCGGGTGAAGCAGTCCTAAAACAAGCTCTCCCATGCTATGTCCAACACTGTCTACACGCAAAGACGAGGACACGTCATGATCTCATTTGGTGCGTATTGCAGAGAGAATAATGGAAAGATGTCCCCCAACTGAATGGTACGCCATACATCAAAGAAAGAATCGTCCAAACACCCAGCCACAGCAGAACTCACTGCGAGCCTTAAACTTCGTAAAATGCGAATGGATCTTAGAAACAGGTACTGGTCACCACAACAACCAAGATCCAAGTGACAAAACAGGTCATAAAAGTCCAGATAGTTTGGACAGTTCTCTTGATATCACTGGAAGTTCGGCGTCAATTCAACCATGCGACTGGCCTAAATAAACTCCAAAAAATATGGGAAATGACCAACACCTCCCCAAGTCGCAATGACTTAGGAGGGATTCCTAAACAGTCACTTGTTTTATCTTAGAAACAGAAATTCATGTTTGAACTTCTCGGTGGATACTGGTGCTGCTTTTAGTGTCACTTCTCAGAACAAAATTAAGCAAAGTCAAGAGACATCCCAGTTACACTTCATGCTGACAACAAAACTAAAATCGCGAAATTTGGGCGGACAACTTTGATTTGGGGTTCAGGAGGCGATTCCCCTGCATCTTCACTGTAGCGGATTTGTTGCGAATACACTTTTTGGAGAGATGTAAATTTCTATTCGATAATAAAAAACGACCTCCGACGCTGAAAGAAAATGAGAGTTACATAAAAATCAGAGAGAAAATCACATCACTTCTCTACACTTAACACAAACTTGCAGAATTTCCAAACCTTACCAAACCAGACTTCCAGCCTTTCAAAAGTAAACTAATGGTATGTCATACAATCAAAACTAAAGTTGCACATGTGTTTGCTAGGTACATAAGACTAACACCAGATGGAGTGATCGACAATTGTGTGGGATTATAAATCCCTTAACCGTGAAACAGTACCTGATAGGTACCCAGTACCTCAAATCCAAGGTTTCACAAACGCATCTACGTTGACGTATCCGAATTTCCATAGGACTTCTGATGAAGAACTGGGGGACATCCTTAACCGACTGATGGAAAACGCCTGAAAACTGGCTGCACTCGTCTAAAAAAGACTCGCTTTAGGAGAGACGGGATATTCTAACTTCGGATGAGAATGTGCAATCTACCTAACCATTAAGAACACCCGACAGATGTCAGAAGTCAAAGAGTTTGTTGTTTATACGGATAACTAACAATTAACCAATGAATTGAAAGCTATACACGATAACTATTCGCCATGAGAGATTGGACAAACTGGCCATATATCACATTTTGTCAGTGATATTCGAACGTCAGGATAATCAGGCGGCAGATGCATCATCTAAACTATAATTGAACATAATACAGCAAGAGACAACTACTCAAACATAATTACCGCAATGAGAAAAAATGTTTTCATCAGTCAGGGAAAAATATCCTACTCAAGGAAGAATGGTAGGTCAACTCAATTTGCTCCTAATATGATCGCTGAACAGTGAATAGCAAACTCCCCCAAAATCAATCAGGAAACATGCTCACAAAATAGAGGTTGTTAGTTCAAAAAGTGTCGATCAAAGTGTGGCAGTCCAATATCTCGAGCACCGTGAAGGCAAACTTAAGTAAAACAAGAATAAAACGGTTGTTGAAAAGCTTAACAATATAAGGGAAACAATCATGACTCAGAACTTGTAGACAGTGTAGTGGTAATAACTGCAGTCAATTTGAAGAGTGGGAATCAATATAGAGGATACAGATGCCGACAGGAGAAACAGTACATTCTACAGGAATGCAGAGAGCTGGTCGTAGGAAAGAACAGACATGGAGGAATTTTCTCCATATTTGCACATGGGCATACAAATAAGGATCATATAGCCACTCCTACCGTCAATTCGTCGTACTTGACTTAAAGCTAATTGTTACGGGAGAACTGAAGACATTTGGCTGATTAAAACCTTTATATTAAATGTCATTAATTTCACTGGTTTTTGGATGTATTTGTTTTACTTAGCTTCGGAACTTGTTTGTTTATATCATTATTTCGGACATTTTGGTTTCTGTTTGTCTTTGGCTTGGTATTTGGAAGTTTTTTGCTCCGGGAACCTATAAAATTGAAGAACGACATTTTGGTCGACTATTTGTGGATTGCGAATAGACTTTGGTACCTAATATGGATTTTTGGTTCTGTTGTTAATTTGGGTTCGTAAACTACAAATAGATCGACATACCGTACTTCAATAACGGGAAGGAGCAAAAACTTGGACGTAACACTAATCGTCAAGAGGTTACCTTTTTAAATCGCAGATTGCTCCGTCAAAGTCCTGTAGTAGTAATAATATTAACGACAGTTTATTCTCAAATAACAGTTTGTTACGTGAGGTATGTCAGTTTACAGGCAAGACCAAATTGTTACCAAATATACAATCTTCATTATAGTTAATTACTCATCCGGGTTAATATTTTGTAAGATATGAATTTAGATAGTTTTAGTAAGACCCATATTGTCCATGTCACAGTTGGCGCGCTTTATGAAGGTTGCGCTGCGACGTGCAACTGATGGTCGAGAATAGATCTATATGAAGTTGAGGGCTTCTAGAAACCGCAACCTTATATCCCTCTTGGATAAAACCCAATGTGGTTCTGGAGGGTAAGATCAAATGAACAATATTTGTGGTTGAACCACCACTTCAATTACTAAAATGTGAAGAAAACTAGCACCGTAAGGCTTGGGGTCGTCATGTTTCCTAGATGAAGTGTGTGGGAAAGTTATCAATTGAAGTTTCGTATATCGATGTTTTTAGCCTAGAAATCGAATTCCGCTGACATTCAGTAACTATTAATTACAACTGTTTACGAAACTTGTTTAGTATTTGACTCTGAAACCACCTCATATATGTTGGTTGCACCCACCTAAGAGGTGAACGGAATAGATACAGAAAATTATGGGAAGTGCTAAGATACAGTACAAATGTCTCTGTTGATCTCATGAAAGTGGGACTTGCTGGGTAACCAGCCGTTAATCGATAGTAACTGATGGTTAAAATTCGAAAAACACTTGTCGTTGGAATTTAAACATTATAACTAGAATCCAAAGTTCTCCTCATCTTAATTTTATTGACTAGATTTAAGTTTATGGGGCATAGAGCTTGATTCCTGTTGTCATTTGACTATCTGCTGTAAAAATTTGCCATTTGATCGGGTTTTGCCGATAAGAATTCGATGCCACCATTTTGGAAATATCCTTTTGGTTCTCAAGCAGTTATCAATTGTATGATATGTTGTTTTTTACCGGACTGTATGGTGTATTAGTATCATTGTTGAGAATATCTAGTATTGTTTGACATAATTTAATTTCATAATATCATCGCATATGTTATTCGCAGAACTTACGATATTATAGTTGATCCCGAGTGACTCGAAAAAGCCTTAGATACTACAAAGGAGAATATAGTTTAACACAATCAAATGAACCTTAATTTCGCTTGATCGTTTTTTGAGATTAAACTTGATTTTCGATATTCGTTCTTCGCGCTGCATTCCCTATATTCCTCTGGTGGACGGGTAAAGATTAGTCTGACAAAATAGCCTTCAAGAGCTGTGTATTTTTATTACGAATCATCTTTACTACTCTAATCTGTTCGGTCAATAATTATGTTTTGGGATATACTAAGTTAAAGAGTCATATAGAAATCAAGATCTATCCTCGATTACATGATAAATTATATGGTGGGCTCCTTATGGTTATGTACAACCACAAGTTTTTGTTCAAACCAAGGATATCCTTCATTGAACTTCGTATTCATATATGAAGCTTATGACCATCCTCAGTTTGATATTGTTCCGCTGCTTACTAATAGTGATCTTATAGATTTACCATTTAAAATTCATATCTTAAGACAAACCTTGCTACTAGACTCACTCGCTTCAAAGAATGTGGAGTGCGGTAACTTTACGGTACAGTATCAACAAACTTAATTCGGAGTGAACAACTTTAGTACTCAGGTATATACGGGTAAAAAGTTCCGAAGAGAGAGAACAGCTCGTCCTGGGATCCCCTCCACGCCACCATCCATTTCTGCTTGAAAAAACAATAATCAAGTCTTGGAATACAGATAGATCCTTATTCTTCATTTTTAACAAATGAAAAACTTCATATAGACCTACCACCTGCCGGTCAGTGATGTTGATAGAGATCAGGAGACTAGAGAGACTTTGTCACCAATCAAAATTTGCAAGCCCTGAAGAGTTCATTCATATCCATCGTAGGGCGAATACGCATAAAAGTCATCGTTACTAAGACCGTTCACACAACGAGGCTATTGTTCCATGAAAACAAGAATAGTTCCAAGGGACTATATTCCCATGTTGAGTGAAACACATCGAGACGTGACGTAATCTCAGCACTCTTTGTTATATTCAAATGAAGACTGGAGGAATAATAACCTCCAGGACTCATTTGTGGATTGTCATCATACATAATTTTGTGACACAATTATAAAGTAACTAGATTTTTGTATACATATATTCGTTTAATCGCAAGCTTACGATTAATCTGTAGGATTATATTCTAGTTCGATATTAGAACATTTACCTTCGCCAATATAATAACAGACCTAATACTAGGATTGTAGATTTGTCATGATGTGACTAACTAATTTATAAGATCTCACGTGAAAGTCACCTCCTTATCTATCCTGACTCGTTGTATCGTGACAATCAACACTATGATTTTTTGCAATTCTGAAGAACACGTTTGTGCTGGGGAAAGAATAATGTATTTAATATAAAGAACAATTGATTAAAAAAAGAAGCCGCATCTGTTTGGCCGAGCCCTACCATTTCAATCAACTGTTTCCGCGTTCACTATTGTTGCATTTTGATCTTGTCTGTGTGACTAATTAATCGATTGATTTGTTCCTCTTAGCTTTCATCCATCCGAATTTTCTTCCTTATTATCCACGTTGCGAGAGAGGGACTCCTCGAATGGCCATATGATAGCCGAGGATCTCGAAAACTTTACTACTCTGCAACAAACTCACACTCGAAGTACATGATATACAAATACACAAAATAACTATCAAACTGACAGAAACTATAACAGTTGATGGGCTAAACTAACGCTTATTAGACGGTTTTAAGAATTTGAAAACATATTAAAACAAATAGAAGCAAGGAGGAAAAAGCAAACTGGTTTACAAAGGCTGGCCACAAAAGTGTCAGATATTGGAACAAGCTTAAATTGTTCAATGTAGTGTATTTGTTTTAATGCTTCTTTAGTAGCTTGTTGCTTCTCGGACGTTCCAGACATTAACGGCGTGATTTTGTGCTTTGTACCGGTGACCATGTTCCGGGCGTTATCTGCATTTCGTGGTACATTGGCTCCTGCTAGACACAGAATTATTCAAAGATCTTATGCTAAGGAGGTTAAATTTGGAGCTGATGCAAGATCTGCTATGTTGGTTGGCGTCGACATACTCGCGGATGCTGTCGCAGTAACCATGGGCCCTAAAGGTCGTAACGTTATAATAGAAAGCTCGTGGAAATCTCCCAAAATTACCAAAGATGGTGTAACAGTTGCTAAAGGCATTGAGCTGAAGGATAAGTTTCAGAATATTGGAGCCAAATTGGTACAGGATGTTGCGAACAACACTAATGAAGAGGCTGGAGATGGCACGACAACAGCTACAGTTTTGGCCCGAGCGATAGCTAAAGAAGGGTTTGAAAAAATCAGCAAGGGTGCAAATCCCATTGAGTTTCGAAGAGGTGTTATGTCTGCCGTTGATGCTGTCGTTAAAGAGCTCAAGTCTTTGTCAAAGCCAATATCAACTCCAGAGGAAATAGCACAAGTCGCAACAATATCAGCCAACGGTGACAAAGCGATTGGTGATCTAATTGCTACTGCTATGAAGAAGGTTGGGAATGACGGTACGATAACTGTTAAGGTAGGTACAATTTTAATCTACTTGAACAAATTAGGACGGGAAAACTCTGCATGATGAGCTGGAGTTCATCGAGGGCATGAAATTTGATCGTGGCTACATTTCCCCGTACTTCCTCAACACTGAAAAGGGGGCTCGGTGCGAGTTCCAAGATGCTTTTGTATTGTTTTCAGAGAAGAAGATTAATAGCATCCAAACATTATTGCCAGCTCTTGAATTGTGTCATCAACAAAAGCGACCACTACTCATAATCGCTGAAGATGTCGAGGGTGAGGCTCTCACAGCTCTTGTGCTAAACCGTCTAAAACTCGGTCTACAAGTTTGTGCAGTAAAAGCTCCGGGTTTCGGAGACAACCGTAAAAATACTCTTAAAGACATGGCAGTGGCGACTGGTGGGATGGTAAGTTCTTTTCATGTTACATTTTCTAGATCTTTGGTTGACATAGAAACTAATGTTTCTATTTCTACTTTGTCTAGGTGTTCGGCGATGAAGCAGATTTGTACAAGTTGGAAGATGTACAACTGCAAGATTTAGGACGTGTAGCTGAGGTCGTAGTAACTAAAGACGATTGTCTGTTGATGCGTGGTCGTGGAAGTAAAACGGATGTCGACAAACGTATCGCTCAAATCAAAGAAGAAATGGAAGCTTCTAACAGTGAGTATGAGAAAGAAAAGATGCATGAGCGTCTAGCCAAGCTGTCTAACGGTGTTGCAGTTATCAAGGTTGGTGGAAGTAGTGAGGTAGAAGTCAGTGAAAAGAAAGATCGGTACACCGACGCACTTAACGCAACACGAGCAGCGATTGAGGAAGGTATAGTTCCCGGTGGTGGTACTGCTTTGCTTCGTTGTATTCCAATCTTAAAATCGCTGGAAACCAAAAACGAAGATCAACGCACAGGTTAGTGAATGGTTTTCTTAATTGCTGATATGTTGACAACTAAGAAACCGACAACTACTTGGTGACGAGAAGTACATAGGTCTAGCTTAAGCACTTACGAAGTAGTCTTCGTAAACTCATGGCAAGGAGATTACGAGTCAGTAAGATGAAAGGTTGGATTCGTTACTTTATTGTCTAGATTTGTTTAGCCGTCCAGTTTTTCGTATTGTTCTCGATGTTTCTCTGCTCGTTGCCAATGCCAATCTGTTAAAATGTAATAATGTTTCTAGCTCACAAGGTGTTAAGCGCACATTTATATGAATGTCTTTAATCGGTTTGAGTGTTGCATGACTGCGAAGTCGTGTGTCAAACGAACCGTAAACAGATTATCATTAAAACCCTGATGCAGCCATTTGTAATAGTGGTTGTTTGGGTATAATGAAACAATGTGATAATTGGTCTGTAGGTTTGTAGCTGAAGAGCTACATGTCGTCAGACCAAACATCAAGATTGCTCAGCCAGCGCCTTGTATTCGTAGTTGTGCAACAAATGCATCTGACTAATAGTTTCGTATGAGTTGGGTTGTCTGTATTTTTTTCACGGTAGTACAGTAAAGTATGTTACAAAGTATTAATGTTTGCTAGTAATCAACTCAGTGGGTGCGTTCACTCCCAGTACTGTTCTGTTCAAATATACATAGACGGTGTTTTCGGCTCATATCGAAGCCACAAGGTTTCCCTTGTGGTCAAAGTGAAGCCTACATTTAAGGGTGTCTAAATTGCTTAATGATGTTAAGCGCACACCTATATAAATTTCTTTAATCGGTTTGAGTGTTGTATGACTGCGAAGTCGTGTGTCAAACGAACCGTAAACAGATTATCATTAAAACCCTGATGCAGCCATTTGTAATAGTGGTTGTTTGGGTATAATGAAACAATGTGATAATTGGTTTGTAGCTGAAGAGCTACATGTCGTCAGACCAAACATCAAGATTGCTCAGCCAGCGCCTTGTATTCGTAGTTGTGCAACAAATGCATCTGACTAATAGTTTCGTATGAGTTGGGTTGTCTGTATTTTTTTCACGGTAGTACAGTAAAGTATGTTACAAAGTATTAATGTTTGCTAGTAATCAACTCAGTGGGTGCGTTCACTCCCAGTACTGTTCTGTTCAAATATACATAGACGGTGTTTTCGGCTCATATCGAAGCCACAAGGTTTCCCTTGTGGTCAAAGTGAAGCCTACATTTAAGGGTGTCTAAATTGCTTAATGATGTTAAGCGTACAGCTATATAAATTTCTTTAATCGGTTTGAGTGTTGCATGACTGCGAAGTCGTGTGTCAAACGAACCGTAAACAGATTATCATTAAAACCCTGATGCAGCCATTTGTAATAGTGGTTGTTTGGGTATAATGAAACAACATAATGGTCGAGCTGTAGGCTTGTAAGTGTGAGATGTGTTTCTTTGTAGTGTCTTTATTGCTTAGTGTCCTAGCGTGATGCAATGTAGCTTCGTAATATATTCATTAGATCGATTTATGCGCACTGGATATACTTTGAAATTTTTAAATGTTTGCTTATCTTATTATATTTGTACGTGTGTGTATTAGGTTTTTTGCTATTATGTGGTTTTCAATTAATCATATGGTTCGGTTTTGTGTTTCTAGGTGTTCAAATAGTTTTGCGTGCACTTTCAACTCCCTGTTATACCATTGCACATAATGCCGGGGTCAACGCCTCTGTTGTTGTGGAAAAGGTCATGGGCATGGGTCCAAATATGGGTTATGACGCTCAGAATGATGTTTATGTCGACATGATCGACGCTGGGATTATTGATCCCACCAAAGTAAGTACATATCCTTTAGCAATTTGGATAAATCTGGGTATAACTTGTTGAATTAATTGCGTACTTTTCCATTTTAGGTCGTTCGAACTGCTTTGGTTGATGCAGCTGGCGTCGCTTCTTTACTGACAACTGCAGAGACCGTGGTAACTGATTTGCCAAAAGAAGAGTCAGGAGCAAACGCTGCAGGAATGGGTGGGATGGGAGGTATGGGTGGCATGGGTGGTATGATGTAGTGGCGAACTACACATCTTTTGCATTTTGGCGATATTTTTTACATTGTAGTTGGTTAATTTTGGTAGATATTCCAATTGTTCAAAGTCCCTTATTTTCCCTCAAATATACATAATTGATTTGATTATTATCGTTATGCTTTCACAGCTCTACAGCGCTTATAAAGGTTGTCGCATTTCGCGTATAGAAGTGTACGACCAAGTCCACGTTATTATGCGACGAGATCCAGGAATTTGTTAGTTAACATGTGTGAGTATTACGCGATCTGCCGTATATTAAACTGTTTCTGCATATAATTTGACTTGAGAAGACTGCAATGTGTTTATTTATCTACTGTTTTACCAGGATATGTAGCCCGACCAAGCGACTTCGGCTGATTTCATTTTTATGGCTTTGTGGTTGTATTTAGCCGAAAATATTAGGTTTCATGTCATGACATAGGTGTGTAGGCCTAGCATAAGTTTCGTCAGTTTCCTACTTTACGAGTCTCATTCCCATCAATCGGCTCACGTCTGAACAAATCAGGAAGCTCGATTAGGGTTATGCTAACATGTGAAGTGTCGTTTCCGTCCTCTGCGCAGTGATCTTCCCGGTCTTTTATTTGGAGGTATTTAGTAGCTGTCAAGAACAGAGTATATGGGGTTGCCATTATTTACTTTAACACATGTGAGAAACTGGCACAGGATGCATGTGCGCCGCACTTCATTGGATTTGTGTACTGCCCGGGCGCGTGAGCATGTAAGAGCATTTGGAGGGTGAGCGTACTCTACCCTCGGCCGTACCAAGCAGTTGGCTCCAGTGCTTATGTATGTGGACTAGAAAACAGGCGTTGTTGATGTATTATACTAGTTTGCGAGGTAATTAGCTGTTCTGCGATGTATCCTCAGCCTGTGGATGGATGATATGTTTCAGAATTGACCGCAACGACGTAAATGTATTCACTATCGTATTTTAGATCCTAATTCCTGAAATAATTGTCATCTCATCAGATTTGTGTGAGGCCTATGATATTGCCCAGGTGGTTTTCTTAGGGGGCCACACTCAGAGCCTTCGATCTAAAGATCTGATCCACAAGGCAGTGGAGCAACGTCAGGAGATGCAGTCTCATGGTAGCCGGTGACCAACAATAGGCGCATACATCATGTGTTCCTTCAGGACCTTGGAGCCTATATTCACCATTGGTTTGGAATTAGGGTTTTCCAACTCCCCAAGGTAAACTCTCCGTGTCCACTAACCCGGTTAAAGCACCGAACATTCGCTTTTCGTCCTCTCAATTACGTAAACAACAGTAATGGTGGGAGAAGTCAGTGAGTAGGACTTTCGTGGCAGTAGCTGTATACGCGAGGCCATGTGAGAGCATTTCGGGAGGGGGAGTTGACTCTCCCCACTCTCGGCCGTATCAGGGCATAGGTGTCGCTGTAAGGACTCGAACGTGCGTTAGCGCGGCCACAACCCGATGACCTAACCACTAGACCACCGCGACGACATGTATGTGTTGGGGGTCGAATCCGAACTCACGCACACATCGCGGACCAGAACACTTGAATCTGGCGCCTTGGACCGCTCTTGAAGCGTTACAAATCACCGGGCCCAGATGACTTCCGGTTCTTTTTAAAGATGGTGGTGACTTTCTTACTAGGCGACTGACGACGTTGTTTACAAAGGTCTGGGACATATGTACCAACATCATTGAATGAGTCGATAGTTGTTCCCATCTTTAGAAAGGGTTCACATCGTTTCTGTAACAAATATCGGGGAGAAGTCTACTTCCGATCGCGTCCAAACTATTTTCTTCTGTCATGCTTCGTAGGTTGTTCAAAACCCGAGAAAGATTGACTCGTGAGGAGCATGTTGGTTTTGGTTCTGGTCGAGGATGTATTGGTCATATCTTCACCCTCCGTCAAATTTTAGAACACTGTCATACGTTTACAAGACTGACAGGATTCTAATACTGTACTCACCCTGGATGGTGAACAGATAGAAGTAGTCGAGAAGTCCGTGTATCTAGGTAGCTGCATAAGTGCCGGTGGTGGCGTGAGTGATGAGATCAATGCACGTAAAATGAAAACCAGAGCGGCTTATGCCAATCTAGGCCATCTTTGGCGCCTTCGTGATGTTAGTCTGGCTGTAAACGGTCGGATGTACAATGCGTCGGTGAGAGCAGTTTTGCTCTATGCTTGTGAAACCTGGCTTCTCCGAGTTGAGGATGTTAGACGACTTTGTGTTTGATTATCTTTGCCTCTGAAGGATTGCTGTTACAACACCATGTTAGCAATGCAGAGGTTCGGTATCGTGTGTTCGGGCTCAGAGACGATAATCCAATTAGTGTCACTATCTTAAAACATGGACTTCGGTGGCTTGGACATGTTCTATGAATGTCGTCCCAGAGGGTTCCTCGTCGTGCATTATTTGCGAATCTGGGACTGGTTGGAAAAAGCGGAGAGGTGGTCAGTGTATGACATGGTGTTGGGGTATGAAAGCTGCACAAGACTGGCTCCTGTTGGCCCTTCATGACTCCCTGGTTGGGGTCCGAGAGATGATGCAACACAGTGGCTAGAGACCTTATCAGATATGGCTCAGAATAGAAGCCAGTGGCGATCCCGCTACAACCTTCTTTTGCCTTTTTTCATAAAGTGACTGTAACTTATTTAACTGGAAGAATTATTTCTTGTACTTTTTTGTTTCCCCCATTATTATTTCACTACCATACATTAATTTGTGGTCGTTATTGTTCCTTGTGCACCTTACATTATTTATGTCTTTCCATTCTCATTATTATTGTGTGGCGCATATGTATCTGGTGCCCCTTGTACCAATATTTATGTGTTCAAATAAATGTAAATAAGCAATTCCTGAAAGCTTATATTTTAGTACCTGATCTTTCCTACGGTTACCGATATCGTTGTACCATGGGGTTAGGGCTGATAATCTCATCTCGCTGTGTTGGTATAGTATGACAACTTGAATTAATGTACATACGTCCCGGGTTATACGTTACAAGTCACATTTTGACCATGTGTAAGATACATCTATAATCCTCCGTTTAGATGTTTTGCGATGTAAATGCAAACGTGAGAACCTTCGGAAGATCAGTGGGGTCTGGTAAATGAGAAACCTGTTGAGTATACAGTGAGATAAAACTATAGCGCAGTTATGGAGGTAGACGGCATCTGTTAAGTTGGGATCCCTTTTGAATATAAATTTTTATCAGTGATTCGAATTACAACTCGGCAAGTACAAGCTTAACGGAATATTTTCTTTTAGGAGTATTACAAATTGTCTGTGTACTTTGAATTAGATTATCTGAATTCTAATCCTCAGTGCAGTGTGGTTGGTATTCCAACTCTAATTTAGTTATCTAACAGGAAAAAATTGAATTGTCTAATTATGATGTCGTGGTTAAGGTCTGATGAACCTATTTTTGTATATACACTGCTAATGAGTCTGTGAATAAACACAAAACAGCTGTCTAGTCCCCCAGTTTTGTCAAGGTTTCTTTTAATTAAATTCGATTTCATACTTTACGGACAAACGATACTTATTTATTTATCACCATATTTAAATTTATAAACGAGGAAAGAAAGCTCTCTTCTATTAGGGTTGTATTTTACAAAATTCTACCTTATGATTTGTGTAAGAGATTATAGTAAGCCCATTGAACTATTATTTGTCTACTCGCTGTAATTTAGATATTTAATCCACTATGTAAAATTATGTGCGACTCGGATTGAGCGCATGTTTGCATATCAATTTTTATCTATTCTCTTATTGGTTGTAAACACAGACTATCAGTAATTTATTCACAATCGGTTTTTTCAATAATCTCACACTCGCTTCCCTGTATGCTAGTGGATTTTTACTAATCATAAACAATATACAATCTTTACAACTGGTGTACTCGCTTTTGAATAATCTCAAGTAAATTCATTCTCCTAGTAAGGAGATTACCATGGCCTGCGTAAATAATTAGTTAACGGGATACTGTTTACTGGGGTCAGATATAGAGAAATTAACCTCTACAAGATAACATATATTTGACCAAAACAATTTCGAATCAAAGGACAATGTAAGATATTATTTGATAATAAGTAAACAAACTAGGTCACCGTGCAAATAATTATTTGAAAAAAATCAAGTATTGCATTTTTCACAAAAGAAGATTAAAACAAAACAAAACCACATTTGAAAGACATTAACACTTCACATACCGACACAAACCAAATACAGACATAGAGTAGGAGAAAATGATGGGAGTAAGCAGATTAATAAAAAAATACAAATAGAACGTGGGCAGTCACAAGAATATCACAATAGAATTGAGAAGGCGATGGTAATGAAGAAGCTATCATAGCTTCCTATATCATCTACCTATACATAACATGCTGAGTAGAAAAAGCTGCATTGATGCAACATAGACCATGAGATTTAAATCCGCGTACTTATCTACCTACACCTAAGAATATGTTTCAAGTTACATGATAATATGTACATATATGAAAGAGAATAACTAATAATTCCTTGTGTTTTTGTTTTATTCATTTGTAAAAATAATAAATTCATTGTCAGCTTAATAAATCATCTATGTCACATTTGGATAATGGTTTTATTAGATTATTAGAATTTGATACATTTTGATTAATCATTGTTGTTGGCATTGTAATTGATGATGTTGTCGGGAATAATTGATATGTAATTGTATTTGGAACAGGTTGTTGATGAACAGGTCTCATCATGTTAGACATTGCTGGACAAAGTGGTATAGAATTTAATGAGTTACAATTATTACTACTAGTGAATGGAATAATTGAATTAGGTAAAATAGTTGATTGTAACTGTTCAACATTATTATTCGAATGATAATATAGAGAATTGTTATTGTTATTGAAAACACCGTTCTGTTCATATGATTGGTGTTGAATAGTTGGTGGTGTGATTAATGCTAAAGGTATACCTGTACCTATACGATTTGATTGTATAGTGGATTTATTCATCATATCAGATGTGCTATTGATTGCATTCACATTATATGATATTAAAGTATTTGTTATATCAATAGGTTTTGGTTTATTCATTGTCGTCGTTGTCAACTTCATTGGTCCAGCGCCAGTAGCAGGTTGTAGTAATGATGGTGCTGATGTTAAATTAGACGATAAACGTTCAATTTGATCCTGTTTAGCAGCTAATTGACGTTTTTGTTCTAAGCTTAGATTAGTACTTTCATTGGTTATCGAACCATTGACTCCCTGAATTGAAGATATTGTTCCTGTAGATGATGTAGGCGATGTATTGTTACTGTTATTTGAATTTACAGTTAAAGTTGTCGGTACAGGACTACGTTTTACGTATTGATCAGCATCATCCAAATAAGCGCAAATTATTCGGGTCATCTAGTCAAAATAAATAAATACAAACAGTAAACCATAACTTCGAACTAAGAATAATGATGAATTAATAATTCGCTTCAAAGCGTTAGTAATTATCGACTATGCATAAATTATTATCCATCTAAATAACCTTAATCAGGGTCTTACATTGGTCTAAGAACAAAGTTGTTTTCATGGAAGCAATAACAAGACAAAGCAAAAGTAAGAAGTTTGGATCAAAATTTTAGCGCGACAAAAAGAAATTAATCTTAATCTCATACAATGATCTGATTAATATGTAGCTTGCTAATATTCTAAAATGTTTGTTCAATAGCTCAGGCAAATAAAAAATAAGTCTTGTTGGTGAATGAAGGTTTAAAATCACAGTCGAGCAATCCGACTTTATAAAAATCCTCTCGGTCAACTTCCATATAGTTTATTTATCTTTAGTAGGATTAGCCGTTTTGGTTCATTCTGTCTCAATATATTAGAATTCACGAATTGTACAAACTGAAGAAAACTTCGGTGTTTATATTCAAATTTTGTTAGACATAGTAGTTAACTTCGCTAATTTTATAAACAAACTAAGAATGGTCTAATATTGATGGCAGGTGAGGCAAAATAACAAATTGAACAAAGAATGAGGAAAATTTCAAACCGTGTAAACTCAGTTGAACATAGTTCTATATAATTAAGAATCTGGTAGGGAACAGTTCTGTCTTCAATTTATTGTACACATAGTGTAGTGATTATTCAACGTGACCATTCAATAGCTATAGTTGTCTCACTTTTATTACGTTTGAGGATTCTTCATCAACCATGGCTTTCTAGTGAACAGGTAGTTGTCTAGCAGTAGAAAGAAAAGTAATCCCAACCCTTTCATTTTGTGCAGTTAGTTCCCTTTATGAATTTAAATAAAACAAGAACAAATATTGATGCAGAAAAGTATGAATCCATAATATTTCGAAGTTTCTCGTCAGCTACTTACAACCAAATATGTGGTAGAATTTTTACATTGAGATAGTGTAAAACAATTGGCATAAAGGAATGACTAAGATTTACAATATATATATATATATATATATATATATATATATATATATATATATATATATATATATATATATATGCTAGAACAGGTCAGAGGTTAGTTGGTGTTAGAATTAAGGAAACAATTAAAGTTGAATGGAGTTCATAAATTGTGTGATAATTATTTTAGAGGTAATAGAACAGTGATAAGATAGGTTACGTAATAATTGAATAGAATTTGAAAAGTTAACATAATTTAAGGGGATCAGTGGGCGGAAATGTGTGAATAAATAGTTGGTTTAAGAATTAGGTAATGGGGGGGGGAATATAACCCAAAATAAATATTTTTTAAAATAAATAAATGAATAAAATAACCAACATTAACAAACAAAAAAGGATTACCAGGGTAACAATAAGTTAATTAATGTCTCTTTTTGAATGCATAAATCCAGTTTAAGTTTTTTTTTTACCGCAATCGCTTCCGCGAAACTGAGAGTAGTAGTACTTCTTTGTCTATTGATAATTTTGAAAGCGTGCGAAATATCAATGGTATGCCCGGTGTCAAGTAAACGCCGAACTACTGCGCTGTTGAGAGCCTTAGTCCTTCGCAGCCTCAAGTTCTTTGGAACATGCTCAGGAATGCGAACATGCACTCTTCTCTTAGTTCTTCCAATGTATGCGCTTTGGCACGTACATGTGAATTGGTAAATGCAGTTGGAGCTACTAAGAAAAGAGGACTTGTCGATTTTAGTTTGTTTAAGTGAGCAGTTCGTTTTCCATACTGTCGTTAGTTTTGCTGCTGGGTAGGCCACTTTCAAAGCGGAATTTAATCTGTGATTAATTAATTCAGCAATTTTATCTCCTTTGAAACGTAGATATAAGAAGCGAGTTTTCTTTTCAACTCTATCGTACTTTGCCTGAGGATTGGTTTTTGCATATTTGTGGATGAATTTCAACGGGTATGCATTTTCACGTAGAACATTAGTGATGAGAGTAATCTCATCATCCAGGCATTCCTTTGAACAAATTTTACGAGCGCGGTCAAAAAGGGTTCGTACCAAACCGTTTTTGTAACTCATTGGACAGAAACTATAGTAATTTAGATATAGTGCACTCCAAGTATTTTTATGATGAATGTGTCTATGTAATGTGCCATCAGATGTTCATCTGATCCCAATATCAACGAAATGGAATTTACCTTCAACTTCCTGTTCCACAATAAATTTTATATCCTTGTGTGCTTTGTTGAACAGATCGAGTAGTCTAATGGCGTGCTTATGATTGTTACAGACGAGAAATGTGTCATCAATGTATCTACAGTAGAGTGTAGTACCGTCGATTGCGTGCTTAAGCTTTTTTAGTTCCAGTTTTCCCATAAATATATCGGCAAGAATCGGGCCCAACGGGCTACCCATGTCAACTCCATCAATTTGGCGGTAAAAGACATTGTTGAATTGAAATTGTATGTTTTTAGTACACAAAAAAGGAGCTGTTTAAAATTTTGTTTAGATTAAAACATGCAATTCATAGTGGTTATTCAACTGATGTAAACAATCCAACAACTTAATATCTTCCAAACAGAATGAACAAAATATTACATAACTAATTGATTACAACAATCAACTTGACAATAATGAGAAAAAAATTATGAATTATATAATGAGGATAAATCACTAGCTATTGAATGTCAACTAACTACTCTGTGTAAAACAATCAGACAGATCACTTAACTTCTTACTAGACTTTATAAGGAAATTTTTAATGATTTCGTAAACTAATATTATAACTTTTATTTTGCCAGTATGATCCTTTGTAATTTTAATAGTTTTTGCATTGCTAACCTCTATTGAAGATTGACTCTTCATGGAGAATTCTCTAAAGTTAACCATTTTGCCATGAAGTAAGCATGAAAAGAATTTTGTGAAGATTTTCTTTTCGATGAAATCATTTAATTAAGATGTATATTTGCATTTATAATTGTTTGAGAAATATAGTCTACAAGAAAAACGGAAGAGATTGCATTATACGGTGATTTAAGATTTCAGATATCAAAAGGAGATTGCGTAATGGTCAAGGGGTTAGAGAAGGTATAGAGGGATGAAAATAGTTTACAAATCAGAAATATGAGAGATAAAATGAGAACCGCATAGGTCATAATAACAATTGAATAGTAATCATGAAATATTGTTCGAGGATAATAATAATAACTGGTTACAGTTTGAAAAATACAGGATAAAAAACATATTACAGAAGGGAATTAGGACCAAGGAAGGATGAGAGGTGGGACGTATCGCTTTTGTACACACAGCTTGGGTTTGAATTAATGGATCGCTAACGCCCCAGCAGTGTGTGATTTTTCGATTCAATAACACTTTGATCCAATTCTTGTAACTGTAAAGATTACCTTAAAGGATGACTTTTGGAGTAAAGTGCCCAGAGTTGATCAGGTGCTTCGGTACTGAGCTGCATACTCCCCTTTTAAAAGCCACCTCCGGTGATATTGTGAAACGTGTTCGGAATGTGATCGCTTTGTGCGGTAAATGTAACCTACCCCAAAGAGGAAGTAAATTTATAGATGCACAATGATGTGGCTTAAAACGGAGGTTAAATCTTAACACAATCGTAAATGGTAGGCAGGCATGAGAAAACAATACGAAGATTAGCTGAATGTGTTTTATTCAGGGATTTTGAAATCGTTAATTTAAGATTTCGACAGCTATATTTCCTCTAAATACGATATCCATGAAAAGTTTTATTTTGAATTGTCAGTGCTGTTTCAGGATGCCTTGGTGTTGAGTTTGCATCGAGAAATCTCGGTGGATAGCCAGTTCTAATGAGTGTCCATCAAAGTTGAAGTTCTCGAAGATAAAGAGTGAATTAAGTTTCTCTTTATACCCAATGTGACTCAGATATAGAAATTCGTATACTAACCATTCCAGGTTGGCTTTTTATAAATGTCTTTACGAAGAACCAACTAGTTTTCGTTACAACAGTAAACAAAGAGATGAAATTCATTTTCCGCCTTTGCTTTCAATGTAAATTCAATTTAGTGGTGACAATTATTGAATTGATTCAAGGTTTCATTGAGATCCATATTTTATTTACAAATAATGAAAGTTATTATCAGAAGGGATTGTGTGGAGATTTTTAGAAATTTCACTGGTTAAAATCATAAAATCCATTGAAGCTAGACCACCATGGAAAATCTGGAAGCACTGGACGGCCGTTTCGTCCTAGTATGGGACTCAGCAGTGCTGGGTGCTGGGTTCGAATCTCGCGAGGAGAGGGATCGTGGATGCGCACTGCTGAAGAAATAATGAAAGTGTCATCCATGTATCTCCCTTATAAATGAAATCTCTCAATTATTGTTTGAAGTACCGTATTTTCCAGACTAACCATGAAAAAAACTAGCCAAGAGAGGAACCATTGGTGACTTCATTGCAACTCCATCAGTTTGTCAATGGAAATCATTAGTAAATCTGAATTACACATTGAGGGTACATCGAAGAAGGAATCTTTTCTATTTGTCTATAGGTATATTTTCATCAAACTATTTACAACTGAAGTATATGTTTTCATTGGAAAGAAAATTTTCTTCGCTGAATTCCTTTTATTTGAATGCCCTAAAGTTCTTTTGACTACTAGTGGGGTTCAATAGTATTAGGGATGCGAGATACAAATATTATAAATGGCACGGGATAATTGTCGCAATGTTTCAATTTCTGATGAAATTACAGATTGAAATCAATGGATGGACTCTAAATTAATGGTCGGAAAGTATCATGTTCAATATGAGACTTAAACTTTCTGGGTTTTGATATGACGGGATTGAAAAGACAAACTTTCATTCTTTTACTCGTTATGATTTTTATGCAACATTTCCGTTTTTTCTAAAAAATTCAATTCGATGATTATTCAGTGTAGTATTTGTTTTGTTTTCCAATTTGATATTTTTTTCGGTATAACATTAATTTAATTGAGTGTAATGTTTGTTTAAGACACAATATTCTTGTATTCAATTAAAATGAACTATGTTCAGCAGGACATGTAGCATGTGGTTTGTTATAACTCGGAATATTTGTTTTTTCATATATATGATTTTATTCTAATTAATAATCAAAATAGGTGTACAAACCAATATATAATAAAGATTGTATCATCGACCACGGGCGTTCTCATGTTTTGTAGTGAATAAATCTTCATTTGTACCAGTCTTGTCGTTCTTAATTCGCATCGTGGGAATTGTAGTGGATCCTCGTTTTTTCAAGTATAAATAATAAGCGATTACGACATAACAATTAGAAACGACCAGTCAATTGGTGACGGGGTCAATTTACAAGTCTCAGTTTTCAATATAACTGTCTGGTTCCAGTTGTAACTCAGGTTTCAGTTCAATTTACACCAAACCATGTTTCCTCAGTTCTAAATATACTTCTGATTTTATTTATCAAGTCGCTGTTACAACAAACGATGCGGTTAGTGGTATAAGAACATGTTAATTTCAGTCACAGAAGTAAAATCAATGCTTCAGTTTAATAAAGATGTGTTCATCAAATCTCATTTAATGCTCATCAGTGCATTGAAGAAATATATGCTTAAATAATCAAATCTATAATTGGACATTAAAAACTGTAGATATATTTTAACGAGATAACTGGTACATTTCCTACTGCAATAAGGAACAGTTTTGTGATTGAAGAGGCCAACAAATCCTTTAATAAGGTTAACTCTGGGCAATGTTCAAAGGTAGAATCTTCACTCAACGCTATAATAAATGAATTGAAATAACAAGTATTTGTGAAGCAGTCCCGAAACCAGAATACACAGGAGTGATGTTCACACAGTGGGAAAACTTAAATTTAGTCCCCAAGCCTAACAGTCCAAAATTCGGGGTAAGGCTCGATGCCTGTGGTGGTAGAAATGAAGATTTATGTAAGATGAAAGCGGCTGAACCAGACGCTGTCTTAAAAGTTCATGCTTACCTTATGAAACTGAGGTCAAATGAAGATAAAACCTGAATTTCATCTTGCCAAAAATATTACGTATAATCAAACTGTGTTTTTGGGAAATTGTTTGATGAGCAATCAAAAGATTCCAGTATTCGTTATAGTTATCTACAAATACCCAGCGAATCTTATGATATTTATCCTGCTTATTCGGACAACGTGGATGTCACATACAAAAAGGTAAGCCATGTTTCAACAATTCCAAGTCAGTCCAATATCAATATACCTGTACATAGAATGCAGCCACCTAATGATCCTATTGAGTATGAAGCAAATACAAATGTCTTGTTCATATGCTTTGGAGACAAAGCGAGCCTACAATGAATCACATACATTGTTATTGACAAATTGAAATGTAAAATGTGCTTATTCATATTATGAATGGAATAATGGCATCGTATTTTTACATATGAAAGTTGAAAGCAATACCATGTATAGTATTACACATACAGGTAGAGGTCATATAAAAGGATCTTTCAAACATTATGCATACCAGTCATAACAGATTTGAACTCGAATGAGGTCATCAGTACATATTGATGTAGAGTCTGAAGCTATTAGCGAACACTTGAGATCCGTAGTCCGTGACGAATACTAAAATTCAAAAAACACTTAACTGAAAACACTGACTGTAGTTTAAATTCTAGAGAACAAACTTACCAAGTCTGAACAGGAATTGGATGTGGCCCAGACACTTTCATCGATATTACCAATTCTTATCATGCTATAATAACGTATGGGAGAAAGAAGTATACACATGGTCAATATGGAAGAGACGAAAATATTCATTGTAAAAGTAAGTTAGAATCAACATAGCGCCTGAGACAAATAGACGATAGGTTAAGTTGTTGTTCGTAATCTTATACTTGTAAAAAACAACTGAAAAGTAATACACAGTCATTGTTAATGTGATATGAAATGCACTAACTAAAATATGCAATTGCATTCTTCCTTAAATACTTTATATTTATTTGAAAGGCAAAAATATTAGGAGGCACTGACAAATTATTAGTATCTAGCAAGAACTGCAACCTGTTGATGTACATTAGAATGGAAAATTGGTCGAATGATTTAGCTAATTGACGTGAACTAACAAGAAAAAGAGTTATCCCAACTTTGTAATAGTATGATTAACAATGTCCTATTTCATTGATCAACAATGTATAAATTATTCATACTTAATTAAGTCTTTTTCTATCATGCTATTAGGCTTGGAGAACTAAGTAATTTTAATTATAGTTAATCTTCTGTAGTGTATGCTACTAATGATGGCAGATATACGTAGCATGTAACACCAATCAGAAGTGGAATGCCTGGCAGCAGAAAATTGATAAGATCGAATTGAAGAGAACAAGAATACAAACAGAGAGCAACTGTAATAATAACAGAGTTGAATGATGAAGCATGTAAAGGAGAACTCAGAGAAAATGTGCAAATAATGTATTTAGTGTATGGTTTTCATATTTTACGAAGGCAATCTGTAATTTTGCATTCAACAATAAATTGGTTTTGGCCATCTGAGTTGTCGTTCATTACAGGTGGACGAAAATAACATACTTGAATTAGATTACAAAGCAGGAGTTTGATTGCTGCATCTCTGGTGATCGATGAAGGAACGTGTAAGAAAACTAGGATCCTAACCAGTTAGAGATATAAATTTACTAGTATTTATATCGAATAATCACTAAGACCTATGATACACTGAATACTATCTTATTAAAATTACTCAATAATCTGAAAATTTCGACATCTTCAAGAGCTCTGATTACTGATTAAACCGAAAATACTAAATAAACATAAAACAATGAGGTTGAAGAAAACAGGTTAACATTAAAATGACTGATTACAAGGGTTTGACGTTCAGTCAGTCAGTCAACTGCAACGTAGGACCAGGCACGTATATGCATCGGTCCAAGTTGCCATACCGCATTAACACAACAAGATGAACACCGGATTCATAGAAGTAGTTAATTCAGTGGTGGTAATATATAGAAGAAAGAGTGTGTATAAGGAGATAGTACAGGAATAGAGAATTAGTTAGTAGAAAGAAAGATTTGAAGTGATTTTAATCTCTTAATTTAAGGAAGACAGAGAGTGTATACACCGACGCCATGGTGATCGATTCTGAGCCATGTCACCAAGAGTCTCCAACCATTGGTTACGATAGTCACGCGGACCCCAACCAGGTAGTCTGCACCTACCAACATGGCTCAGCCCAGAAGTTAGTGACTTCAAGCACTGATGCCACGTTTTGGTTTGGCCGCCCCTAACTTTCTTCCAGTCATCCCTAACACCGGTAACCATTGCGCGTCGTGGTAATCGGTGTTCAGGCATACGCAACACGTGGCACAACCATCTCAGTCGATGACGATTCACAACCTCATCAACTGATTTACCATCATTCCTTAGTACCCTGCGTCTAACCTCACTATTACTTACCCAGTGATCCCAGCAGATACCAGCAATATTTCCAAGGCACCTGTGGTCAAATACTAGTAACTTACGAGTATCTTCTAAAGGCCATGTTTCACAGCCGTATAGTAGAACGGAACGAACTGCCGCGCAGTGTACTCGTTCCTTAATTGATAGACGGATATCTCACCTTCGCCATACATGACGTAAGTTGGCAAAGGCCAAACGAGCTTTTCGAATCCGTGCTGAGATTTCGTCACACACCAACCCATTAGGGCTGATCAGACTTCCAAGATAAGTGAAGTTGTCAACGCGTTCGACTACTTCACCCCCTATCCTTAGTTCAGGTGTTGACGCAGACCAGTCCTGAAGCAACAACTTGCATTTGGAAGGAGAGAAGCGCATCCCAAACATTCTGGCATTGTTGCTCAGTGCTACCAAAAGACTCTGCATTTCATCAGCGTCTTCACCAAACTGGACTATGTCATCTGCGTATTCTAAGTCAATAAGTGGACCTCCTGGTAGGAGATCGACGCCCGAGAATTCAGTCGATGAGCACGTCATTTCCATCAATAGATCTATGATGAAGTTGAACAACAATGGAGAAAGTGGACAGCCTTGGCGGACGCCACTTGAGGTTGCGAAAGCAGATGACAGTTCGCCATAAGCTCTGACTCGACTAGTAGTGTTCGAGTAAAGAGCTTTCACAAGGTTTATGTACTTCTGAGGTACGCCTTTCAATGACAGACACTGCCACAGAACCTCTCGGTCAACAGAGTCAAATGCTGCTTTTAAGTCAAGGAACACCACCATTGTCGGACGCCGATAAGTATGCCTGTGTTCTAGAACCTGACGAATGGTGAATATGTGGTCGATGCAGCCACAACCAGGTCTGAAGTCAGCCTGATTTTCACGTGTTTGCAGTTCACGAGTCTTGGTTAGGCGTCCGAAAATTATCGAGGCTAGTATTTTAGATACTATATTAGTCAAACTAATCCTTCTGTGGTTGTCACAGGATGATTTTGACCCTTTCTTAAATATTGGGACGATAAGTGATTGTGACCAGTTAGATGGGATAACGTCTAACTCCCAGATTTTAGCTAAAATATTAGTCAACCTAATCGTTAAAACTAGACCACCATCTTTAAAGACCTCTGGGGCCAATCCGTCTGGACCAGCTGCCCTTCCTCGTTTCAGATTAGCTATAGCCTTTTGAACTTCAGCTAGAGTTGGGGGACCTACTTCAATATTCCATTCATACAGTCTGGGAATAGAGGGTAGTTGTAGAGTAGCTGAAGGCCAGCTAAACTGCTCCTTAAAGTGTTCCGCCCATCATTCTAAGCGTCTGAACTGGGAGCAGATGAGAGTGTCGTTTTTTTCCGAAATAGTCTGACTTACACTTGACTTTTTAATTCCAGTTTCTTTTATTAGTCTGTAGAGTTGTCTTGTGTTCCCTATAGCCGCCGCCTTTTCAATCTCTTTTGCTTTCGTTGCCCACCAATGCTCACGATCGTTCCTAAGACTTTTGCTTAACCTAGATCTGATTTCTTTACGCTCTTCATCGTGTTCAGAACCTGATGGGATGAGTTTACGAGAATCTATCAGTGCAATAGACCTTGAAGAAATCCATTGGTTCTTTGTAACCCTGTGGTTTAAATCACTGGTAGACGTCACTGCTGTTTCCACAGCTGCTTGTATGTCTTTCCAATCAACATCGGGGTCAGCCTCGTTTTCAGAACTACCTAAGTGTGACCTCAGTTGTTCCTGGAACCTACTTTTGGTTTTCTCATTACTCAATTCGGTTCTAATGAGTCTTTTTTGTGTGACTTTTTGCGTCCAGTGAGGCGTGCTCGTATCAGGGCATGGTCGGAGTCCGAGCAGGTACTCCAGAATGAGCGACAATCTTCTATTGACCCTCTCCAACGATGACTGATGGCAATATGGTCTATTTGAGTTCATCCTTGGTTTGGTGCAGCGAGTCGCCATGTTAGACGATGTCTCTCCTTATGCTTAAAATTTATGTTTGCTAAAAATAAACGATTGTCTGAGCACAGTTGCAGCAGACGATCACCATTATCTGTTCTCTGTGCCGGAATACTAAAATATCCACCTAAATGTCTTTCTGTTTCGTTTAAGCTACCTACCTGGGCATTAAAGTCGCTTGCTACGAGTACTATGTCTGAACGTTTAGCTTACTGAAGAAGTTCAGACAGCTTTCTGTAAAATTCATCTTTCACATCATCCGAACTGCAGTCAGTGGGAGCGTAGGCAGAAACGACGAAAAGGCAACGACATGTGTCCCTATCCTTTCGAGTTCTTACGGAGCCGTTTAGCTGAACAGCGCATAGACGACTATTAACGGGGATCCACTCTAATAGCGCTTGTTCCGCTCTCATGCTTAGTGCTATGCCTACATCTGCAAGTCCACGAGAACTAGCCATCGGATCGCCAGATACACGGAGGGTGTATCTCGTCGGCTCTCCGTTTTGCCGAGGTGAGGTCAAGTGAATGACCACACTAGGATCCTGTATGCGTGTTTCGGAGACACAGCATACATCGATCGTACGAGATTCTAAGGTTTTAGCCAAGGAAGCCTGCTGACCGATTTCGCATAGTGTGCGTACGTTGAAGGCTCCAATGTGTAGTTTGGAGCGAGGTTTCAGTAGACCTGGGACAGTGTTTTGCGCACTAGAATCGTTGGCTGTGGTGACACTTGAGGAGGAAGCCGAAAGAGGGAGTTTAGATTTGAAAGTCGATGTAAGAGGAATAATAGGAATTGAAGAGGGAGGTTGATTATGAATACAGTGGTCTTGAGTGCTGTTAGAGGTATGAGGGCGGTTATCACTTCCGGTTGCCCACACCTTGGAAGGGTTCTGCTGGAGGTACCTGAAAAGGAAATTGGATTAGAGGTGGTCTTAGTGACCTGAGAGCGTGACCGCAGTGCCCAAGGGACAGCTGCTTGAGGTCGGTCACACACGACTTTTTATGAGTAATTTTTGTGTTAGCTCCGTACTTGTTGAGACCTTACCGCCGGAGATGGATATCCGTGGGATAAGGCGAGGTGTGCAATTTTAGGGTCGACCTTTTCTAACCCCTCCCCTCCTTTTGGGAAGGCAGCATCGCTGTTATGCTGGTTGTCTGAAGGAAACACCTTACTGCTGTCACACCTCTGTACAGTCAGCAGTACGACTTCGCCTTCGGACCTTAGTTTTGTTGCTTTTAGTCTTACCGCTCTTCAACCGACCTGTCTGGCATGGTAGGACCTTGAGGAACGGTTGTTCCAGCCAGTATAGCTCAGTTGCTTCATCACGATAGGCAAGCCCGACCACCACGTCAAGGTAGCAACAACGGTCAGGAGGGTTTGACGTTGTGTAAATGATGCTAAGATACGAATGGTCGCCTTGGCTTTTTAACTAATTATGTAAATGATGCATCAATTTTTAATGGTCACAATTACTTTCAGTTCATAAATTCATATAAAATCCAAATATATATTTCTTTTTCTTTACCTGTCCTCATCAGTTGCAGCACCGTGCAATTGCTCTAATTTAGCATATTGTTCACGTTCCAAATATGAACACATATCTCGTATTAATGATGCATAAGCGCTGTATTGCTTTAAATTTAAACTGCTTTCAATGGATAATGGGATAAGATAAGGCAATACTTTATTAGCTAGTTTTTCTCGACTGATGCCCAGTTTTTCATGACTAAATGCTAAGCGATATATACCTGTATAATAGGGGGGGGTAAGAGACAAACATAAAGAAATCTGTGGTTAGTAAACAAAGTTTCAATACTATTTAGCATAAAACCGAGATAAAGTGATGATTGTAAGAAGAGACCTAGTGTATCAACAATGTTTATCGGGGTTGGTGTTTGAACGGAGCGAATATTAGAGTAACCGTAACTTTTGGAACTGTTTTAAGTTGAGTAATTATTGACATTTTTACTTTGTAATTTTTGAGTAACTAAATTATATCCGTATATACACTGTATTGTAAGTTTCCATCAAACCCACTAACTTTTGCTACATATTTTACTATTCATTAATTAATGCTAATTAACGATTCACCTTTTGTTCTATATTCGGTCACTTATGACCTGGTTGTGAATTGTTATGTTTGAAGAGATTACTACTTCACCTAATCTGAGAACGGAACGAAGACTCTGTGACACAATGACAGATAAGCTAGCTATTCCATCGCGACCCAGCCCTGCTAACTAGAGAGAGAAGTCCAAGTTCGGAAGAGAGAAATCTATTGCATAAGCTGCCAGAAGCACGAACAACCACGACAACTCTAGTAGAAAAAACACTCATTTCTATACTGATTCATACAACCATTTTTGATTAATAATTAGGATGAAATCACATACATAAATAATACTTAGAGTTATAATAAATCATATGCTGAGTATAGTTCATGTCAATTGGATACAAGAATATCGTATCTTATAGAGGAAAACAAAACAAATACTACATTGAGTAATCAATAAATTTCATTAAAACGGAAGTAATATTGAATAAAAATCATAATGAGTGAATCAATATAATTTTGACTTTTCATCCGATCATAACAATATTTAATGTCAATAGCTGAGATCATGAATCAATTGAAGTTAGACCACCATGGAAAACCAGGAAACACAGGACGGTTGTCTCATCCTATTGTGGGACTCCTCAGCAGTGTGTATCTACGATCCCACCTCGCGAGACTCGAATTCAGGACCTATCGATCTCTCGCGAAAACGGTTAACCTCTAGACCACTGAGCCGGCCAGTATCCAATGGTGGTAATGTCTAACTTCAACTAATCCACGACACATCCACCATTGTCTTCGGTGAGTTACTATCTCACAACAGACCCAGTTGAATTACATTAGTCAGTGCTTCTCACTAGGACTCGAAGAAATACCTCTTGAAGCCAGTTATTAGTGAGCATATATTGATTAGTATCAGAAGGGGCTTCAATTGACTCATGATCTCAACCACTGAAATTACTATAATCTTATATTCGGGGTTCTTTTTTTGGTCTGATGATTCACGTATGCAAATTCCAACGTGTTGAGTCGCAAGAAGCATCATTATAAAGAATGGATCTCTATCAAAACCCTGGGCAAGATTCAAGAAAAAGAGAATAAGAAGACAGCAATTAACAAGAGCTGAACAAGAGCAGAGTACGTCGAAGCACAAGCTGAATGTACAGAAGCAAACGAGATAGTAAAGAATAGCATTAGAGCCGACAACGCCTAGCAACGACAGCAGGAAAAGCTTCAAGAGAAGGAAATATGAGACAACCATATGACACAACTAAGAAACTGGAAGGGAAATATAGTGCACCAGATAGACCAGTGAATGACAGAGAAGGCAAGACAATCAATGAGATTCAAGAACAGGGGAAAAGGTGGATAGAACACTTTGATTATTTATTTTTTATTATTTTATTTTAACACATAAGTATAGGTACAGGGAGGCACCAAATACATATGCGCCACACAAATCTCAATTGATTTGTGTGAGGGCTGTGATACTGCCCGGGTGCCCAAACCAAAGCAGGTGGTTTTCTTAGGGGGCCATACCCCGAGCCTTCGACCTGAACGTCTGACCCACAAGGCAGTGGAGCATCGTAAGGAGATGCAGTCCCATGGTAGCCGGTGACCAACGATTGGTTCATACGCCATTTGTTCCCGCAGGATACTGGAGCCCATGTGCACCATTGGTTTGGGGTCCGGTTAAAGCGCCAGAAAACTTTGAAGAACTCTCGAATAGACCAGCTCCACTAAACCGACCGCACGTCGAAGCAGCACACACAGACGTTTCTATAAATGTCACTCAACCAACGATAGAAGAAAACCACGATGGCAGGAGCTGACAACATACCAGCTGAAGCGCTGAAGTCAGACATAGAAGTAACTGGAAACGTGCTTCACACTCTATTTGGAAAGATTTGGAAGGAAGAACAAGTGCCACTGGCAGACTGGAAAGAAGGATACCTCATCAAGATACCAAAGTAAGGAGATCTGAGCAAGTGTGGGAACTACAGAGGCATCACACTACTGTCAGTACCAGGAAAGGTTTTCAACAGATTGTTACTGAACCGGATGAAAGATTCAGTAGACGCCCAACTTCGAGATCAACCGACCGGATTCCATAAGCATCTGTCGTGGACAGACAAAATCGCGACACTAAGGATCGTTATTGTGCGACCAATTAAATGTAATTCGTCACTATACATCAACTTCCTCGACTATGAGAAGACGTTTAACAGTGTGGATAGGAGGACGTTATAGAAACTTCTTCGACACTATGGTGAATCTGAGAAGATTGTTAACTTCGTATGGAATTCGTACGACGGACTGCAGTGCAAAGTTGTGCATGGAGGACAGCCGACAGGCAAGACTGCTTACTCTCCCCTTCCTATTTCTTTTGGTGGTCGACTGGATTATGAGGACCTCGATATTTGGGGGAAAGCACGGAATCAATTGGAATATTTGGACTTCGCAAATGACCAGATGAGAAGTGGAAACTCTCATATACCTGGTCAGCATCATTGATGAACAAAAGAGAGGATTTGGTGAAGATGTAAATTCACGGATTGCCAAAGCAAGGACAGAGCTCTTACAATTGAAAAACATGTGGAACTCAAAGTAACTGTCAGCCAACATCAAAGCTAGAATCCTCAATACGAACGTCAAGACAGTCATACGGGGTTGAAGCTTGGAGAACTACTAAGTAAAGTTGGACAATGATGAAGTGTTAATGCAAATAAGCTACAGAGTGTCTGAATGAAAAGATATGATCTAAAGTTTCCAATTATTGTATAAAATTACTATGAGGACCCAAACAAAATATCTCACTTTCCAACATGACTGAGAGCATCGATTCATGATTTCATGAACAAATTTACTGTCTTGGTTTGGTTGAAACAAACCGTTTTCTAAGCTGCTTCTTTACTATTTAGTAGTACACGATGGTTCACCTATAACACAACTTTAAATCACCTCAGTAGATCTGGGATAAAGGCTTCTTCACTCGGTTTACTACATTTAACTAATCCCATTTACTTGACCCTAGCTTTACTTACTTGATTCTACCATACACTAGAGACATTTTAAAGGCACCAACAGTCAAATACTAACAACCTATGATTTTCCTAAATCTTAAAAGATATTTAATGGTCACAAGGTAATATAGAGGGAACTGCTGCACAGTATACTCATCTTTTAGTAGGTGTACAAAAAGATTATAAGAGTATTGCACTTAGAGAATGTAACGACTACCCGACGCATGATTTTAAGTCATTTACTGAGATGGCCGCATTGCAATGCAGTAGATAGAATTCCTTTAACACTTAAGACCAGAAAACTTGGTAATGCTTAATACTTAGAGATGGATTAATTTAACCAAATCAGTTTTATATGAAGTCAGTCACGATCCATAAAGCTCATAGGGAACTAGATGGAGTAACATCTGAATCCCATGGAAGACACCAGTTCACACAGATTAGTACCAACCAGCATGAAACTCCGCAGCAAAACAGAGTTTGATACACTGAACAATGGAACAGAATGACATTTCGATGAATATAGTTTAAAAAGAACAATTAGCTTTAAAAGAAATAGTGAACTTGCCCAGAATGGCTATTAAAACAGTTGGTTCACGTGATTTAATTTGTTGTAAAAATGGAAGAATATCATCCATTACAATCCATTTGTCCAAATGGTCTAGTAATTTTCCAATGCAGAGAAGACAATTCATACGTGTCTACAATGAAACGAAAGTGGATGATATATATAAGGACCTAGATTTATGGGTTAAAAAAATAAAGAACAATCTACAGAAAATTTCAACCAACAAATAATGTTAGCTAGATTATCTATTTAAAATGTGAATCGGATCTCATCTGGGATGGTGGTGTTCACAATGGTAAAACATTTAGAATTATATCATAATAAATATTAAGGGCATCGTAGTTCCCAGTGATTTTCTAGCTAACATCAGTTCATCATGAAAATTAAATACAAATCATGAGAATGTTTCTACAAAATTCACTCCTCAATAATGATAATAACAATAATAATTAAAATAATCATATAATCATTATTGACTAGCTTTGGGATACAGTTCTTAAAATTTCAATGGAAAGCTGTGACCTGTGAAGTTAAAAACATCTAAAGTATAACGATATCTTATCAATGACAGTAAGTGGGGATTGTACTATATCAAAAATTTAATGAGTTTGAAGATTTAGATCAATAACAGCTTATCATATATAGGAAATAAACTGCAGAGAATGTTGAATAATTAAGGAAAGTGGCACTAATTAACTAGTCTCTATATGGACACATAAAATATTTCCGTGGTTCTGCTTTCCACATATTTTAACGTTTGATAAATACTATAGAAAAAATGAATAAATGGGACATGAAATACATCAATGTTCTTTTTAACTACATACAGAATGATAATATTTAGTATACCTAATGCTTTAACGTAATAGATACATTAGAAAATAATTCATGAAGAAATTGACAATGGTTATCGGCTTAGAATCAATCTGTTAATTAACTTATAATAAGAGTGGTTAGTTTCCTCACAGATGTAGCAGAGAGAGAGAGAGGGGAGAGAATAGAATTATGATATCGATAAGTGGGAGTACAATAAAAGATGCAGAAAAACCAAACAAGGGATACGTGATTATTCGATTGCAGATCCGTAGAGTAATATTTAAGACACCCGGGTATGCAACCAATAGGGTTGTAGCTTAAAATCTCACTATACTAGTTTGACCTACTGCACTCGGTCAGCGTACCTAATAATCCCACATACAAAAAAGTGTGGTTCTGGAATTTGTACTTAGTTAATGAGTCACACTAGTTAAGATTCACTTGATTTAAAAGATTAATTACGCATTATATATAATTGATTGATCACTGAGTCGTGACTAATGTCATGCTTAACCAGTCATTTAGTGCTGATTGAATTCCACACATTAAGTTGCAACGTAGTCTCCAGGCTAAGTGACTCAGTATCACCCAAACACTTTTGAGAAGTCAGGTAGTTGAATATTGTAGGTATGAAACTTTGGACCTGTGTTTTGTGCTAAATGACGCTTGTCAGCAAGGCGTACCCGTAATCGTGATTGTATTTCAACAGCAAATACAATATGATTTAGTGGAATATCATTAAGGAAACAGAATAGTCATAGAGAAAACGAGAGGATGTAACACTTTTTATTGGCTTACAACAATCGATTAGAGGAGTGACAAAATGTTTTATTATGGATCTGGTGAATTTTATCTTGTTCAACAGAATCTAATACTTGTTCATTCGATTTATATTTTAGGTAGAATATACGTATCTATACATCCAAAGGTGTGTAATGTGTGAAATTACATAAAATAATAGAACAAAATATACACCATTGTTTACATATAAAGTGAAGTATTTAACACTAGCGTGCAGTTGAATGACCAATCAAAATAATAGTCCAAATATTTGATATCAAATGAAAAACTTATTAAATATGTTATTTAATTGCTACATGTTTACAAATAAATTTTTCATTGGTCAGTTGATCAGTTTTACATATCAATGAGACAGTTAAATGAAACATTGTGAATTGAGACGATGATAGGTTTATTTTGTATATGGTTTTAACACTATCTTACGAACTAATCACCGACATTTACAACTATTATTTTGTAAGTTTCACGTGATTAGACGCTTAAAGAGATCTACAGGGACCACATCAATTAGAATCATCATAAGACCAAACTAGTATTTTCAGAACAAATTAGTAAGTAGTGTTAGTGAGTGCTTCATATTTAGACGACATACGAACAGTGCCAACTTGTCACCTGTGGCGTAGGACAGATTTCTGTTTATCAATAGACGGACGTCAATACCGAGCAGTTGTTCGTTCTGTTCTGCTTTATGGCTTTGGACTTTGCACTTTAAAAGTGCAAGATATACATAGGTAACTAATGTTTGATCACAGATCCCTTCGGATTATAGCTCGCATATGTTGGGACCACCGAGTGAGCATGTTGAGTTTAGACACAGGGTACTGGGCAAAGATGGTGAATTGATTGGTGGTGAATCTTCATCGACTGAGGTGGTCGGGACATGTATTATGTATGTCCGATCACCGACTATGCAATGTGGTTTGGTGCAGGAGCAGGTTAGAAGAAAGCTAAGGGTATCAGTCCGTGAACTCATTAACTATTGGACTGAGTCATATATGTAGGTGTTGACTGCCTATTTGTTGGGGATGTTAGATCCGCAGAACTCACCCGATAAATACCTTATTTTTGCAATTCTATTTTAAAATTTGAATTTTTACCTTCGTGTCGTATTTCCCTCTTAGGATCTTAAACGCTATTGGTTCGTTGTATCTTTATAACGCTATTTTGTAACGATTCCCAATGATATTTTGATGTTGCATATATACGCTTGATTTGTGCTTGTTGTTATTCGTGCTTCTGGCTGCTTGTGGAATGTATTTCCCTTTTCCGAACTTGAACTTCTCTCTAGTTAGCAGGGCTGGGTCGCGATGGAATAGCTAGCTTATCTGTCATTGTGTCACAGAGTCCTCGTTTCGTTCTCAGATTAGGTGAAGTAGTAATCTCTTCAAACATAGCACTACTTGAGATTGGCATCCACACAATCTTCGTTACTCATGTTTTGAGACACTGAGTGACATAACTCAGAGTCGATTTCAATGGTGCAAAAGCATTCATTCTTTGTTTTACCTTGGACCATGAGTTTCAAACTTATCATATACTTTTTATTCCACAAATACATTCTTTTCATTCGAATGACATTGTATAGATCTAATTTTTTCTACTACGAATATTGCTGTTACTACTGCTATTACTACACTAATTATTGTCTGGCTAATTTAATCGCGCTTTGCTCATGCGGTGTGGCAAGTTCAACTGATGCACATATATGCTAGGCTATATGTTGGTTATAACTGACGGGATAAACTTTGGCAGTGTTCAACAATATTCTGGCAGAACGGTAAGGAAATTCAAATTCATCAGATGTCTGGAGACCTTTGATAAAATGTATTTATAACATGAATGTCTTCTGTAACCACCTTATTTCCTTAAGATTTGAAAGTCGGATTTCCATCATAGATGCTACCTTGACACGATGATTGGATTTGTTTTATACAAGCTATATTGACTGTAACTTATGTTTGACTATAGAGACCTACTGTTATGTAAAAATAACTTTTTAGAAACCACATCAACATTGTTCAAATATGCCTTCATTAAGAGGTCCATAAAA
Source organism: Schistosoma spindalis (assembly GCA_946903255.1). Classification (NCBI taxonomy): domain Eukaryota; kingdom Metazoa; phylum Platyhelminthes; class Trematoda; order Strigeidida; family Schistosomatidae; genus Schistosoma; species Schistosoma spindalis. Next base: position 5,384,651 of record OX336417.1, on the reverse strand, counting down.
TACATTTATACATTTATCACAAGAGTGTCTATAACTTAGCATATCACTTATAACAAGATGACTGACAGAGGATTCCTCTGAATAGATGAAAAACAAACAAATTCTAACTATCTAAGATTTCGAGTACAGTTCCTATCAAAACGGATAAAGCTCCATCCGTAAATTAGAATTTATACAATTCCACTCTTGTAGTTCAACCTTCAGTTTTTTTGGAGGAATTCATTTTTGAATGATTCAAACACACCAACTAGTTGGATATATCTGATTACTAAATCACTTCCAGTTATCGTTCTTAACTTAAACAACGATATATTAATATTGTTGATGATGACAGACATAAGAGTGGTATATCAAATTAATGCAACAAACAGTAGAAAAATTATTTGAGGACATTCATAATAATTTAGTTCCAATTATAATCCAATGTATTCTATATGCATAGGTTAGTTACAAGTCGACCCCAAAAACTATGAAAGTATGTAATTTACACAATGATCCTAGAAGTACTTAAATTATTAGATATTTAGCCAATGTTAACGGTGATAATGATAATAAATCACAATAAATTTTTAAGACACTTACAGATAAATATTCTGTTGATAAACATAAACGTTGTATTCGTGGAATGAGAGAATTTCTTAATACAGTCAAATCCATTGCTTTCCCAATAGTTGGTAAAGATTTAAGACATAATTCCTAGAATATGATGACGAAAAGACAACAGATAAAACATGTATACAAAAATAGGTTCTTAATAATAAGACAAATAATAGTGGTTAGGATACAAATATTTGAAGATTAATATTGTTTGAGAATGGTTTCCAACATGTTGTAGAGGATTATCTTCGAGATAATTCCTAAGGCTTCGTATATCACTCGTCCTGATAACCGTTACTAAATAACCCACAACGGTGCATACATCTCAGAAGGCAATACGAAGCGTCGAAGATAATTTATTATTGAACAGAGTAGATCACTAAGTGACAAGTGCACAAAGGAAATTCGAACAGAAATGCGAATGTGGATTTACTTGCTTCTCAGTTGAGAGGTTTGTGATAATTCGGGACAAGAAGACAAGTTCACATTTTCTCTAAATCCGTGTAACGTTCCATAACATTAATTTTATTCCCAATGTGACATTTTTACATTGGGTTCATAATTAGTAATGGGAACCACTACAGTTCCCAGGAAGGAAGGTAAAAACAAAAGGCCGGTGCAAAATGAATATTTATTCACTCTCTAACAACACATTCGCAAGACAAGTAGTTCGAAATTCCGTCATCATTTAAATAAATATTCCTGCTCCCTTGAAACCACTCTTCAACTATATGCAGTGTTCGGAACCTATGTCAAATAGACCAACAGGCCTCTTTAGATAGGATTCTAGATGTTGCTTCAGAACATGTCTGCACCAGCGCCTGAGCTAGTGATCGGGAGCGACGAATTTGAGCGCACCGACCATTTTACGCACCTCAGATGTTTCATCAGCACTTATAGGTTGGCATGTGATATAGTCACGGAACGAATCCAGAAGCCTGATTGGCTTTTGAGGATTTGTTTTGTCTGTAACGTAGTCGAGGCACCCAACTACCAAGTAAACGACTACTATGCTATGCAGCAGTCCGCTCCATTCTACTTCATTGGTGTGAAACATGCCCTTCAAAAATAGGGGATATTCACATGTTACTAGTATTCGACCATAGGTTTCTTCGAAACATTCCTCGTGTATTTTGGAACCAACGAGTGAGCAATATCGATGTCAAGCTTAGAATAATAGGTCAAGCTGACAAACTGGTTGATGAAGTGGTACATCTTCACCAACTAAGGTGACTGAAACATGTGTCACGTACTCCCACCCACCGTCTATTTCGACCAGCCATGTCGCTCAGTGCATGAGTACGTTAGAAGAAACTTAGGGGCAGCCAAACAAAAAGACTGTATTAGTCCATCAAGACACTGACTATTGGACTCAGACATGTCAACACGTGTAGACTTACTAGTTTCGGTATGCAGAATTATTGTAACCAATGGTCGAAAACTTGAATGACATGGCTCAAAATCGTTCGCAATGATCCAGCTGCATTAACAACTTGTCTCTCCCTGTATCCCAAATTTCTATATTCTTCATAAATTTTTTTTACCATTTCTTTTATTTAGATCTCTTTGAATCGTACCTTCGACACTGATCTTTCCTACTTCCATTACTAACACCGTTACTACCTCTACAGATGATATACGTTATAACATTCAAAAATTATCATTAATTAATTACGGACCTACTGCTGACTCTTTTGTTACTTTTGACTTGGTTGTATATAAACTATGAATTTTAATTTCTGGTGTGCTGTGCTCATGTAATGAATGTATATAAATCTATGAGTGTTTGGGTCATAATAATTGGTTTTTCGGCATGCTGTGTATAACTTCTGATTGGCTGTTAGGTCATTTTCATCTCAAAAAGCCATGTGCTGAAGATTAAAGCATATTGAACGGTTCTTTCATTTAATTGTGAGACTTTCATCACAAAAGTTCACCCAAGACTGTACTCATTTTCGATCCAAGATCTTGTGAACAGTGAAATACTATTCAGCTACTAAGTCGCAAAGCTAGTCTAAATGTTCAACTTCAATAACCAAATAATACTAGTGATACGTTTCAATAGCCGAAATGTGATTTTAACACAGAAAAGCAGGGTCTATAGTTTGGACCTTTAAATGATACTTGTAAGAATCAGTTAATCAAATAATTCATAATGAATCCTCTTGACATGAACAAACTGATTAACTGATTTAGGTATAGAAGAATAATCCATACAATATTTACATCTCACTGTTGATTATATTAACATTAGTAAACAGAAGTAGTGAATCTTGTCAGGTATAATAAAACCAATACAATCTTTCATAGTTGAGCTTGTAACCTTGATCCAGACTGGGAAGAAGAGTGAAAACTTACAGAAGTATTTATTCATCATTAATAAATCTTCAAAAAGCTTGCATAGTTTAATGCAGTTTTAATAGGTCATGATGGAAAATGATTAATACGTTATTAGTGCAACTGTCACTTAAAAAAATTTGATTATGAAGCTTCAATTGTCATTCTTGACATTGTCGGTGCTTATTCTCTATGAAGAAGATTCATATTACCCGATAGATTATAAATGTATGATAATGATAAAATGAGTATATAGAAAGGAATAAAACAAGATGAACTGACCTGTATCATCTTATTGTCAATATCCAAAGCTAATTGTAACATTGGTAGAACATAATTACGAAACTCCTTGATTGGGAATTTCTCACTTAATATATGTAAATTTTGTAAAAATATTAAGATAATCTGAAATCGAAAAGAAGTTTAACGTAGGAGGAAGAGAGAAAGAAATAAACAAAGAAGAAAGACAAGCGTTTGGGTTTGAAAGTGACTTAGATCAGTTGAATATCTGTCTCTCAATAGCAGTTTGAAGAAATATGAATTTTATTAGCCTCGGTTAAAAAGCGTATAATAAACAAATAGTTAAATAAAATAAAATTACGGGAAACTAAAACAAAAATTATCATTTTTCAAACTGAGTTATATTGAATTTAGAAATGTGTACTACTGGATGCAAACCCAATAGTTTCAATGGTTAAGCACTTGCTGAGAGCCAAAGGCTGAGTCCACCCTACTCAGGGATCCCATTTTGGGGTGAAATAGCTATTTGGTGTTTTATGATTTTTAATGATACTCTAAAGAGTATCAGTCTGTGACGAACACCATGTACAAATAAATTTAATCTACAGAAAACCCCTCTTTATCAACACAGAAAGTTTTTTTTGCACAGATATACCTTCAATGTATATAATATATCACATTATAGTACTTATTAGCAGTCGAACTGTTTGCCATACATATTTTCTAAAGCATTTTTATCCCATGCCATATTTTAGTTGCCTGGATGAATTTTTACTGTAAGTTTTTAATGTGTATTAAAGTATGGAAGCATGTTAAATAATGATCTGTTTGGGCACTAATTAACTCTTAATATCTTAAAATACCTATCTTTTTTATTTCCCAAATTCATTTTTTCTTCACGAATCACATCGCATTAAATCTCCTTCAGTTCAGTATTCTACTGCCTAGTATTCTCGGACATTTCACCTTACTCGACCGGTCCCCAAATAAAAACAAGACTAGAACAGAAACGTGAATATATCCCAAGGCAAACAGCAAGTTCAGTTACGTTAATGTAGTAAGAAAACATCAATGTATATTTAAGCTTTTCACAGGAATATTTTCGGGTATTTTCAGTTCCTCCATTGTAGCTGATTGGTTGAAAAGGAACTAATCAGCGTGTCCCAAAGCGACGATGTCTGGAACTCGCTTTGATCAAGGCTCTGTACTACCAACTCCTTATTTACGCCTAATCCTTTTCAAAGATATTGACAATGTTGTTACTTTTACGACTCTAGCATGTCTAGGGAATTTCGTCTCACTGCTGATGTCGTGTGGCAACTTGAACTAATGAGTACATATGCCTGGTTGTACGTGGATTATGACTGAGTGACTGATCATATTTCGGAACATCTTTTCCATGTATTGACGTTTGATTTCACTAGACTGTTGATCAACAACAATTGTTGATTCGTTTTAAAGCATTTGTAGATGCCTGCTGTACAGGTGAAGAATTTCAAAGCAGTGAAGGTAACAATAAATGTATGTCGTTCATTTTTGATCACAATTATTGTTATAAATACATTTGTACCAAAAGTACCATATTTTGATGGCCTTGAAAATATAATTGTTCGGCTTTAGATAAAAACATTGCTGTTCTAAGGTTTCTGTAAGATACTTTTGCTTGATTTTATGTTATAATGTAATAATACAATGGTCAAACATGGGGAACCAAAGATAATTCTTTTCATCTCATCGTAACATAATTGGTGCAGTAGGGTGTAGCTTAACAAATCACATGAACATGTATAGTAGAGTAAATTTAAAAATTCCTGATTACTTATACCTATTAAGGGATTATCGTTATTCAACGTCATTTGACTTTCTGATTCAGTTTACATTCAGTTAAAATACAAACTTACTTGTATAGGTTCTTTCATTGACATTACAGGAATAAGACGTGGTAGCATATATTGAATAAACTCGTCTTGTGTAACTAAATCCAAAATTTGTAAAACAGCTGGTAGAATAAATGGTACCATATGTGGATTGGAAAAATCTTCAGCGATTTGTGGAAAAACACGAAATAGACATAAACGCTAAGAATAAAAAACAATATATGTATATGAATAAGAGACATGGATAAACTGAAGTCATTACATAAGAATCATAGAAAATTCATTTTATCTAATTAGTTCCCTTTGGTGAACTTTTGTAAATAAACATTAAACGTGATCAGATGAAGTGAGTTCATTTCGTGTCATTTGAAGCATTGATTTTATAAATAAACAAAATATTTTACAAATGTAATTTCGGGTGTAATAATAATTATTATTATTAATGGCTTTATTCAATATCATATATTTTGGTACAATATAGAATTGTCAGCACAAGGTAGTATAGTTCACTCATGAAAAGTAATTTTAATTACTTCTTGAATTCATATATATATGTTGAACTTAGTGACTCGTCATGGGTTACTGACTGGGATTGGATGAAAAAAATATGGGAGACGATTAGTCTATGACATAGAGCCGGAGTATGAAAGAAGATTGTGTAGGACTGGCACCTATCTATCCATCGCGACTTCTGAGTTACGGTCCTAGAGATGGTGCAACTCAATGGCTTGAGAAGCCATTACACATATCTCAAAGTGGAAGCCAATGTAAATCCTGCTGTAGTTTTCCTTTAAATTTTTAAAAAATAAGAACTTTAACTGAAAATGTTTTTCGGTTATATTGTTAACTGAATGGTATCTTCTGTAGCGTCATTTTTTCCACGTATTAAAGCTTCCTCCTTTTTGTTCTCTTCAATTGCATGCCTTTTCTTTTTTTATTAGTAATGTTATTTCTGTAGGCTGTGTGGCGCTACCTTGTTTTTGTGCCCAGTTGTATCACATTTTATACATAATAAATGTATATTTAAAGCTGGCTGAGAAGGGAAATCCGATTAACAACTAGCGGACATTATTATTTAGTCAGAGATTAGATCAACAGACAGCAAATAACTGTCGGCGGTTGGATATTTATTGGCTAAAATATGACATCATTATGATGAATATCCGAAATTTTCGAATTGTCTGCAAAATCCAAGTAGTTGTAGCTCATTGCGGAAATACTTCAGGATCTGCAAGTATCTTCGAGATTTAAAACAAACTGTGCAGTGGTGTAAATCATGTGATTATCTACTAAACTTGATGAACTGAATCATAAAGTACACAACGCGTAAATCACACAATTATTTGAGACAAATACATCTGTTGGTTCTTTATGCCCGATTAATTATATCACGTGATACAACCGCCAATTACAGATACTGACTTATACGACCAGGCTAATGACACAATAACCGGTACGAGAAGTCTAGAATTCTTATTGGTCCTCTGAAATCGTAGCTTTTCTCCTAACCCAGCCGGTTCAGTCCAGAAGATCAATATCAGCCGCCGCGATTCGAACCATGTGTTTCAGACATACTGGGTGTATATACAAACAAACCAGACCGCATTGTATAATAAAATAGAAAACAACAGTCATACAAGATCAAGCCAAAAAGTGGCTGTGATTGTGATAAACTGTTACCAATACATTGGGAATAACTTAAGGATAGTAAGTCGTATAATCGTAGTCAACAGGTCAAATAAAAGCTTATAATAAAGGGAATATGAATACACATAATATAGTTACTTAATAGTAATACTATATACATGCCTCCAAATGCTCTGGTACGGCCGATGGTGGGGAGAATCAACTCCCCCTCCCGAAATGCTTTCACATGGCCACGTGAGTACAACCACCGCCAGGGAAGTCCTACTCACTGACTTCTCGCACCATTACTGTTGTTTACGTAATTGAAAGGACGAAAAGCGAATGTTCGGTGCTTTAACCGGGTTAGTGGACACGGAGAGTTTACCTTGGGGAGTTGGAAAACCCTAATTCCAAACCAATGATGAACATGGGCTCCAAGGTCCTGAAGGAACACATGATGTATGGGCCTATTGTTGGTCACCGGCTACCATGAGACTACATCTCCTGACGTTGCTCTACTGCCCTGTGGATCAGATCTTTAGATCGAAGGTTCCGAGTGTGACCTCCTAAAAAAACGACCTGCTCCGGTTTGGGCACCCGTGCAGTATGCAAGCCCTCACACAAATCGAATGATTTATGTGGCGCATATCCACGTGGTGCCTTCTTGTACCAGTGTCTATATGTTTAAATAAAATAAAGTATATAATTGATCGCATGTTTACTAAGTATTTTGGTTTGTTTAGTTTCGGATTACCCTAGTTCCAAGCTTTTATTTGAAACGTAAATTGTTGTTATAGCATTTTCCACTCATAAACTAGAACCGATTATTTGTGTACTCTGCACTCCGTTTTTCCCATCATTAATGTTATTGTTCCATGTTATTCATGCTAATTAGTCTGCTGAGTATGTATATAAATGAATATCTGAAATATAATAACGATTTTAAGACCTGTGATCATAGGTCTAGTGCTCCTTTTATTTGTTCAGAGCTAGTTAGAGTTGGGCTAACTGTCAGGCATAGAGTATCAGTCCTCCTCGTGCTAGCTGAGTATTGGTCGATGTTAGGACATAACAAATATGTTTGCCCATTAACCAGTCATGTTTGAAACGCATAATAAATAGTAGTATTATATACTTTATAAACATATTGTAGCTATATTTTAAAAATTGGGCTCAACGATGTGTAGAAAACTATCACCCATTCAAAATAATGACTCACTTTTGGCAAAGCGTGAATAGAATTTGGTAAAGACTTATAAAATTGTGATCTAGATAAATTATCCAGTTGATACATATTATCCACACTTCGTAGAACTGACATTGATGCGTCTTCAAAATATGGTGTCTAAAAAAATACCACAAAAAAAACATTATGCATGAAATAAGTAGTGGGAGGAGCATATGGTTAAGAATTTTAATGTGATGAGGTGTGACGAAGATACACTTGTCAATAAGCAATAAACATTTTGATACATCCTAAATTTATGGTGGAATGTTCTTAACCAGCATTTCTTAAACAAAACAAGGATAAGATAGTATCTTTCACCCAGCCCCTAGATACTCTAAAAAATAGGCACTGCTCAGGAGACCTACTGGAGAACAAAATTCATTGAAATAAATAAATGTCTATTGCGCATAGATACGTTTACACTATCCTTAAAGGTAGCTTAAGGGCTTTTGTCTTCAAAACGTAACCAATAAAATTGGAATGAATATTATAGAGCACACAGTGAGTTGGAGAGGTTCGGTGAAGATAAGTGGATAAATTAAAAAAAAAAAATGATACATGCTGTAAGCGAATTACAAAGTCTTCACAGTCCACAACATATATGGTATCTAGATATGTTAAGCCTGAACACCGGATATTTTTAACATTGAGTTCCTTAATTGACTAACATCCTATAAAACCTCATCAACAAATAATTCAAGAGGTCGTTATATGATTGATATTTAACTTCACGGCAAGTTTAGTTATGGAGCTTATTTACATCGTTAAGTCCAAACACAGAGTATTAGCGACCTCTAAGTAGAATTGTAAAATGTGAAATATTTGCGAAATTGTCTGATTAAATTATAAAATAACATGGAGTTTAAGAAGAAACGTTGATTGGGTTAATATATTTTGGATATTTCTCGGTTTTAAAAAAGTTTCCAGAGCTAGGAATTGACATTTTCCAAGACAGCTATTTTAATCTCGCCGAAAAGTCTGCTGTTAAACATTGTATACACAACGCTATTTCAGCAGTCAGTCAGCTGCAACGTAGGACCAGGCACGTATATGCATCGGTCCAAGTTGCCACACCGCATTAACACAACAAGATGAACACCGTATTCATAGAAGTAGTTAATTCAGTGTTGACGCAGACCCGTCCTGAAGCAAAAACTTGCATTTGGAAGAAGAGAAGCGCATCCCAAACATTCTGGCATTGTTGCTCAGTGCTACCAAAAGACTCTGCATTTCATCAGCGTCTTCACCAAACTGGACTATGTCATCTGCGTATTCTAAGTCAATAAGTGGACCTCCTGGTAGGAGATCGACGCCCGAGAATTCAGTCGATGAGCACGTCATTTCCATCAATAGATCTATGATGAAGTTGAACAACAATGGAGAAAGTGGACAGCCTTGGCGGACGCCACTTGAGGTTGCGAAAGCAGATGACAGTTCGCCATAAGCTCTGACTCGACTAGTAGTGTTCGAGTAAAGAGCTTTCACAAGGTTTATGTACTTCTGAGGTACGCCTTTCAATGACAAACACTGCCACAGAACCTCTCGGTCAACAGAGTCAAATGCTGCTTTTAAGTCAAGGAACACCACCATTGTCGGACGCCGATAAGTATGCCTGTGTTCTAGAACCTGACGAATGGTGAATATGTGGTCGATGCAGCCACGACCAGGTCTGAAGTCAGCCTGATTTTCACGTGTTTGCAGTTCACGAGTCTTGGTTAGGCGTCCGAAAATTATCGAGGCTAGTATTTTAGATACTATATTAGTCAAACTAATCCCTCTGTGGTTGTCACAGGATGATTTTGACCCTTTCTAAACTATTGGGACGATAAGTGATTGTGACCAGTTAGATGGGATAACGTCTAACTCCCAGATTTTAGCTAAAATATTAGTCAACCTAATCGCTAAAACTAGACCACCATCCTTAAAGACCTCTGGGGCCAATCCATCTGGACCAGCTGCCCTTCCTCGTTTCAGATTAGCTATAGCCTTTTGAACTTCAGCTAGAGTTGGGGGACCTACTTCAATATTCCATTCATACAGTCTGGGAATAGAGGGTAGTTGTAGAGTAGCTGAAGGCTAGCTAAACTGCTCCTTAAAGTGTTCCGCCCATCATTCTAAGCGTCTGAACTGGGAGCAGATGAGAGTGTCGTTTTTTTCCGAAATAGTCTGACTTACACTTGACTTTTTAATTCCAGTTTCTTTTATTGGTCTGTAGAGTTGTCTTGTGTTCCCTATAGCCGCCGCCTTTTCAATCTCTTTTGTTTTCGTTGCCCACCAATGCTCACGATCGTTCCTAAGACTTTTGCTTAACCTAGATCTGATTTCTTTACGCTCTTCATCGTGTTCAGAACCTGATGGGATGAGTTTACGAGAATCTATCAGTGCAATAGACCTTGAAGAAATCCATTGGTTCTTTGTAACCCTGTGGTTTAAATCACTAGTAGATGTCACTGCTGTTTCCACAGCTGCTTGTATATCTTTCCAATCAACATCGGGGTCAGCCTCTTTTTCAGAACTACCTAAGTGTGACCTCAGTTGTTCCTGGAACCTACTTTTGGCTTTCTCATTACTCAATTCGGTTCTAATGAGTCATTTTTGTGTGACTTTTTGCGTCCAGTGAGGCGTGCTCGTATCAGGGCATGGTCGGAGTCCGAGCAGGTATTCCAGAATGAGCGACAATCTTCTATTGACCCTCTCCAACGATGACTGATGGCAATATGGTCTATTTGAGTCCATCGTTGGTTTGGTGCAGGGAGTCTCCATGTTAGACGATGTCTCTCCTTATGCTTAAAATTTGTGTTTGCTAAAAATAAACGATTGTCTGAGCACAGTTGCAGCAGACGATCACCATTATCTGTTCTCTGTGCCGGAATACTAAAATACCCACCTGAATGTCTTTCTGTTTGGTTTAAGCTACCTACCTGGGCATTAAAGTCACCTGCTACGAGTACTATGTCTGAACGTTTAGCTTTCTGAAGAAGTTCAGACAGCATTCTGTAAAATTCATCTTTCACTTCATCCGAACTGCAGTCAGTGGGAGCGTAGGCAGAAACGACGAAAAGACAACGACGTGTGTCCCTATCCTTTCGAGTTCTTACGGAGCCGTTTAGCTGAACAGCGCATGGACGACTATTAACGCGGATCCACTCTAATAGCGCTTGTTCCGCCCTCATGCTTAGTGCTATGCCTACACCTGCAAGTCCACCAGAACTAGCCATCGGGTCGCCAGATACACGGAGGGTGTATCTCGTCGGCTCTCCGTTTTGCCGAGGTGAGGTCAAGTGAATGACCACACTAGGATCCTGTATGCGTGTTTCGGAGACACAGCATACATCAATCGTACGAGATTCTAAGGTTTTAGCCAAGGAAGCCTGCTGACCGATTTGGTATAGTGTGCGTACGTTGAAGGCTCCAATGTGTAGTTTGGAGCGAGGTTTCAGTAGACCTGGGACAGTGTTTTGAGCATTAGAATCGTTGGCTGTGGTGACACTTGAGGAGGAAGCCGAAAGAGGGAGTTTAGATTTGAAAGTCTATGTAAGAGGAATAATAGGAATTGAAGAGGGAGGTTGATTATGAATACAGTGGTCTTGAGTGCTTCCGGTTGCCCACACCGTGGAAGGGTTCTGCTGGAGGTACCTGAAAAGGAAATTGGATTAGAGGTGGTCTTAGTGACCTGAGAGCGTGACCGCAGTGCCCAAGGGACAGCTGCTTGAGGTCGGTCACACACGACTTTTTATGAGTAATTTTTGTGTTAGCTCCGTACTTGTTGAGACCTTACCGCCGGAGACGGATATCCACGGGATAAGGCGAGGTGTGCATTTTTAGGGTCGACCTTTTCTAACCCCTCCCCTCCTTTTGGGAAGGCAGCATCGCTGTTATGCTGGTTGTCTGAAGGAAACACCTTACTGCTGTCACACCTCTGTACAGTCAGCAGTACGACTTCGCCTTCGGACCTTGGTTTTGTCGCTTTTAATCTTACCGCTCTTTAACCGACCTGTTTGGCATGTTAGGACCATGAGGAACGGTTGTTCCAGCCAGTATAGCTCAGTTGCTTCATCACGATAGGCAAGCCCGACCACCTCGTCAGGGTAGCAACAACGGTCGGGCGTTATTTCAGCAAAATACTTTAATATCTTACTTTGACTGTACTACTATGATATGAAAAATGTCAGTCATCATAAGAAACTATCACTAGAAAATGACAGGTGTGAAAAAGTCGGAAAAGTATATTATTAGCCCAGAACAAGTTACTTGTCAGCTGACTATCGACTTTCCCATCAAATCATCAGCGAATGGAATTCATTACTTCAGCACGTGGTTGAGGTTCCATCAGTCGACTCTTTCGAAAGAAAGTTGGATCAACTTAGAGATCATCATTGCTAGAACTAACACAGGCGAGCAAGCCTCCTGTCCTTTCCAAACTGGAACTGAAATTTGTGAGCAGTTGTATTAAGTTAAAAATTGGCTGGGAAATTATTTTATTTTATAAGAGACAACTGGAGGAGATATGTGAAGAGGGGAGGTAACTCATTTACCAATTACATAATGATGTAATCGAATTTGAGCTACATTTTTTATGTGTGTTTTAGTGATTTCTGCCATGAACTCAAATAGAATTACACAAAGAGGAGGTCGAACTTACAAATCTAACAGTTCAAAACCCTCTGTTTTAATTCTCAAACCACCGCTTCGCTTTTATTCCAAGTTTTAAAAAAAGATGAACAATTATCTCGTGCTCATATAATTTTAGTTAGTTCATCAAAATCTATCGATGATCTGTTTGAAGTTCATTTTAAACTACTTACTTTATTCAGTAGTATGCATGGATTAATGCTAATCGCCTACTTGTAAAAGTATATTATAAACATAAGGAAGAAATAAATTTTCTCGCAAATTTCTATGCACCATTAAATGATCAATCATTTGAATAAATAATAAAACATAAGAAAAATAAGAAAAAACAATATGAGAACAATTCTATATCAATATATGTATTATCTTGAAATAAAAGTGACTAATTCATCAAATGAATAATATCTGTTAGTAAATATGCCAAATTCTAGTGATTGAAAAACAGTACTTCCATGTTTTCAATAGTAATCTAACTTAGATCAATTCATGAATTCAACTGTGAAAATACTATAATCTCCATAAATCCCCATATAGAAAATAAAATACGTCACTCGTTCAATTTTGACTTAACTGTTAAGTAGTAATTCACGCATAAACATAGGGAAAAGAAGGCACCAAGTGGATATGCGCCACATAAATCATTCGATTTGTGTGAGGGCTTGGATACTGCACGGGTGCCCAAATCGGAGTAGGTCGTTTTCTTAAGAAGAGATATTAATGATAAATCACTGAATAAGTCTCTCTATATATTGGTCATTCGATTTTTGAATAGATTGTAGATATTTTAAGAATAAATCATTTTATTTCAGAAAGAATGAAAAAATTATTTCATGAATAAGGAATACATATGAACTATGAACTAGTTATTGTACATAAAACTTACTCTTAAAAATTGTACAGCATCAGGTCGAATTTGTGGATCTGATGACAGCATCATTTTGACATATTCTTTCAGATTATTCGGTAAATCTAATCCTTTGCTGGATAATAATGATGGGAGCTTATTAGAAAAATGAACAAGAATAAGAAAAAATGTGAAAGTTTTGTAGCTTATTTTTGAGGAATTAATGTGTACATTTTTGAGTATTTGTTGAAAATAGTTGTTACAATATCAACTGTAAGCCCCCTTTTAACTTACTACTTATATATGTTCTTTGTATTGACCATAAGTAAAATGTAGTTAACCATCAATAGGTTACTCGGTTATGTGTCAGAAATGGCTTAATAATGTACCCATTGCAACCCGTGAACTGTAGTATGTTATGGTCCGGTTTTTTTATTTGTTACGGACCTGAAAAATAATGTTGATAATAATTTGAGCATGTGACCAGGTATTTGGCTTATGGGATGTATTTAGAAGAGTCGGGGCTTCCATGACCTAACGACTGTGCAAAAAAATGTAGTTTTATGTGTGAAAACATTGGCAGTGTGACAACAAAGAGATTGTAAAACAAAATAGTATCTACATCATTTGAGTAGATCGATTAGATGGTGCAGCAATAGTGAAAATAATTTCAATTTATCTAAAAACGTTTTATTGAAATGTCGACTACAAAGCCATACATACAGACTACAATACTCTCAGAGCAAGAATGTTGAGTCGTAAACAGTAATTGTAAATTCATAATGTTATCTTAAAAATACCACTATAGAGAAAATAAAGGTTGTCACTATATACCTCAGTCATAGGTAACATTTTATCAAAATCAACTGAGCAATTACAAAAACGCTTGTATTACTTTACAAGTATACGGTAATAATCATTAGTCGGCAACTGGAATACTAGGAAGTCAAATATCCTAAGAGCATGATTTTTTAGTATGAACGAAATCAACATTTTATGCATCGTCTCTATACTATTTTCGAGTAGTAAGATTTGTTATTTCAGAAAAGTGACTGTAAGGAAATTGTGTACAATTTGGAAGTAATTTTCATTTCGAAAAGCTGATTAGAATTAGTATGAAACTCAACAACAGTGTAAATTACCAAACCTAAAAAGAACTTAACTAACGAATCTCAGGTTATTCTGTCCTGGGATTAATCCCGTGTATACTATCAGAGTCTCAGATGAGCATAGAACAGATCTCTGTTAGTCGTTTATGAATGGTTCTTCGACTGACGTTGGTTCGTGCTGAAAACTAGTGTGAAATCAAACTGCAATAAAGACACTATATGGTGTAAAATGTGGTAGATAAGATGTTAATGAATCCTATGGGAATATGTAATTAGTTGGCTTTCACATATCTTATTCATCTTACACTGAAGATTGCTCATTTTTGAATGTGTATAGAATTGAATAGTATCAATTGAGCGTTAAATTAGTTGAGGAAACTTTTGGAAAAAAAGTCATTGTTATTGAGTGATTATTGGGCAAGACAGCAATTACTTTAATGGTCATATTAAATTACAAAATCCTGAATCCTAGAAGTGACGTTAGTTTACTTAGTGACAACGGTGGATACAATCATGAGACATTAAGTCAAGAAATAGGTCTTATATACATGTAAAGTCTTAAGTCGATTGAAAATCAATAAAAATTCAGTAAGCCTCCAAGACCAGCATCATATAAACAGCTGGAAAGTTTATTACTTTGATGGAAAAGGGTGCGGGTAGAAATGAGCTGAGTATACCAAAGACGAGAACTGATATATATATATATATATATATATATATATATGCAATATCTATTGTAGCTATTTATGTGTTACTCAACAAAAGATAATATACAATTGACGTGTATTTATCAACTAACTACTGATTAATTTGAAGAGTGAAAAATTCCACACTTATGGGCATGTTTGTACGTGTAAAATACATGACATAAGATATGAAATCATGGTATTAGGATAACTAAATATAATTCATTGGAAGTTATGTAGTTTATAATCCTTGAGGTAAATCAGTACAATTTTAACTATAGATGAGAGAGTGATGCAGAAACAATGTGATGGGACGAGTTAGTTAAGTAGAAGTTAACGCCGACACCATTAGTATTTTATACAATTTGTACATTGATAAACAACAATGATCTGAAAATAAACATTGGTTTGGGTAATTGAAAATTCCTCAACTATGGAAATTAACGGGTTTTCACAACCTTATTAATCGATTTACCTTTTCTATTGAGTAGCATATGCTTAATTCCAATTATACACGCTCCTTGGCCCGATCGTGGGCGAGAAATTAGTCAAAGAAATTTATGATCACATAATAGCAACCTGAGCACATCATCGACATCAGTGGGATTTTGTTGGGGAAGTTAGATCCCCAGAACTCTCTGGGAAAAGGACCTAGGTTTGTAATTTTATTCAGAAAATTTGAATTTCTTTGTTTTCGAACCAAAAGCACTCTTTTCACCTTTATGTCTTATTACCCACTTGGGAGAATCTTAAACGCTATTGGTCCGTTTTGTCTTTTAGTATGTTATTTTGTGACGCTTCCCAAGGACGATTTTGTGCTGTATATATACGTTTTGATTTGTGTTTGTTGTTAACACTCGTGCTTCTGGCTTTTTGCGGAATATACATCCCCGTTTGGACCTCGACTTCTCTCTCTAGTTAGCGGGGCTGGGACACAATAGAATAGCTAGTTTATTGGTCTTTGGTCATAAGTATTTGTTCCGTCCGCAGACTAAGTGACCTCGTAACCGCTTCAAACCTAACAGATTTACAGTCTAAAGGTAATACAGAGAAGACTTCTATGTCGTGTGCACTGGCCCTTTTACAAAGAGACGGGTACTGTATCTAAGAGATATATGGTTTAGGTTAGCAAAAGTCATGAAAGCGTTTTGTATTCACCTCAAGAATTTGTTAGCCACAAAATTCGAATTACAAAATAGATCGTATTCAAAGGTTACATTTTGGACAAACCTGAAAAGACTTGATTTTCGGTCATTAACTCGTTTACAAGTTTTATTTCACCAAATAAAGTAGAATTCAGTACTGAAATTTTTTGTACATTTTATCAGCTTTTACTGACTTCGTGAAGTCTGCAGCAAATAGAGCACTGGAAAATGCACATTTAACAAATTTAGGAATATTTTTCCAGGAACAATCTTAATAAATATGATATACCCGAAAAAATATACTGTCCATCATATTAGCAACGCGCCCGGAACTAACACATCCAGATAGTTCAACTATTGGAAAACTGAATAGCAGTTTATGTCTAGTATGGAACTTTCTTAACCGAAAAAATATACTGTCCATCATATTAGCAACGCGCCCGGAACTAACACATCCAGATAGTTCAACTATTGGAAAACTGAATAGCAGTTTATGTCTAGTATGGAACTTTCTTAACCGTACACACAACCTGACATGACGCTAAGCACATAAAACTTCAGGCTATGCATAGCCAAAATTTAACGATTCACATTTTCATCATCAATCCAGAACAATTAATGAGTCATAAATTGATCGGCAGCTTCCTTGACTTTAAATATTATTGCTTCTCATTAGAACTTTAAGACGTTCATTGTTAGCTAATGTTAGCTTATGTTCTACGGTATGATTCTATCTCAATGAACGCCTCTTAGCACGAGTATGTGCACGAAGTTTTAATGCTAAACGAATATGTATACATCTTATGAATATGCATAAGTTAATGAACTCATTCAGACAGGTGCTTGTTGGGGCAGGTGACCCTGGATGGATTAATTGACTTCTCAAAGTTTAGGAAATCCCCACAAAGTATCTAAATAAAATATGCTGGGTAACTACATATATATTGTTAGTACAATTCGAACCTAGATGATGTAAATGGTGTTTTTTACCTTGATATGTAAACAATACAAACATTCATACATAGTTCATACTTGGTATTTAAGTATCACCAACGTTTCATAAAAGATGATCTACTTATTCTATTAAGAGTGAAATGTTAGACAATTCATCGTCTAACGACCAATCAATGATCACAGATCATCATTTTAATTAAGATACAGCCAGAAAATTATCGCTTACATTTCACAAAAATGACGAGGAAACCGTGAGTTGGTTTATCTAATAGCTTAAAGCACCATACATGTGTATTTTTTGCCTGAAACTTTGCACTAATCGGATTCAGATGGTATTAATGAAAGTAAATTAACACACGTACAAACGCATAAATCCAACAGTGTTAATGTGAATATTGTCAAATGGTAATACAGATAACTATGGTCTATCGACAAACATGACCGGTGAATAATACTTCTTGTATTTGTACATAAACGTCAATAAACATTACAATACCAATATTTCAGGTGAAAGAAGGCAAGTTTAATTGCTAATTTTAAGACATTTACTGATAATCTAACTCATCTACTAAGTAGTGGTTTATATGCTAAGTAGTCACATTTTGTATGAGGACTAGTTATATTATTTGAGCTGCTCACACCGAAATAGATGAAGTTAGTTATGAAACAGAAGCTTAGTAGTTAAAAGATGAGTGTTTCGATCACTAATCTAGCATTCCAATTAGTTGAGTACATTGAATATGCTCTGTGCGCTCACCCATTTATCTAAATTTTCATACATAGCATTTTACAAGTACTAATATTTACCTGATTTATCGTCCTTCCTTTTTCACTTGTAACTGGTATATTTCACTTTTGCAACGAGTCATTAGGAGTGTTCTAACTCTTTACTTTTTGTCATATTCACCCTCCAATTCTTATGAGACTTATAGGGTCATAATATTTAATCATGGTTATTTACTCCTATTTATTCGGAATGTACAGTATTTTCCCGTTTAGTTACTTACTTAGCTGTTCATAAGTCGTAGTTGTAATCGACAGGATCATTTTGCATCCTTTGCATTTACTGAATTTCTTAATTGAAAGCGCCACAATTGAAGGATATAATTTCATTCTCCTAATTGTATTTGTACCAATGATAGTGCATTTGTAGCATTCAGATCGTTCTTGTTTTGGATTCATTTGAGTAAATATAAATTTTCCAATATCTGAGTTCTTAACATCAGGGTGTCATTTCTGTTGGTCTAGATATCATCAAATGTATTTAGCAAGGTACTGAACCAGGGTGAACTAACATGGTATAAATTGATAAGCTGTTAGATAGTTTTCACATAATGATAATTTTTTTCTCGCATTTTATATGGAGAAACTTATCGAATTGCCTGTAGTTGTTTAGTTCTGACGTTTAATACAATGTAATATTGATATATCAATCCAATGATCATCAGAATAGACAAAAAACCAAAACTGAGTATCTCGTCGATTGAAACCTACTTTTTTCCAGATTCAATGTCACAAACGGAACTTTTAAGAATAGAACATTATTCGACGTGGATACTGACAGTTCGTACACCGCCAACGTTAATTCACCTACCAGCTATCCTTATATATCTCTTATCATTTTACGCACCTTTTCTATAGTGGCTTAAGATATTCTGGTTCACGATTCAAATAGTCAACGAACAAGTTTCCATATTACTTTTTAAATTGAACCCACAGGTATGTATCAAAAACCCAGAGGAGTTGACGGGAAATATTAAATCTGAAATTTTCTCCATATTTATTACGATATATCATTGAACCAGCATTATCGCTCTTCAATGAAGTAGTAATATCACCAAAATATTACTAAGTAATAGTGTATCTTTATTCGACACACTCGTAATAATAACAAGCCAAAAAGACGAGGCAAATAGAAATGACAACAACATTTATCCAATATATATTTAATACTACAATAAAATTCCATATACTTATTTGTATCCCATTAGATCTTTTTTGTTTGCTGTGGAATACTTAGACAAAAAAAACTAAATATGCACAAAATTCTAGTTTACAAAATAATACTACTTACTTGTTTAACCGTTCGTTTGTAAGCGTGATAATCCTCTCCGACAAACAAAATGGATTTGCTACGATTGAATAGTGCACATATTAAAAGACCGAGCGAAAACATATCACTTGCACCAGTCACTTCACCCTAATAATTTTAATAATATAAAAAATACTTTGGGTGTTGTGAAGAATTGGAATTCCTTAAAAAATGATAGGTGAATTACAACAGAATAAATTAAGTATGGACGGTGTTGTCTCTAAAAACCAATTGGTAAAGGGTATTACGTCGCATATTATTATAAGGGCTTAAGTTCTTGTTAAAAGAGAGTCCTCTATGTCACCAATTATGTGAATTCACGAAGTTATTGTGAATGGATTAAAGTTGAAATTTAAACTAATGTCAAGAAGTCTGCCCCAGAAAACAAGTTCAAGAGTCAACGAAATTAAAAGTATATTTCTCGATGTGATCTGTCAATACAGAAGCATAAAAACCATTAATATTTCTTGAAAACAGTAGAAAACTGAAACGGCTAGCACCAAAAAAATACTTGAAAGACGGGTACAAACCTGAAAAGGGAATATCGCTTACACAAGCATCGTTATTTTTTGTTAGACAGTAGTAACTCTTGGATATGTTACAATACTAAAATTTTGAACAGAAAGACTTTAAGTCTAGTTGCCTGTTTGACAGGAGTTTTTATATGATAAACACTCCCCACCAAAGTAAACAGGATGAGATACTCCATTTCGATAATCGAAACACGATTACCATGGGACGATAGCACCTATCACTGATTTTACTCATATACTAAGTATACAATTATAAACTTGGATTTGAGCCACGCTAATTGTGTGATGGCTAACGGGGCAGGGTTCGAGCCTGAGGTGCACCAGTTGAAAGCCAAGTGTTTTAATCAGCAAGACGCCGCTCCAGGATCTATGTCAATAGGGTTTCGAATCCGACCTATTAGGCATAGATCTATGAAGTATTAGATAGGTACATCTGTATTCTAAAATTTAGGCGACACAGTTATTTCGTATGACCTGTCTAAACCCTTAAAGTTATCACTTGACAAACAATCAGGTCATCTACACTTAGATGCACAGAACAAACTACTCTCCAGAAATTAACAATGCAAAAAAATGAGTAGAGCATTTGACAAGATATTAGATATCTAACAGAACAACCGTAAAGTAGTCTAAACTAATAACCGACGACAAACTGTCAATATTTGCCGATTCTTGTCAATAAGAAATCGATACACCTACTTAATGAAGGCAAGCAAAGGATATATAAACATATGTATATAATTCATATATATATATATATATATATATATATGCCAGCTCCAATGTAGGACCAGGCACATACATGCATTGGTCCAAGTTGCCACACCTCATTTGCACAACAAGATGAACACCATATATAATGCCAGTTCATTAAAACTATTGATTTGAGACGAACATCTCATTCCCAGTCCAAAATAACTAGCTCTTATGTTGTGCAGAAGAACAATGACAAATCAAGTTCGTTCGTAATGGAAGAGCTTTCTACGTAAATGTCAACTAAAAAGATGGAAAATATTAGAAAGAAGTAATCATGTAACCTAATTAGTTAGGTTTGTTGGTTATAAAATTTTAAATCTAGGAACAGAATTTAATAGTACCATAAAGTTAGTCACTGATTATTTAATGTTAAGTACCGGTTAGTTTAAATTACTCTGATCTGACTGTTTATCAATGTAAATAAAACATAAAAATCAGTGTATTCAGGAATAATTTTGATCTTTTTTGGTGTATAATAAATCATCTGTTGTTTTCGCTTCCTCCTTTGTAATGAGCCATATCAGCTCTTTGTTTATAACACTTTATCGTATGTTGTTCATAAAGTATCATTTGCTTTTTGTATGCATATATCTAATGTGATACAGTTTATCGAGTATAAAAGCGGTATTTTTAACTGCTGATAAAGTATACTTCTGCAATGACTGTCGGTGAATATCATCAAGAGATCAAGCGACAGATAGACTTAACCATCGTTTGCCTGAATAAATTGATGGTATGTTTTCAGAATGTTAGCGGGACATAGACTGGATTAAAGCATGCTCAATGCACGATTGAGTTGGTGCACGCTGATTGGCTAATTCTTGCCCAATCATAGCTAGTTGACACTTGGAGATTACTCTAGAATATTGTCATGTAAAAACTATAAATATACTAACGTTTTTCCTATTGTGCCTCTTACTTCCATCTAGCCTTGTTATTTGGAATATAATCTCTTTCCTGTTCAACCGTGTTCTGATTTGAGGACTTGTCGAGTGAATCTGTGTCCGAGAATACTAAGCGATAGGAATAGCTGGGTTATAACCGTAAGAGAGAATTATAACACAGCAGCTTAATTTATTCTGATATCTACATATAAAAAAATAATCTTTTGTACGTGAAGGATAAGCTTTTTCATTTAATCGTCTCTGTGGATCACTTGCTTCTGTGAAGTACAGTACATCGACCATACCATAGGGTTGATTTCAACACAAATATAGGCGCGAGTTTTAGCATGATTTCAATTAAAAGTGAAAAGAAATCTTTTGGAACCTGTGATCAAACATACTGTTTTTGACAGTGCTAATAAAAATTAATCTAAACCATCCAAAACTACTTCGTTTTTAAATCTTCATGACTGGAAGTTTTAACAGAGCAAGAGATGAATGTTGTTCTATGTATGGAAACATAATCACATCTCACCTACTTTATTTTGAGCATAGATTTTACGCGACTCGTCTTCCATATACCAAAATCGGGGCTTAAAGACTGGTATATCAACATGTGTTGAGTTATATATATAAATTCCCTTTCGTTATTTTTCTAAAATTTACAACTTACCTATTACAATTACGATAGGTTTGAAAATATTTTATATTATGAATACTGATACTAACTAGTTATTGAAAATCGAAGAACCAGGAAGCAGACAAGTTGAAATTACTGAGATTAATTAAAATTTCATAATTACGTTTGTTTAAGCGTCAAGTTGAGAAATAAGTTTATTAATAAAGTACTCATCTTTCCGATGAATTTTTCCAGAAGTATCTACATATTTTTTTATATAGTAACCACCATTTATGGCAGAAATGAACGGTTTAAGGATATGTGCACCGCAACACATTATTATTTTTATTTTAACACATAGATATTGGTACAATGAGGCACCAAATACATATGCGCCACAAAGATCTCATTTGATGTGTGAGGGCTGTGATACTGCCCGGGTGCCAAAACCGAAGCAGGTGGTTTACTTAGCGGGCCACACCCCGAGTCTTCGACCTGAAGATCTGATCCACAAGGCAGTGGAGCATGGTGAGGAGATGCAGTCCCATGGATACTGGAGCCCATGTGCACCACAACACATACTTAGCGATTTCATGGATTATGAACACTTCACATTAATATATACAACCAAAACTGTGCAAGAAACAAGACCAAGAAATATAAATACTGATTGACCAACAACAGAAGACAGTTAATGGAGCAAGAACGACGAGAGAACCAAGTACAAACGAAAAGGAAAGTGGGAAAATCTCAAAGAATATATCAACATTTGAGCAATTACCAGGTGTATTTTAGTGTCCCCACTTAAATTCTCTGGCCGTTACAACTTGACTTATGTTACATACACCAATTGTGTTACATGTCTAAATTACCTAAATCTTAAGCATATAGATCATTGTCTTGACACTTTGACGACTCGAAAAAACAGAGAGAAACAAATATCCAGTGCTCTCAGATTTCTAATGGTTTGCTTCAGCTGAAACTGAGTTTATGCCAGAAACTATGTTCAGGTTACACCAAACTTTTATAAACCCCTCATTTACAATATAAAATTCGTGAGCATAATCCAAAAGAATTACTTACCTGAAGGATCGCCTCAGGGCTACTAACATTAAGATTTAATTGACAAGTAGGTATTAAATTAGACTGCCAAACAGGTATTTTAGCAAAAGATTGTCCTGATTTTTCGTTCTGGTCTGCTACTTTTGAAAATTCAAACCCACCAAGCTTCCAAATACCAAAACGATTGATTACTACTGATTCAGGAGCCAAATTTAAATGTAAACGATGACAATCAGAGTGTAAAAAATTCAGTGCTTCGGCAAGCTTAAAGTGAAGAAGAAATGCAATAGAATTATTTCAGGACTGTAACATCTATTCATCCATATAGTATTGACTAGGCTAGAGATCATTAAGTTATGGAAGTATTTTTGATGCGATAAAAAAAATGTATGTATGAAGCGGTTGGAAGGTGACGATAAATGTCTGGGTGATCAGTATTAATCGACCAACGAAACTGGGATTTTTTTTACAAAGGATGGGTTGAGTTGTGGAAAGATTAGTTTCAAACGTCAGTGAGGTACCGAAAGAGGTTAGTTTGAACTTCAGGAAGTTGAGTTCGCCTAACTTTACAGATAAGGTTGATTAGTATACAATGAACAAGACTTAAAGGCAATTTTCTATTATTATCATTATTAAGCCATCAATCAAGCATAGCTTCGGGCACCTGGCTTTGAGCCACACTGCGAATGTGAGGGCAAGTGATAATACCCGGTGCTCAAACCGAGTTACGTGGAGAGGGTTGTAGGCTGCAACTTAGTGGCTGAAAACTGAACCCCTTAGCCACTGATTCAGCACTTCATAACCTTTTATACACTACTTCAAATAGATAACACAAAATTGTGTATTCTAAAAGAAATATGTGGTGAAGACGTCACTACGTGCTATAATTTTCATATCAGAGACCGCCAAGAAATCTTCAGAATATGATTACAGAATCAAGTGTTCCGTCTCATTCGTTATGTTTGCGTAAATGACTGACCTAAATATAGTAGCGCTAAGTTTCAAGAATAAAACATAGCTTTTAAAGATGGCTGAGTGACATGGTAAGAATGCATGATTGAACGAAGAGAGGTTAAAGAAATAAACGAGGTTTTCATGATTTACTTAAACATACAATAATAAATGGAATTTTACTTATGAGGCCTATTTTAAGTCACATAAGCGAGAACTCTATAACCATTAATCCTAATAATCTCAAACACTCCCACCAAAGGGTCTACTTTCCCGTAAACCTTGACCAACAATTATGGGCTGTATAAATCGAGAAAACTTTTGGATTTGACCGTTCCTAACCAGACTATATACTAACCAACGTAGTGGCTAGAAGTACTCGGAAAATAAGATGATCGCTGATGGGCTGTTATCCAATATAATTTTGATATTTGAGTTGTAATTATATTACATTAACATAACCGATATTTTAAGACTAGTTCACGGAAATCTCTGTTAATTTTGTTTAACCTTTATTGGTGTATAAAACGAAAAAGGCGTGAAGTATCGACATACATATACGAAACTAAATGACAGTAAAAAGAACTCTTACTTACCTGCACTAAACCATATTTAATTTCAGTATCTGACAAAGAAAAATCCATAGATTCCTTTGTCTGTCCAATGTTTGATGAGTTCCTTGTCAATACACTATTTAGTGAAGTGAACAATGGTTCCGTCGCATAAGCAAGACTATCACGTGATTCCTCTAAAGGCTGAAGAACTGATACTATTTTTGGGTGCTTAATCCTCATCAACGTAGACACACCATATTTAAGTATTTCAATCATAGATTCTCGTTGCAACTTTGGATAAGACTCTAGCAATTTTTTTTCCATTATCCATATAGTGGCTTCCTGTTATGAGGGACGAAGGTGAAGAAGATAAAACTTACTTGATGAGTAGAACGTTTTTTAGCTGAATACAACTTCCATAATGAACCTGGACCAGTTTGACCAATTTGCTTCTCAATATCATACTCTCGAGTTAACGGATTGCCAGGTAAGGCACCTGATACTTTTGTTTTTAATTTGTTGAACACAGAGTCCATCTGCAATATTACAATCAAAATATTGACGTAAAGATGAATGCTTATTCGCTATACTGACAACTATGAAAATCAAGCCGCTTATGAGCTGCTACATGAAACGATACGTGTGCAGAATAACGAGATGAATCACTTTATTCGGTCTGCATGAGGAAGCTTCACCGCCTCAATTGAATCGTGCGTGTTAACAAGATCCTGAAGTGCTTTACAATAAATCTACTTAACATCCGTTTTGATATCGCTATTGTTTTTTAAAAGAAACAAAGAAAGAGTACCTAATGTAAGGCACTATAAAATGGTACAGGGAGAGGAACATTTTCATGGAAAAACAACAAGAAAAAGTCACATAAAAGTAGGAACACGAATAATAAATTATAAAACCAAAGTAACGTGGAAAACTAAAAGCACACTGACTGAAAGATCGTACGTCTCTGTCTTAATGACAGAGTAAATTTAGATCATTTGGACTCCAATATTTTAAGTTTTTGGAACTCTCTGTAAGCATTCTGTAAGTTTACAATTGTGGTATGGACATTATCACCGTGATGTGGACATGAAATAGAATTCGTATATTTAGCTATATCTGAACATTATGGTATTGAAACACATTATCGGGCCACCAGAGTCTCAGTTATACACATTCTCTTCCCCGTGGGTGGACGGAATCCAAGGTTACAAGCAAACCAGTGACCAGTAGACATACAGATGACTATCGAGAACCGTACTTGGAACTGAATACTGAAGAGATTATAGTCACAGCTGGTAGATCTGAGCCTTAACCACTCATCTTAATTCGCCACATTGTTTCGTAACCCTATTTTGACCCTAATAAATAACTGGTTCCTCAAGGTCAGTTTGGTAACACCAAAAGGGCGCCCACAGATTACGACAGCGCTTGGGAAACCAAAGAGTAACTCGAATATACGTAGACTACAGGCTAATAGAAACGATTTGTTTTTTGACGCTAAAGTCAATACACAACATCTAAAAGAATTTAGTTTTTTCAGAAACAGTCTTCTGGAGAATGAAAGGCACCATTTAGCCAACAACTTTGTTCCCCCTTAATGGCTGACATAATTTAAGATTTTTACAGCAGTGATAAGCAGCTATAAATGTATCCCAAAAAAAAACTGAATATAGTGTGCAACTTGATCAGTTCCCAAGCAACCAATAGAGGGGAAATACATGAGGACAAAAGGGGAAATAAACAGACGAAAGCGTTGGCAAAAGGGAAATGTCGATTTTTTGCATCTACGTCGGTTATTTAGAAGAAGTGTCGATTTTTCCCACGTACATCGTGTATTATGGAGAAATTTGTAGACAAATATACGTAACGCACTGTGTTTGGATATGCCGCCTCCTGTACTTATGTTTTCATAAACGTATACAAAATGACGCACTGTTTAATAAAAAATGAAGAATCTGATTATTAACGCAAGTGAGGAAATGCAGACACATGGATTTTCCTTAGATGCTTAAATCCTTATTTGGTTGTTTGTTTAGCTAAAGTGTTCCACAGTGTTTGGTGACCGTCACAAATAGCTTACGAGATGCAAGTAGGTGACGTGATCACTGTTTTTTATGTTCAACGCCAGGCGTGGGAGCAATGCGCTTGTGGCCGAGTAAGTCACGTGTCCGATTGAGTTCAGTTTTTAAGTTATGATAGACTGTATATTGTTCTGCAGAACATATCGTCCGGTATTTCTGACTTGAGTGCCAATATGAAGCAGCTACTTTATAAGTCCAATGAGCGTGAACACCTGTGAAGTTTTGATTGCGGACTGTTAAGTCAACAGTTCCCTTTATCATCTGAAGAGGAACTGGGAACGTCGGATGCTTGTCTTCAGCAAGAAGAGTTAAGGGAATAATCTGCAAGTCAAAGAAGTTAATTCGATCATTTTTTTATTACAGATTGGTAAGTTGATGCGCTTAATGGGTGATAATCTTAAAACGTCAATGAGATATATTTTGTCATACATCATGACACCTGTAATTGCCAGTCATTTCACGCTACTTGGCACTTCGTCGAAAGGAGCATTTCAGAAGTTCAGGTTTTACGGCTGCTTACGAAGTAGGATATATTTTCTTCAAACTTCAAGTGAATTAAATAATCGGTTCCTGCCATCAACTGTCAACGAAAAAGACCTTGCGAAACTGTATGACATCGCGACGCAACGTTTTTTCCCGGCACGAGAAAAATATTACAGAAGCATAGTCGAGGAAAAGAGAACAAGTATTTACTAGTTTAAAGTGATAACTAGTCTCTGCTGCTCTTTAGCTACAGTCTTCATTGTCAACGAACATAAACGTAATTGAATCTTCAAGTAGCTTGTTGTGTAAATACATGTCATTTAAATATCGCTATGTCATTTTGTATTCTTTTCATTTCAGAATTCACAGAATTATGTTGATTTCCAACAGTCGAACAGTTATCACGAAAAGAAATAACCAGTGGAATGTTTATCGTGTTCAACTCCGTTCTCAATTAGCATGGTTTCCAACGAACAGGAGAAAACGCAGACATTTTGGCGTGTTTCTCCATTAATTCCCCTTTATTTTTCAACGCATTTTCCTGTTGTTCACCTTTATTTCCTCTTTATTGGTTGATTAGGTTGGCCAGAAATGCACTTGGAGTAAAACTCTCTACGACGTGCTCATATACTCTCGGCTCGAATAGCTTCCAAATAATTGAAACAGCTTAATAAACCGTATAGTTTCAACCAATCCACTATTCAATAACTTTGAATCGGAAGTCGACCCTATCTAGCCGTGTTGTTACAGTGAACTAGCTTCAAATAAATGTCAACATTCCAATTATTAATATTGGTGCGACACACTGTTATAAGCCGAATGATTTTAGCATTCACTTCTGAATGTCAGTTTACAGTATATGAACTTGGTTCTATGTAAACTATCTCGATAAAAAATACCAAAAATGTAGATAAATTCTGCAATTGCCAACATTAGTAATCTGTCAACTTATTTTTGTATGATTCCTGTTATTTACTAAGAAGTTATTGTTTGAATATCATCATTTGATTTTTAATAAGTCCTCACCATTTGCTTGACACGGTTATAGTTCACAAACACTTTGCTGCTTATATAATACTTGTTTGCGTCCACTAAACTGTCACATTAGTGTACAAAATTAGGGCTCATATAAAAGAATAATAAGGTCACTGTGAGATATGATGTGTCTGTTTCAATGCTGAAATTTTAGTCACACTCTCCTGATATCAATAATTTAAAAGACAGTAATAGCCCAAAACTTCCTTAAAACAATTTCTAGTATGATCAAAATTGTGCACAAAATATAAATAAAAGGTACTACACGAAAGATTATAGGTACAAATAAAAATAATAGTATTTAAATAGTGAATTTAACAACTCGTACAGACATTTAATCAGACCCAATCATCGCAATTAGAAGAAATGTTTTCATCAGTCAGGGAAAAATGTCCTACTCAAAGAAGAATGGTAGGTCAACTCAATTCGCTCCTAATATGATCACTGAACAGTGAATAATAGCAAACTCCCCCAAAATCAATCAGGAAACATGCTCACGAAATAGAGGCTATTAGTTCAAAAAGTGTCGATCAAAGTGTAGCAGTCCAATATTTCGAGCACCGTGAAGGCAAACTTAAGTAAAACATGGATAAAACGGTTGTTAAAAAGCTTAACAATATAAGGGAAACAATCACGACTCAGAACTTGTAGACAGTGTAGTGGTAATAACTGCAATCAATTTGAAGGGTGAGAATCATCTAGTTATTTCAACAAGTTATCTGTTTTTTCATTTTGTTTTAACCTCTAATTATGTCCATTAATCCCATAACCTATACAGGCGCGTTTATGAAAAGCCTACGACATTTCGCTGCACAAGTTACAAAAACCTACAATAAAAGACATCGTGGTGGTTGGCAATATGCGTTGAAGAGAATGAACATTAATCGTATGTCGATTCCCGAATTGCTCAATTCTAACTGCCGATCATTAATTAACAAGATAGACTATCTTCAAAATATGTATCGTAATTGTGGTGTCATCACAATTCAAGAATCTTGGTTAAACGATTTTCAGGACGACTGCCTAGTAGCCCTACATGATTTCAAAATTTATCGTCAGGATCGATCAAACGATAAAAAGAGGTGTGGCGGCGGTGTAGCTACTTTTGTAAACGTGAACTGGTGTCGATCTACGTTTGCGTGTTTCAAGTTTTCAAATGACTTTATCGACTGTCTAACTCTAAGATGCCGTCCAAAACATCTGAATAAATACAAATATGTTTATGTTACCAATATGTGACCCCAGACTGCGCATCATCTGCGCTATCTGTCTTCGCTGATGAATTCACTGAGTTCGCTGTTACTGCCTTCAGTGATTCACTTTCAGTTGTATGTGGTGATTTCAATTCATGTGACTGTAGCTTCCTTACATCGCTAGGTCACCAAAATGTAGTAGA
This sequence comes from Schistosoma spindalis, assembly GCA_946903255.1. NCBI lineage: Eukaryota > Metazoa > Platyhelminthes > Trematoda > Strigeidida > Schistosomatidae > Schistosoma > Schistosoma spindalis. Next base: position 5,354,930 of record OX336417.1, on the reverse strand, counting down.
TTTTCCTACTCGGTTGGATGCTCATTTAGACTTCCTTTTCATTAATGATGTAGGTATATATGTGACTCGTAAACGTGCTCCATTGTCTAGCTCGGATCACTGTATAATTCGTGTTCTACCTAAAGTATATGGAAAGCATGGGAAGAGTACACTCTTAAATCAAAGCAAGAAAGTCATATATAGGAATTAATCAGAAGTAAATATCCGAAACCTGAAAGACATGTTTCATACGACCAACTGGAAATTATTTATAGATGACTCACTAGAAATCACTTCTGATGTTATCACTTGTTACCTTAAATTCTGTTTTGATATTTGTTGTCCCACTGAAACTATTTTTGTAAGTTTTGATCGACTTACATCTTCACAACTAAAACGACTACGGAGGGTGAAAGAAATAATGTACAAAAAGAAAAACTCTAGTGAAGTTCGTAAGCTAAATGGTCTGATAAACCTCGAGATTAGTCGTCTCAACACTATGTTTGCTCAAAAACTTTTGTCTTGTAAAAACTCTTCAAGTATGTGGAAACTCTTTAAAGAACTTACAGGTGACAGACAGATTAGGACCGATAACCAGCTGAATGTTTGTGACTTAAATAAGTCTTTTTTACGTCAATCATCTGATGTGATACTCCCTTTATTCACGGGTTTAAAAAATAGCTGTGTTCCTAGTTTCACCGAAACTGATGTCCAAAAATGTCTCCAGTCACTAAATTCATCCCGATGTTTGGGACCTGATGGTATCCCAAACCTCCTTTTCAAAAAGTGTGCTGACGTCCTATGCTATCCATTCACCACTATCTTTAATAGATCCTTCTCTTCTAATCTCATACCGAAAATGTGGAGAAAGATGAAAATAATCCCTATACCCAAGAAATCATCTAGTGATAAGAATGTGAAATTCAGACCCATTGCAATAACTTCACCCTTCCTCAAAGCAATGGAAAAATTATTGACACTTTCACTTCAGCCTGAGATGAAAGAGCACATTGACCAGTATCAGTTTGCTTACAGATGCAAAAGAAGCACCCTCGATGCTGTTGCTGCTCTGCATCATATTATAGTGTTCAACCTAGAAAAGGGTAAGGAGTATGTTCGATGCGCTTTCCTGGACTATACTTCTGCTTTTGATTCTATATCAAGGCAACTTTTACTGAACAAGTTAATCAGCGTCATCACTGACAGCTGGATAACCAACTGGCTATGTTCCTACCTCTCTGGAAGGGAACAGTACACGGTGTTTGGAGGAAAGTGTTCAGAGTCTCTAGTGTCTTATGAAGGTGTACCACAAGGAGCTGTTCTTTCACCTCTTCTTTTCTCTTTTTTTCTGCATGATCTGCCATCTTCCACAGTAAACACTTTCGTGAAATATGCAGACGATCTCACTGTTTGTATGCCTATCTCTTCCTCTTTACATCCTATAGAAATGAACGAGTTTTTATCTCGCATTGATAGTTGGTCTGTCGTTAATGGTCTCCTACTTAATCCGTCTAAATGTCAAGCTGTTAACTTTAGCATGAGACATGATCGGCATTTAAAAACCTTTTTGAGATCTCATAATGCTTGTGCCATTGGCGACTCTTTGATAAACACAGTGTCGACGGTCAATTATCTTGGTGTTACCTTTTCCTCTGATCTCTCTTGGTCTTCTCACGTTTCATTGTTATCGAAGAAGGTTTTCCGTCTGACTTACTACATTAAGAGGTTGCATGCCTTTGGGATCACTCGTCATTTACTCCTACAATTTGTCAATTCTTGCATATTACCTATTATTCTGTACTGTTCTCCGTTATTCTTTCCCGTGCTTTTGAGAAAAGACTTTGCTGTACTGCGGAGAGCGCTGAAGGCAGTTAGCAAGTTATGTGGTGAATCTTTCGAGACCATAATTAATATGATTGTGGATAGACATCTAAAGTCATGCAAACTCCTGGCAGATGTTATTTTATCAGATACTAACCATCCCCTTCACTCATATCTTTCTCCTTGTATATCTTCTGGTAGAACCAGACGAAATTACATTAAAATCCAAGCACGCAAGCAAAAGTATAAACGTTCTATATTACTTTACCTAGCAAATGTACTCTGTGACGAACAGGTTGTTAGAGTTAACCTAGTCAATAATCTGCATTCTTAACATGACTCTAATTGAAAAGTTGTACAGTTTTTTTCTTTTTTTCAGATTTTTTTAACCGTTTTTTTTCTTTTGTTCTGTAAAAGAAACTTGTTGAAATAGTTTTGTGCTGAGAATTCTATATTGTACCAAAATATAATATTGAATAAAGCCATAAATAAAAAAAATATATAGAGGATACAGATGCCGACAGGAGAAACAGTACATTCTACAGGAATAAAGAGGTCTGGTCGTAGGAAAGAACAGACATGGAGGAGTTTTCCCCATATTTGCACATGGGCATACAAATAAGGATCATATAGCCACTCCTACCGTCAATTCGTCGTACTTGACTTAAAACTAATCGTCAAGAGGTTACCTTTCTGGATCACAGATTGCTTCGTCGAATTCCTGCAATAAAGAGTACTGAATAGAGGAAAATCAAACTGGTTCAGCTGTAATTGTAGTGGTGGGCAGGTTAAAACAGTCACGATAACTTGATCCTGAAATTAGGTAGTGTCTGGAATGACTCAGTGGGGGCGTGCGTTATGATGCAGATAAGATGAAACAAGGAAACGGACAGGAATATTGATCACCGGTCATTCAGACTCATTACAACGATTCTATGGACGGATGGCTAAAGAAGCATCCTGTTATTTAGTGCTGTAAAGCAGGATAATACCAACGTTTGTATAAAACCTAACGTGCTGCTAGAGGATAAGATCAAGTGGAGGATATTTGCGGTTGAACCACCACTTCAATTACTAACACGTGAAGAATACTAACACCGTTAGGCTTTAGATCGTCATGTTTCCTGGACGAACTGTGTGAGAAAGTTATCTTCAGGAGTTCGTATATCAGTGTTTGTAGTTGTTAGTGGGACATAAATTGGATTAAAGCATGTTCAATGCACAATTGAGTTGGTGCACGCTGATTGGCTAATTTTTGCCCAATCATAGCTAGTTGACACTTGGAGATTACTCTAGGATATTGTCATGTAAAAACTATAAATATACTAACGTTTTTCTTACTGTGTTGCTTACTTCCATCTAACCTTGTTATTTGGAATATAATCTCTTTCCTGTCCTACATGTTCTGAGTTGGGGACATGTCGAGTGAACTAATACCCAATAATACTAAGCGGTAGGAATATCTGTGTTGTAATAAGCGAAAATTCTAACAGTGGCGATTGGGAAAAAGGAAAAAATTTAAGATACCCATATCAGATTGCCAACTCAACCGAATACTACAACAACAGCATGCACATTTAGATACAAAAATGAGGTTGTTGGAGACCCTGACTCAACAGCTTAACATCCACTACTCGAGTTCACATGCTATTTCAAGTACGTCGTGTGATGCAGTTGCTAGCAGCATCCCAGAATTCATCTATTATCCTGAAAGTGGAAATACATTTCTCACGTGGTTCAAACGTTGTGAAGATACATTCAGAATAGAATTCTGTAACCATGACGACGCGTGGAAGACTTGATTGTTGGTACGTAAGTTGGGAAGCAATGAACATGCGCGTTATGTTGACTATATATTACCAAAGTTACCTCGAGAGCTCAGTTTTGAGGAGACAGTAATTCAATTGTCACAGATATTCGGTGAATCATCCTCATTGTTTAGTATTCGATATCAGTGTCTAAATTTGGTGAAACGCGAAGCCTATGAATATGGTATTCTAGCAGACATCGTCAACAGAGAATGTGAACGGTTCAAGTTACGCTCGTTGACAGAAGACCAATTTAAGTGCTTAATATTCATCAAAGCTCCTTAGTCACCACAAGAAGCTGAGAGCAGGACCAGACTTTTGACTCGACAGGATCAAGATCCAAACGTCACACCCAGGACATTGACAGATTAGTGTGAGCGGCTACAAAACATCAAACGCGACAACGTGCTGATTGAACGGGAAAATCCTAACTTAACCTGCAGTAGCGTCAATGCTATTACTAGGTTAAAATTTCAGAAGTCGATAGGAACTCGTAACAAACCAACGACTGCATGTTGGTTACGTGTCGATTGGCATTATGTACTATTCTGTCCACTTAAGAAACATAAATTTCAGGTGTGCAACAGATGTGGACATAAAGAAAGTCATTGTTCACCGACTCGAGAAAATAATTGGTGACATACAAAACAACCGGGCACTGAATGTTCGCCGTGAGTGTTTTGATTCATAAAATCATGGTCCAGTATAATACAATAAATATTAATTTAGATTTCCGTAGTCATAGTTACTGTGTTTAGTCTTACCTCTAACATTTTAGATGGCTGTGTTTGGCATAAAGAAAACCCTTCCCTTATGGGTTTTCGTATTTATTAGCAGAGAACTACCAACGCCTCATGTTAGAGACCCAGGCACATTTAACAGGCGAAATAGAAATATTGATAAATTATAATGAAATGCTTTCCTTAGTTCTTAAGAATATATCAGGGTTCATTTGGAAGCATTACTAAATGATCACTTCGTTCACCACGGCAGCAATGGATTCCAGAATTCAACTAATTTTAAATGGTAGAATACGTGTATACAATCCGGTACTCTTTCTTGTGCCTCTAATATCCAGGTATCGCCTCTACGTTTTTCTCTAAAACAGCTTATTTAGGTATTTTGTGAGGCACATAAAATTATTCCGCAATCTATGAGTTGTTCAAAGGTAACTCTTACAAGAAGATTGAAGACATTTTGCTGAATAAACCCTTTATATTAAATATTCATTATTTCACTGTTTTTGGAAGTATTTATCGTCTCTCAGTGTTTCGGAATGTCACGAACTAAACAGACTGCTCGCAAATCAACCGGAGGTAAGGAAACTCGAAAGTAGCCGTCCACCAAAGCTGCCCGCATAAGTGCCCCGGCGACCGGGGGCATGAAGAAGCAATATAGGTACAGACCTAAGATTGCTGACCTCCGAGAAAAAAATTATTTTGCTCAACCACTGAACTTGTTTGTTTGTATAATTATTTTCAAACATTTTGGTTTCTCATTGCCTTTGGTTTGGTGTTTGTGAGTTTTTGCTCGGGGACCTGTAGAATGATGGTCTACTATGATATTAGTACTGATCTAATAATATGACTAATCCTAAAATTGTAGATTTGTCATGATATAACTACATAATCTATAAGATCTTTCGGTAAAGTCACGTCATTGTATACACAAACTTATTGCATCGCAACAATCACCAATACATGATGAGGAACACACTTAGGCTGAAGATAGAACAATATATTTAATATGAATAAAAGATATAAGGTAACATTCAACAGGGACCACGCCTGCAAGGCTGAGCCATACCATATGATCGACTCGAATTCCTTCAACTCATTGTTCCCGCCTTCTCCATCGTTCGGTTTTCCTCCGCGTTAAACGCTGAACATCTATTTCCCCAATTATCTCGTGTGCAGCTTTGATTGTGTGGTTAGGGCTCAATGCCACTACAAACCTATAAAACTGAAGAAAGACATTCGGGTCGACTATTTGCAAATTGCGAATAAACTTTAGTACCTAAATTGGAGCTTTGTTCTCTTGTTAGTTTGGGTTCGTAAATTAAAAATAGATCGGTGTGCCGTTCTTCAATAACGAGAACGAGCAAAAACTTGAACGTAACAGTAACTTCGATGTTGCCTACACTCTAGTGAATAAATGTTCGATGACATGAAACTTTTTCAAAGACCTAAGTTGAGTCTTCAATCTGTCTCAGTGGCCCACGTTCGGATACGTTCCACAGGCCTACTATCCTTCTACAATGAGTAAAGAAACAATAGGTTTCCACACTGGAAATAGAACTTAATGAGACTTGCGTAAGGTAAGTGGAAAAATATAGTGTGACACTGACTAAAAATGAGCCCTAAGGTTATCAATGCAAGGTTTGTTTTAAAAACCAAATATTAGACTTCAAGGGATCAGACAAGTAAATTCTATTATGTGAGGAACTAAAATGTTTGACCTGAATTTATAGTCAGTCATTCAGATATTATTTGAATCAGTCTATCAGTGGTAACTCGATGCTTGTCAGGTTCATTTTGTTTATAAAATATTTGTGACTGGCTCCATCCAGAGCCTCTTGGAAATCCAGGATGTCACATTTTATTTTTCCTCGCAATGAAGCATAGAGGTTCAGCTGTCCACCACAGTCTGCAGATTGGTGATGCTGGAATATTTTATTCACAAAACGTGTTGTTGAGGTAAAAAATGTTCATAAATGAAAAGCAGTCACGTTGATCATCACATTTTAGTGTTTCCGTAACCTTTGAGAGTATCAAATGAAGTGCTACTAGTTGGTAAATTGAAGGCTACTTAAATCAGCCTCTAAAATATAGAGTGATGTGAGTTTTCTGGTGTTGCACTATGGTTTAGTGAATGTGGTGTATGCAAAACAGAATACTCTTGTTTCGTTATAGAAGAGTGAACCCCATTCAGGTCAGAAATGTTATCATTTAAGTGCTGCAGCTTCTGATACATCTGTTCAGTGCTTAGGTTTACTTCTGAAACGTCTTTTGAGTTACTGTGAGTTATTGTGAGTCGTATACAGTGTTTGAAATGCTGCAAACACTATTTCTCCTGGAATGTTACTTCATCGCTTTAGTTGTCGACAGGGTCATTAGTACCTAACAACCGATCAAATCCAGATTCGGCTTAACAAAGAGAAGGCATACAACCTAATAAGAATTTCGATTAGAAACAAGAGCTTTGATCAGCTTGATCTTACAATGAAGTCTGCCCTGTCAACTATTTTGTGCACTGGTTTGTTAGTTGCACAACCTGCCTGTACATAGCATCTTCTCTGGTTCGTTTGTATCCCTCGCAATGGTACACTTTGTGTTTTGACCTTTAAATGATGCGATTTTCTATGAATTCAGGTTATTTGTAGACTTTGGAGAACCTTTGAAGAGACAGATTGATTTGTAGCAACGCGGCCTGCTTGAATATTTAGGCTACCTGTTTCTGCCATCTGGATATTTCAACAAGTTATCTGTTTTCTAGTTTGTTTAACACATCATTATGCCTATTAGTCTCATAACCAATTCAGGTGCGTTTGTAAAAAGTTTACGACATTTTGCTGCACAAGTTACAAAAGAGCTCAATCAGAAACATCATGGTTACTGGCAATATGCATCGAAAAGAATATACATTTATCAGATGTCAATTCCTGTAAAGCTAACATCTAACTGGTGACCACTCAATATTTATCGCAAGGAACTGATCAAGAAATGAGAAAGGGAAACTTGTTGAAATACTTTGTGCTGAGAATTCTATCTTGTACCAAAAATATAATATTGAATAAAGCCACTAATAACAATAATAATAATAAAGTCAGATCGTGTTTATTAAGAAAAATGCACTGCCTCTGAACATCATACAGATTCGCCGAGACTGATGGAGTTTTTAGTAGACACTTAATGTGCTACCTAGCAGAAATTTAAGTACAAGACAGCTCAGTCTTGTTCCGGTTTTTCTGTGTTCATAAACTAGGGACATGAAAAGTATTGGGTGCTCATGTTCCATCAAATGAGATACTCTTGTTTCAATTAATTGTGAAAATTAGTATAAATCCTAAAAAGAACCGAACTAAACACAGAGTATTGCAACAAACTCCGGAATGTACCTGATACTGTTTGATTTTTCACCATGTTGATTTAGTATAAATCCGAAAAAAATTTACTTAAAGTGTGTCTCTCATGAGCTTGAGACTATAGATACTTTGTAGCTTAAGCTCACAGTATGTTTCCAAGGCTTCGTCTTTGTTGTTTGCCAATGGGACTCAAAATTTTGAAATTAGACAGGCTATGATCGAAAAATGATACTTGTTGGTAGTAGATAATTTAAAAGAGAGTAAAATGTTAAGTGAAGAAATGAAGTTAAGAATTACATCTAAATAATTGACCAGTCTTTGCATAGATTGATTGCCAGAGTATGTGAATTTAAATCTATTTATCTCCACATTTGAAAGTGCCTGATGTTTTAACAAACCTAATTCACTGAAGAATATAATCTCGAATAAAGCGTGTTAATGAACCATTATAGACAATCATAAATATAGTTGGTCACTTATTAGTATCGTTCAATATAAAAAGCTGACTGTGAATAATCGATTTTACGGAACAATACACGTGAGTACGCATCAACAGACTATTAGAATAATTGCTTAACATGAATTAAAATCAACTGATCAATCTTGGGTTAATATGAGATTAATTAACACACTGAATCTCTTTAGATGCTCCAGCCAAATCAGAATTCTGGTCTAGGCCGGTTTCATCACACTTATCTATGCTACTAGACCAATAAAATTATGTCACGACTGTAAATTTGCCGTGATACGATTGCCTAATATACCACGCCTTACCTGGAAGTCACAGCAATATCCGTGCTGTCCTGTCCTAACGTGGCAGTAATTAGTCGAGACTAAGAACTTCGGACGAATACACTTGAGCTGGGAAGACTAATATATTTGATATGAAAGCGATAGGCTACACAGCAAGGACCACATTTACATGACTTAGCCATGCTACAACCATTAAGTTTTTCCGCGTTTCCAATTCTTGACCTTCTCTAAGCGTTAAATGTTAAACATGTATCTTTTCAGTTATCGAATATTTGACTTCGAGTGTCGCGTGGTTGGGAAACAATAACACTATACTACTCTTCTACCTTAATCGATACGGCGTTAATTCAACTTAAAACTAAGTGAATATATTGCTCTCCGGAGAATACTAGGAAATTAATAAGAATCCTTTGAGTATTGATATTCTGAAAGACAAATCAAAAAGAAGACGCAGCAAGTGATTTGGTAATACGGGCGATAATTCATCTGAAATATTGTCAATAAATGGTTTTAAACGTGAGAACACTGATAGTTATGTGAATACAGGACAGGAAACTGATGTTAATTCTTTAAACATGTGTGCGTTCGTGAAAGACGTGTTCTAGACTCAATGTTCTTATGTGCAATGGACTAATTATTCATACCTGTACTCAGTTTGATGATGCACATTAGTTGATTGTAAGTGTCGAGTTTGACGCAAGATAGAAACTGACTTGTTTGAAATGGAGTGACTACGAGTAGTTGAATTTGGTAGAGCTTATATTTCGCAAATGTAGGCGACATGGTTTTGCTCGCTTCCAGACGAATAAATCTTTACAAGACGACAAAAAGTGAGTGATACCTACAAGACAATCAAGGAGAGCATAATTTTTAACCAAGAAGAGTGTAAATGATAATGATGTCAACTTCTTTCAATGTTGGGATAAATTCGACAGTGATTTTCTTCATTTTTTGAAGGAGAATTTTCTCCAAAATAAACACTTTCTCATATTGTTTCCATAGCACTACTTAAAATTTCCCTTTTTTGTTTGCTCATAAATTCGTCTTAAATTTCGAGTGGATTGTATTAAAACGTTTGATTGAATCTATGGGAAAGTAGAACAAAATTAAATTTTGCACCTGGTGTCCGTTGGGAACGGGTTCTTAGATGTTCGTACTTCTGAGTGAATCTGAATATAATGCGTTAGGAAAAACGAAGCTCATATGTCAGACCGTCTAGTCTTTACAAGGTGTTCCAAGCATTTGCGTACATCAGGATTTCGGAACTACAGAAAATAATTTGTACAGCTAACACTTACTTTCTTGAGAAATGCTCTTAAGACATGGAATGAACAGAGTGCTATGTTGGCATGACTGTGCGTAGACTGCACTGCTGAAATTTCGGTCGCTGCCGAATCCATAACGAAAGTGTGTGTATCATAAGTAATGCACATTATATTTTTAAAGCATCCTAATAGTTTTACGATATCTTCGCGTCGTTCTTGTCTGCAAAGAGCATACATAACAGTGTGCCTTTGCTCAAGACTATCAGTCACCACTAGCTGGAACGGTGGAAAACTTTAAGATAAATTTATTACTATTCTTTACTTACCCAACTTTGTTTGTCTGATAAGTCGAGTCAATATATATTACCTCTGGGAACGCGTGGTAAACAGCTACTTGCTCCCTGCGACTGAAGCAAATCATAGATATGTTCCCATGCTCACTGACTACTTTAACTTCAGTGTTTGCTCGAACGCGCTGTAAAATGTCATTGATATTTTTAGTGTCTAAGTTCAATTAATTACAATATGAGTTCAACAACTTGGGTACAACTGTGAACGCATTTTAGAGATATCGTCGTCGGTAAGCAGTTTATGGAACTTCCAAGAAACCAGATGCCGTAAACTACGAGTTGGTGTATTACTCGATAGAAACGTTCTCAAATATAGCCGTTCACTTGACGTCAGCTTTCGTCTTGAAGGATCTACAGAAATACATCCTTCTGTGCAAGGATGGTTGTGCACGGTTTTGATAGAGATGAATTTCAGCTCACCATTTACTGCACGGACCAAAAATCCAGATTGACAATGGCAATATTTCGACCTGAAGGGTAAATTAATTTGAAGTAAAGCATACGTTGATGACTGACGTCATCTTCTTTGTCTAGGCTGTGGGGGTGAGTTAGAAGTTGTATGCTCTTCGGAAGAATGATGATGACTATCATCATCCACATCCTGAACGCAAGCATCTGACTCTGACGATTTGCGTTTACGTCCATATGTACAGACATATCTCACGAAAAAACACTTTAGAGTTGGGTCATCATTGATCTTTTTACATCCTGACATAACGTACTTAGTATGCGTATACTACAAAAATAATCATTAACCACAGAAGTCATATTACCTTATGTACTTTCAAACAGGTCTCAAAATTGTCCTAACTTGAAAATCTCCGAGATAACAAAATATCATTAAATATTCGTCCTATGTCATGCATCATCACAATGGTATCGTCTAAGTTACTTGAAGGATGGACGTTATCAGACATGGTGTGGCTGAACTCAATTCAAATCTGAAAATGTCTTGATTTGACCGCCTCTGAAAAACTTCACGAATTGTCGATGTGATGCACCAATCATCTTGCGACAGTTTGACCTTCAAGTGCTCGCAACCTCCAACAGTGGACGAGACCACTGAAGCGTTGCCGTCTACGTACGATTAGGTAGTTTCCCTAAAATGACATATTAAACATTATTTTTGCGGAACAGTACAAAACAACGTTATAGCTAACTATTATAGGCGGACTTCTGAACTATACGGTTTATTAGTACGTTAAGCTTTATTAAAAACTAACTACACTTGTTAATACTGAGAAAACAGATAATTTGGTGTTAATTTTCAGGAAAGTGGAATACCATGATTTATAAGCAACCAACTCTCAACCCAGTATTGTGTTTCGCCCATTCCGTCGAGCCTTGAGATGCTCCGTGGTACTCCATTCAATGTATTTCATCCAAGCGGTCTACACTGCTTAAGTATTGATGTTAATATTATTACGTGTTCTGAAGATTGCTGTGTGTTGTGACTTTCAACCGCTAAGTTTCAGGTTTTAGCCTTGGTATGCCTACCTCGTGGTATAACGTGGCTCAAACCTAATTACGCAAGCGTGCATCTAGTTGCTTAGCAAAATATAACTGTTTCTTATCGTTCGCGAGACACTGGACATTTACTCATGCATAAATTTTCTAGCTTTGATTCTTTTCTAGGTTGTTGGTACTTTTTTTGTCAGTCGCGTATTCAAATGGTTTCGTGGATAGATAAATATAAAATCCTACAGAGTAAGATATGCTTTTTACACGCTTGTTAATTGTCATAGGTGATTCGTTCCTTGGACGTGTTGCTTTGTTATCTTTAGTTGTGCAAAATGCCGCTGTTGTTCTTGTGACTCGATATTCTCGTGCTAGAGAAGGAGACTTGTATTTTCCTACAACAGCAGTGGTGATGAGTGAATTTGTGAAACTTTTAGTTTGTTTTCTACTTGTTTTTTTCGAAGAGAGATGTTGTTTTGCCTCTTGTATACACAGTTTATGGGAAAATATATTGAAAGATCCAAAGGATTGTCTTTTGGTATCCGTCCCCGGAATGATCTACACAATTCAAAACAACTTACTGTTCGTTGGTTATTCAAATTTAGATGCTGTTTCCTTTCAGGTTAGTTACCTTGCTAACTACTTAGTGACTGTCGCTAGTTTGTAAAGAAATCCATCTAATTTTCGTCTCGTATTATGTTGATATAGTTATTTAAACGTCTTTTCTGTAGTTTGATTTATGAGCTATTTCTGTTTCATATGAATTCGTCAACAGAAAAAACGATCAAGATATATCTTACATCCATGTCCTGTTTATGATCTAAGAAGTAACTAGTGATTAGTACGTAAGACAAGTTAACCAAAAACTAACAAGCTTGATGTTTGTTCTTTTCATTTAAGCCTCTACATGATCCGATTTATTTGAACTTGGTTTGATGATTTAGTAGAAAATTCATATTACTTAATCAACTTTAGCTAAAACTACGAAACCTAGTCTTTTATCTAGTTTGCTGATTATGTGATCCCCCGGTCTCGATTTCCGGATGGCTTCCAGATGTTCATCAGTCAGTTTATTCTTTGTGAAGTACTTATTTTTCCTAAGTTGGTTACATCAACCAACCATTTTCGTCCTAAGTCTTTTAAGTTCGACCTTTCTTGAGAGCATCAAATTTCATGTCTGGATACATCAATTCCTAAACTTAACAATATTTACATGATCCACATATTTATGCCAATCATAAGACTTAGGACCTGGTGACAAACTGCTGGGATCTAGCGCGTACTCAGTAACACACATCTAATCCACATGAGTTTCTTAATATAATTACCCTTGGTGTTGCCCCCAAATGCCCTGGTATGGCCGAGAGTGGGATAGGTTCGCCCACTCGAAATACTCTTACACGGCCACGCGTACACAGCCTCTGCCAGGGAAGTCCTACTCACTGCCTTCTCGTGGCAGGGGTGTTATTCACTATTATTATTATTTACTACGTCATTTATTCACTCTCTTTTATTCCCACTTTATGTATCCTTTTCGACTTCAACAGCAGCCCGCCTATGGTGGAAATTCGGCTCAACCTAAACGTTCTCGAGTCACTGCCTGGTTGAAAATTGTATGTTACTACCGAATACAAATACTGAAGCAGTTTTTCTGAAACCACGTGCATCATTCAAACTGGCTGCCTTCAACGTTCGCACACTTATGCAGGTCGGACACCAGATAGGGCTGGCTATGTCTTTGGAAAGTCTTCATATTGACGTGTGTTGTCTATCCGAGACCCGTATTCAAGACTCTAGTGAAGTACTACAAATTCGCTCTCCATCTGTCACTTCAAAAAGCTTGTTTTACGTGTGTTTATCCGTGGACCCTGTGGCATCTTCGTCTGGTCTTGCTGGCGTTGGTGTCGAATTAAGCGCTAGAGCTGAGGCAGCACTAGTCGACTGGATCCAGATTAACAGTCGGTTATGTGCTGTTAGATTAGAAAGTTCCATCAAAGTGAGAAGAAATCGGCGTGAGAAACGATGTCTTTTCGTCATCTCCGCCTATGCCCCGACAGATTGCAGCCCGGATGCAATCAAGGATGAATTCTACCACCAGTTAACTGTTCTTCTCCAGAAAGTGCGTTCGACAGATATTGTAGTACTAGCCGGAGACTTGAATGCTCAGGTCGAGCGTCTAGGCACAGAAGAGAGTCGTTTAGGTGGCCGATGGGGATTTGTTGGTCGCAGGACAGATAACGGGGAACGTCTACTGCAACTATGCACAGACCACAATGTTTCTGGCTAACACTAACTTTCGGCACAGCCGATGTGCCACCTGGAGTCCTCCTTCTGCATATCAAGCCTGGACTCAGATTGAACACATCGCGATCAGCTACCGCTGGCGTGGTTGTGTACAAGACTGCCGCTCCTTTTGGAGTACCCCTCTGGAATCTGATCATGCTCTGGTCTGCGCCAATCTTACCTTACTTTTCAGTGAACAACAAAGTGACCGCCACCAAAGGATTGATGTTAGCAATCTGGCTGCAACTTCTGTTGCTGGTAAGTACCGAACCGAGCTAGCTTCTAGGCTAGCTACCATTCCACCGAAAAGTATAGATGAGCATTAGTTGCAATTGCATGACGCCATGAAAATGGCAGGTCAAATCCAGAACGCAAGTCTCAGCCTCTGTGATATGAATCATTATATTTCCAACATACTCTGTTTATTTACCAATCAAACAGACTACATCGCACCATAAAATAGAAAATAACATTTGTACAAGATTTAACCTCCAGGAAATGACACAAATAAATATTGACCAACAGGAAAATGACACGTTGGACAAATATTGACCAATGGGGAAATGACACCATTTCTCATTCAGGAATATCATTAGATAATTTCTGGGGTATTTTCTGAATACCCCAACAGTACCAACCTCATGGAATGAGTCGATAGTTGTCCCTATCTCTAAAAAAGGTTCACGTTTTTCCTGTAACAACTATCGGGGGATAAGTCTACTTCCGATGGCGTCCAAGCTATTGGCTTCCGTCATACTTCGTAGGTTGTTCAAAACCCGTGAAAGATTGACTCGCGAGGAGTAGGCTGGGTTTCGTTCTGGTCGAGGATGTATTGATCATATCTTCACTCTCCGCCAAGTGTTAGAACACCGCCATACTTATCAAAGGCCAACAATCGTAGTGTTTCTTGATATCAGGGCTGCCTTCGATTCGTGTATCTAGGTAGCTGCATAAGTGCTGGTGGTGGCGTGAGTAATGAGATCAATGCACGTATGGTGAAAGCCAGAGCGGCTTATGCCAATCTGGGCCATCTATGGCGCCTTCGTGATGTTAGTCTGGCTGTAAAAGGTCGGATGTACAATGCGTCGGTGAGAGCAGTTCTGCTCTATGCTTGTGAAACCTGGCCTCCCCGAGTTGAGGATGTTAGACGACTCTCTATGTTGGATTATCGCTGTCTCCGAAGAATTGCTGACATCCAGTGGCAACACCATGCTAGTGATGCAGAGGTTCGGCATCGTGTGTTCGTGCACAGAGACGATAATCCAATTGGTGTCACTATCTTGAAACACCGACTTCAGTGGCTTGGACATGTTCTACGAATGTCGTCCCAGAGGATTCCTCGTCGTGCATTGTTTGCCGACTCTGGGACCGGTTGGAAAAGGCGGAGAGGTGATCAGTGTATGACATGGTGTCGTGGTATGAAAGAAAGCTGCAAAGGGCTGGCTTGTGTTGGTCCTTCACGACTCCCTGGCTGGGGTCCGAGAGATGGTGTAACACAGTGGCTAGAAACGTTATCAGATATGACTCAGAATAGAAGCCAGTGGCGATCGTGCTGTAACCTTCTTTTACTTTCTTAATAAAAAGTGGTTGCTTCTTCCTTAACTGAAAGATTTCTTCTGATTGTACCTTTCCATTTCTCCCATTATTATTATTATTATTATTATTATTATTATTATTATTATTATTATTATTATTGTTATTATCATTATTATTAATTACACTACCTTACACTAATCTGGTCGTTATTGTTCTTTTTTACTCTTCTTACCCCCTCCTTTTTTTCTCTTCAAATTCTCATTGTTTTGTGTGGCGCATATATATTTGGTGCCCCCCTTGTACCAATATTTATGGGTTCAAACAAATAATAAATACTTGAGTAGCCGAAGACAAGTTAAGCTGTTCTAAGTGTTCTATCCATTTCTCAGTTTCCTCGGTTTAAAGTAGATTATTGTTTCATCGTTTTCAAAAACAAGCCTATTAAGTCGAATATTAAATACCTGTTTCTGTGGTAAGTTTGAGAACTTGTTTGCTATTACCTATCATCTCTACATTTTCCATCGTTTTCCGTCTTAGCTGATCAACAATGCTCATGATCATTGCACAAGCTTTGTCAGCCTAAGTCAAGGTTGTCTTTGCCGCTGAGAAGCTGTTGTCCATTTTATTTCCATACCTCCACTATGTGGGGTATCTAAAGCGTTTATTACTATTATTATGGAAAGAAGGAGGCACCAAATGAATATACATCCCATAAATCATTCGATTTGTGTAAGGGCTAGATACTGCCCGGGTGCCCAAATTGAACCGGGTGGTTTTCTTAGAGGGCCACTCCCTTAGCCTTTTTACTAGAAGTTTATTTCACAAGGCAGTGGAACAACGTCAGGAGTTGCAGTCCGATGTTAGCCGGTGACGACGATTAGTTCGTACTCCATTTGTCCCCTCAGGATCCTGGAGCCCATGTTCACCATTGGTTTGGAATGAAGGTTTTCCAGTCCCCCTTGGTGGATCCTTCGTGTCCATCAACCCGGTTAAAGCGTCAGACATTCGCTTTTCATCCTCCCAGATTTGTAAATAACATCTTTGAGGAGAGAAGTCAGTGAATAGGACTTCCCCGGCAGTGGCTGTATACGCGTAGCCATGTGAAAGTATTTCGTTAGGGAGAGCTGACTCTCCCCACTCTCGGCCATACCAGGGCATTCGGGGGTTTATTGGGCTTTTCAAATCATCCCCTACTTTTGATTGGTGTGTTAACCATCACATATACCACTTTCTTAGTCTCATCATCACTAAAGCTTCGACCTAATCCTATGCTATTCAACATAGGATACTGCGGTTAGTAGTGGTTAGAGGTGAATATTCCTACGCCTCAGGGCAACAATGTTCATAGCTTTGCCAACCCATTCGATATTTTTACCCAGTTCTATGTATTTAGCCTCAGCATCCTTTAATGGCTTTTTCAGAAACCACACTTCAATGTCTTTAAGAATTGCAGTCAAACGATCATACTAAAAGTTTGTATGTAGCCAAGTTGTCTTTTCGTTTGCAAAGGGAACTTTTGTGAGTCACAGACGGCTCAACTGGTTCGATAAAATCCTCAGAATTCGTGATGGTTGAGACTCGACACCAGTTCACTTAGGATAATCAGACTAGATAATGGTTTAAGCCAACTTTGCTGCAACAATTTACATTTGAAGTGAAAAATGCACCTTTCGAAGGTTACTTTATTAGTGTCTTCACTGGCAAAGAACCTTACTATCAGTGTAAGTAAATTTGATGAAGGTTTTCATCTAGGAAGTCCATCTCTGACATGTCAGTTTCAAACAAAAGATTTCCAAAGAGTATATAATTAGTAAACAGATGACTTTTTTCTAAACTAAAGACGGACTGACGAATTTCGTACACAAGCCCCTACAAGTGTACATAGATTCTTAAAATAGTGTGAGAACTTAAACCCCAGGCTATAATATACAACAGATTTGGTTTGTATATCATTGAGATAAATGTAAAGTTCATATTTTTGTAGCTGAGTTGCGTAGTCATTTTTCAACCGATATTAAGTAGTTAATTGTATTTATTCTGTAAAATTTCTATATCTGTCGAATCCTATCTCCCTTATCACTTTCGTGAACGGCTTCCATTGGTTTTTTTTTAGATATCATACCAATTAAAGATTTTCACAACGGCAATCTTCTTTAGAATAATTTTATCGAAACATTTAAGTCGGATACAATGGTGCTCCTTAGGTGTTCTGTTCGCCGGTGTTGTATTAACACAACTAAGTGATGTAGTCAATTCCAGTACTGAAAAAACTACAAATATTGCAGAAAATAATAATCTACTTGTCGGTCTTTCTTCTGTTATATTGGCTTGTAGTTGTTCGGGTTTTGCTGGTGTTTTCTTTGAGAAATTATTAAAGGGTAGTCATAAAAGTGTAGCTATACGTAATATACAGTTGGCATTCTACGGTGTTACAGCTGGTATCCTGACCGTCTATTTGAAAGATGGTAAAGAAATTGCTAGTAAAGGTTTCTTTTTTGGCTACGACTCTGTTGTATGGGCAGCAATATTAATTCAATCATTAGGTGGTTTGCTGATCGCTGCAACTATTCGGTATGCTGATAATATACGCAAAGGATTTGCCACATCACTGGCTATTGTGCTTACTTTTATTTTATCAATATTCTGGTTTGATTTTAATCCGACAATATTATTTTATGTTGGTGCTATCTTTGTGGTTGTTGCTACTATTTTGTATTCATCTTACCCGCCTTCAAATAATCATGGTACTATTATTAACAATAAGATAAGTAGCGTGAATTCGTCCCAAAATTTCTTATCGGAGACGAATTTCAGACATAAGTTATCTGTCTAGTTGTTTCGATTTTTGCTATTGAGTCTTTGGTAAGTGTGATTTAATTTTTGCGTTCGTCTGCCTTCTACAATTTGTCAAAATACGTTGCTGTTGGTTGTAAAGTACTCCGAATACTTGGATTTTTAGGACGCTAACTTTGCGATACTTCTGTTCATTTTGTTCTTGCGCATTTTTCCCACTTGTCTGTGATAGTGACGATGTAGAATCTAGCTACTTTTATTTTGTTTTTTGTATTGAAAAAGATTGTCTCTTTCAAAAAATTCAGATTTTCCTCTTCTTTTTGGAAATAAAAGTTTTCTTTTGCCAATTATTAGCTTTAAATAAGCGTTGTTAAAATGCACTAATTTCATTTGACGCCTTTTTTATGACAGTTTGGAGAGAGAGGGATGAAAGCATATAAGATCATAAAAGGCATAAACCACTTAAGTTGTGTGGAGTTTAGTGTTTTGAGATAGCAGTTTAAGAATCCTTACAGGATATTTAAAAACCAAAATATAAGGACGAACAATTTTTCGGTAACTTCGACACCATGCTCCACACTTACAATTTCGAAGCTATTTTATAAAGGCTAAAATAAATCATGGTAGTGAATTGGACAAAGTTCTGTTAGAAATGATGGACTTCTTCATCTGTTATGACATAAAGGTGTCATTTGTAAATTAGGCAGGTCATGTACAAAAGGGCAGATTCTCCTAATCAGACGTCAATTCACGATCAGTAATAATAATCTAAATCATGTGCATTAAACGCATCGTAGGAGGAAGTTAGTCTGGTTAGTGCAAATAATAATAGTCATAACGCTGTATGAATGTAATACAAAATAAGTGCTGTTAGGGTTATTTATTTATTTGAACACATAAATATTGGTACAAGGGGGCACCAAATATATATGCGCCACACAAAACAATGAGAATTTAAAAAGGAGGGAAAAAAGGTAAGCAACGTAGGGAATTATAAGAAAAACATAAATGGG
Source organism: Schistosoma spindalis (assembly GCA_946903255.1). Taxonomy (NCBI): domain Eukaryota; kingdom Metazoa; phylum Platyhelminthes; class Trematoda; order Strigeidida; family Schistosomatidae; genus Schistosoma; species Schistosoma spindalis. The sequence continues at coordinate 5,335,787 of OX336417.1, read as the reverse complement.
GGAAACGTAAAAGTACAATCAGAAGAAATCTTTCAGTTAAGGAAGAAGCAACCACTTTTTATTAAGAAAGTAAAAGAAGGTTACAGCACGATCGCCACTGGCTTCTATTCTGAGTCATATCTGATAACGTTTCTAGCCACTGTGTTACACCATCTCTCGGACCCCAGCCAGGGAGTCGTGAAGGACCAACACAAGCCAGCCCTTTGCAGCTTTCTTTCATACCACGACACCATGTCATACACTGATCACCTCTCCGCCTTTTCCAACCGGTCCCAGAGTCGGCAAACAATGCACGACGAGGAATCCTCTGGGACGACATTCGTAGAACATGTCCAAGCCACTGAAGTCGGTGTTTCAAGATAGTGACACCAATTGGATTATCGTCTCTGTGCACGAACACACGATGCCGAACCTCTGCATCACTAGCATGGTGTTGCCACTGGATGTCAGCAATTCTTCGGAGACAGCGATAATCCAACATAGAGAGTCGTCTAACATCCTCAACTCGGGGAGGCCAGGTTTCACAAGCATAGAGCAGAACTGCTCTCACCGACGCATTGTACATCCGACCTTTTACAGCCAGACTAACATCACGAAGGCGCCATAGATGGCCCAGATTGGCATAAGCCGCTCTGGCTTTCACCATACGTGCATTGATCTCATTACTCACGCCACCACCAGCACTTATGCAGCTACCTAGATACACGAATCGAAGGCAGCCCTGATATCAAGAAACACTACGATTGTTGGCCTTTGATAAGTATGGCGGTGTTCTAACACTTGGCGGAGAGTGAAGATATGATCAATACATCCTCGACCAGAACGAAACCCAGCCTACTCCTCGCGAGTCAATCTTTCACGGGTTTTGAACAACCTACGAAGTATGACGGAAGCCAATAGCTTGGACGCCATCGGAAGTAGACTTATCCCCCGATAGTTGTTACAGGAAAAACGTGAACCTTTTTTAGAGATAGGGACAACTATCGACTCATTCCATGAGGTTGGTACTGTTGGGGTATTCAGAAAATACCCCAGAAATTATCTAATGATATTCCTGAATGAGAAATGGTGTCATTTCCCCATTGGTCAATATTTGTCCAACGTGTCATTTTCCTGTTGGTCAATATTTATTTGTGTCATTTCCTGGAGGTTAAATCTTGTACAAATGTTATTTTCTATTTTATGGTGCGATGTAGTCTGTTTGATTGGTAAATAAACAGAGTATGTTGGAAATATAATGATTCATATCACAGAGGCTGAGACTTGCGTTCTGGATTTGACCTGCCATTTTCATGGCGTCATGCAATTGCAACTAATGCTCATCTATACTTTTCGGTGGAATGGTAGCTAGCCTAGAAGCTAGCTCGGTTCGGTACTTACCAGCAACAGAAGTTGCAGCCAGATTGCTAACATCAATCCTTTGGTGGCGGTCACTTTGTTGTTCACTGAAAAGTAAGGTAAGATTGGCGCAGACCAGAGCATGATCAGATTCCAGAGGGGTACTCCAAAAGGAGCGGCAGTCTTGTACACAACCACGCCAGCGGTAGCTGATCGCGATGTGTTCAATCTGAGTCCAGGCTTGATATGCAGAAGGAGGACTCCAGGTGGCACATCGGCTGTGCCGAAAGTTAGTGTTAGCCAGAAACATTGTGGTCTGTGCATAGTTGCAGTAGACGTTCCCCGTTATCTGTCCTGCGACCAACAAATCCCCATCGGCCACCTAAACGACTCTCTTCTGTGCCTAGACGCTCGACCTGAGCATTCAAGTCTCCGGCTAGTACTACAATATCTGTCGAACGCACTTTCTGGAGAAGAACAGTTAACTGGTGGTAGAATTCATCCTTGATTGCATCCGGGCTGCAATCTGTCGGGGCATAGGCGGAGATGACGAAAAGACATCGTTTCTCACGCCGATTTCTTCTCACTTTGATGGAACTTTCTAATCTAACAGCACATAACCGACTGTTAATCTGGATCCAGTCGACTAGTGCTGCCTCAGCTCTAGCGCTTAATTCGACACCAACGCCAGCAAGACCAGACGAAGATGCCACAGGGTCCACGGATAAACACACGTAAAACAAGCTTTTTGAAGTGACAGATGGAGAGCGAATTTGTAGTACTTCACTAGAGTCTTGAATACGGGTCTCGGATAGACAACACACGTCAATATGAAGACTTTCCAAAGACATAGCCAGCCCTATCTGGTGTCCGACCTGCATAAGTGTGCGAACGTTGAAGGCAGCCAGTTTGAATGATGCACGTGGTTTCAGAAAAACTGCTTCAGTATTTGTATTCGGTAGTAACATACAATTTTCAACCAGGCAGTGACTCGAGAACGTTTAGGTTGAGCCGAATTTCCACCATAGGCGGGCTGCTGTTGAAGTCGAAAAGGATACATAAAGTGGGAATAAAAGAGAGTGAATAAATGACGTAGTAAATAATAATAATAGTGAATAACACCCCTGCCACGAGAAGGCAGTGAGTAGGACTTCCCTGGCAGAGGCTGTGTACGCGTGGCCGTGTAAGAGTATTTCGAGTGGGCGAACCTATCCCACTCTCGGCCATACCAGGGCATTTGGGGGCAACACCAAGGGTAATTATATTAAGAAACTCATGTGGATTAGATGTGTGTTACTGAGTACGCGCTAGATCCCAGCAGTTTGTCACCAGGTCCTAAGTCTTATGATTGGCATAAATATGTGGATCATGTAAATATTGTTAAGTTTAGGAATTGATGTATCCAGACATGAAATTTGATGCTCTCAAGAAAGGTCGAACTTAAAAGACTTAGGACGAAAATGGTTGGTTGATGTAACCAACTTAGGAAAAATAAGTACTTCACAAAGAATAAACTGACTGATGAACATCTGGAAGCCATCCGGAAATCGAGACCGGGGGATCACATAATCAGCAAACTAGATAAAAGACTAGGTTTCGTAGTTTTAGCTAAAGTTGATTAAGTAATATGAATTTTCTACTAAATCATCAAACCAAGTTCAAATAAATCGGATCATGTAGAGGCTTAAATGAAAAGAACAAACATCAACTAACCATTGTATTACAACGAAAACATTTCTGAATATACGTATGATGGACTTATGCATTACGGAACGCAGTCTTTGGTTCGAATGTTTACAAACCACAAACTTCTTATTGTCCGGTCCCAGTTACGTCAAACTCAACAGCACATTGGTGGGTAAATTCAATAAAATCACTACATTGAGACTTGTTAAAAGTGTTAGACATTTTGATGTATAAACGCGGCGAAAACTGTTGATATAATGAGTAAGACTGTTAATTCTAGGCGTAACACCTATGTTTATAGACATTTCATTGATAAAAATCGACTACACATGCGAATAACATTTAGGGGAATAGCGATATTGTTCTCGGTAAAGGGAATGTACATGTTTCAAACTGTTACCGGAACTCTCCGACAGCTCTTGTTCATTAATGAATGTTACACGATTAGTGTGTCATTAATGTATCGACGGTAATACTTAAGATTATTTAGACTTTTAGTGGCAGGTTCTGTATTTAGGCTAGAGAATTATCAATGAAAAAAATGCATTTAGTTAGAAATTAAAATACCAACATTTCAGACTGGTTTCCTTATCTTACTGCGTATTTCGAAATTCCGATTGTAGCTTTGTCTAAATGAATTGTTTCTAAACATGTTTTAGAGAAATGATTAATGTTCTTAAGCATTTCGGAAATATGTATTTGTACTAGTTAGTTGACACTATAGTAAGTAGTGGGTAATCATTTGATTATTTGTGACCTCGTACTTATCATATAAGGTATATTCTGTCGAAATTTGCCTGTTGGTTGTTTTAACATTCAATTTTATTCATTCATTTCCGAAAATTGTTTGATTAACGAACTTCTTGTTCAAACACTGGCGATGATTTTTAAAACCTTAGTTAATGATTCTGATTTGAAAAGTCACATCCTGCGATACTGATTGTCATTTGACAATCAAGATTTATCTTTTATCATATCTAGATGAAATAATGCTGTAACATCATCTTTAAAAGCGGATTTTCACAAGAAAAATTTGTGAGTAGTTTGCATTAGAAGTTCTACACATCTCAACCTATAAAATTTCTATCTGACAAGTGCTGGATGATCTGTCCATCTAGTACGAAACCTAGGTTCAATGTTTTAAAATTATTAGTCTGTGGTATTATTTGACCATCTATCATAGTAAGCTGGTTGATGCTTTTCTTTACCACTGATTTTTGAAATTTCCCACACTAGAATGAGTGCTTTTCCATCATCCTCTGGATGTAGATTGTCACACAATCGCTTTTCTACAGTGGAAGTATTAATGTGTCATTAATATGTTAAGAAAATAAAATTTTAAGGTAAGTACTGTCTTGTTAAAGATTTTTAAGGTAGCCAAAAACTCTCTGGTAACGAACACTTGTATTTATCCTAGTTCACAAGGTCTCTGTGGTTTATCATTCGCACATGGACATCTTAAAGTTACAATTTGTGTAGTCTCAATTCATATTGCAGATGACTTGTCTTGAATATGTTGGTTGTTGTGTTCTTTTATTTACATCTTTAATTAACTACATCAAAAAATGAGATGATAAAATATGGGATTAGTGAAATACTATTTCATTATAGATATAATAATGAATGACGTGATTTATGATTAATATGGTGACCTACTTTTAATAATGGTAATGTAAGTATCATTACCAGGGTTTGATTTGATAATTTCGAATAAATTTAAACTCTATCCTTTCTTACTATAAAGGTCACACAATTTTTCATTATTAAACAATGCACACATACATACACACACAAATTTACATACATGTCACTTATGAATCACCTTGACAAAAATGACATGACATCAACTTGTTCATACCTGCTTTTTGATTGATCAAATATTATTCTTGTATCGTTCCGTTGTACTATTTAAACTTGGATTAATTTTAATTTGGTTATTTATTCTCTGAAGAAGTGACTTACACTAAGTCACGAAACGTCAGAAAATCTAATTTTCTACTCATTGGGATATTACAAATATATTATTTATTTATAATTGTAATGTAAGTTCTTATTCGAATGAAACCATCAGCATAAAGCTGATATAGCTATTTGACAAAGGCCTTTTTTAAATATGCAAATTATAAATGATAGAAGTATGAACCAGTTGATTTTCAGCATGATTAGATTGCGTAATGTAGCCTAGATAATGATCAATCTATTCTAAAGTTGCAGTTTGAGAGCTTAGGACGACTTTTTTATCCTAAAGCTCATAGAAAAAGAAGTTGCTCTGCGTTAGAATGAGAGGGACACATTCTTGATCAGTACTCAGTTAGTGAACACGCTTATACCACACTAGAGGGGAAGTGACGTATTAAACATTAATGATGGGTGGTGGAGTTCGAATGCAGATAAGATTAATTGTGTGATAATTCTGGAGGTATTGAATGAATCCTTGGATTAAAAACTTATATATATATATATATATATATATATATATATATATAATGTGAAACACTGAGTATGATTGTTAGATTTATACTTAAATAATTCATTAGATGAATAGACATGGCAATGGGCGATATAATACAGTTATCGTAAACTTGCAAACCGGTTTTACACATGATCTTCCATAATAATAGATTCCATAAGCTTCATACTATTCTGTAAACAAAATGTCAGTCTTGAGACAAAAACTTTGTTATCAGTATCAAATTCAATAAGTTTATCAAACAGCAGGTAGCAGAATGTACCTATAAGTCTCTTATTTGTAGACAGTGCTATTCATTAGAGATTTCGGATTCCATTAATAGAACTTCATTGGTAATCTTTAGAACAAACACATCATAAATTAGTGTTATTTACAAATTGCTGTAGTTACTATGATCACAACATACAGGCATCGTTCGACTTAGGAGAAAAATGTGACTAATTAATGTGGCAAAAAGGAGATATGAGTGCTGTAAATTTGTGACTTAGCTTCGATTGCTCGTTCACTTTCCAGTTTCAGTTTGGAAAGGACAGGAGGCTTGATGGCCTGTGTTAGTTCTGGCAATGGTGTTCTCTCACTTGATCTAACTTCCTTTTGAAAGAATCTACGGATGGAGCTTCAACCACGTGCTGAGGTAATGAATTCCACTCGTTGATGATTCGATTGGAAAGTCGATAATCAACTGACAAGTAATTTGTTCTGGGCTTGTGAACTTTTTTGTAGTGCCCTCGTAAATTCTCTGTTTTGGAGGACAAGAAAAATGAGGACATAACAGGTGCAAATTTATCACTAAGCAATTTGAAAACTGTAATCAAGTCGCCTCTAGTTCTACGATATGACAAAGGGAATAGGTTTAGCTTGACCAGTCGAACATCATACGGAAGCTTCGCTATTCTGGGAATCAGCTTATTTGCTGTTCTCTGGACCTTTTCCAAAAGCTCTTTGTCTTTTTTAAGAAGGGGCTAGCCGCTTGTATGCAGTACCCAAGTTTAGGAAGTACGAACACTGTATACAAAGTCAAAAACGTTTTAGCGTCGACGTGAGTAAAAGCCCTACGTATTGACCATAAAGTTCTAAAAGCTTTGGCGGCTATTACATAGCAGTGTGCAGTAGTCTTTAGATCTTGGCTAACGATGACTCCTAAGTCATTATGCGTCTGGACAACAGGTAGCTCAGTCTTATTCATCGTGTATGTATCTGTACCTTGATAACCGATATGCATCACAACACACTTGGAAGTATTTATCGGCAACTGCCAGGTATGAGACCATTCAAATAATTTCTTCCGGTCATTTCGGAGTTCTAGGCTATCACCCTTTTGGAGTACCTATCTGGAATCTGATCATGCTCTGGTCTGCGCCAATCTTACCTTACTTTTCAGTGGACAACGAAGTGACCGCCACCAAAGGATTGATGTTAGCAATCTGGCTGCAACTTCTGTTGCTGGTAAGTACCGAACCGAGCTAGCTTCTAGGCTAGCTACCATTCCACCGAAAAGTATAGATGAGCATTAGTTGCAATTGCATGACGCCATGAAAATGGCAGGTCAAATCCAGAACGCAAGTCTCAGCCTCTGTGATATGAATCATTATATTTCCAACATACTCTGTTTATTTACCAATCAAACAGACTACATCGCACCATAAAATAGAAAATAACATTTGTACAAGATTTAACCTCCAGGAAATGACACAAATAAATATTGACCAACAGGAAAATGACACGTTGGACAAATATTGACCAATGGGGAAATGACACCATTTCTCATTCAGGAATATCATTAGATAATTTCTGGGGTATTTTCTGAATACCCCAACAGTACCAACCTCATGGAATGAGTCGATAGTTGTCCCTATCTCTAAAAAAGGTTCACGTTTTTCCTGTAACAACTATCGGGGGATAAGTCTACTTCCGATGGCGTCCAAGCTATTGGCTTCCGTCATACTTCGTAGGTTGTTCAAAACCCGTGAAAGATTGACTCGCGAGGAGTAGGCTGGGTTTCGTTCTGGTCGAGGATGTATTGATCATATCTTCACTCTCCGCCAAGTGTTAGAACACCGTCATACTTATCAAAGGCCAACAATCGTAGTGTTTCTTGATATCAGGGCTGCCTTCGATTCGTGTATCTAGGTAGCTGCATAAGTGCTGGTGGTGGCGTGAGTAATGAGATCAATGCACGTATGGTGAAAGCCAGAGCGGCTTATGCCAATCTGGGCCATCTATGGCGCCTTCGTGATGTTAGTCTGGCTGTAAAAGGTCGGATGTACAATGCGTCGGTGAGAGCAGTTCTGCTCTATGCTTGTGAAACCTGGCCTCCCCGAGTTGAGGATGTTAGACGACTCTCTATGTTGGATTATCGCTGTCTCCGAAGAATTGCTGACATCCAGTGGCAACACCATGCTAGTGATGCAGAGGTTCGGCATCGTGTGTTCGTGCACAGAGACGATAATCCAATTGGTGTCACTATCTTGAAACACCGACTTCAGTGGCTTGATCTTCCTTAACTGAAATATTTCTTCTGATTGTACCCTTACATTGTATCGTTCTCCATATCTTGACATCGTCAGCATATAGCAAGACCGATGATGATAATAGGCGAGGAAGGTCATTGACATACAAGAGGAATAGCACTGGTTCCTCACGTATTTTGCATGAATTGCTTCGGACTTATGCCGGGTAAGTCTGTAATGTAGTAGGAATTCAAGAATTAACTCATTAATACTTTTTATTTGATTCTAGTGTTGTGTCGTATCAAGGACTTGGAGCTTCAAATCCTCATCATATAACTGTGTACGCTTCACATTCTCATGATTTAAATGAAATGTAAATGGTTTCACAGCTGGTGTTGTTTTAAAATTCTGGTTTCAGTATATTTATGACTTCACTAGCAGGTTACAAATAGCCTATAAGTTTCTTATTTCATGTAAACAGCGCTCTTCAGTTACTAACCCTTCTAGTATTTCACCTAGACATTTAGTATTAAGAAAAAAAAGTGGTAAGCACCACTTAGATATTACTCGACAATATGCATCGTAACTTTGTCCAAAATTTGTTCAGTGGTTGCGTATTCTGTTTACAGAAACTTATTCGTGGACCCTATAACAGACACGCCATAAATCAGTATTAACTACGAAACGGTTTTGTCACCATGCTCAAAAGGAACACGCATCGTTTTACTTATGAAGAATTTGTAACTACTTAGTGTGGCACTTTCAGTGGTGTTGTACACAGCTCCTGTATATGTTCAGGAAGCGGGTGGAAAAGACTATCAACGTCAATTGTTACTCACATAATCCTTCTCAGATAAGTTACACGATAATTTGTCACTTCGGTATAAAACGATGATACTTATAATAGATGTAATCGTTTATGGTTATATATTAGCAATTTATAAATAGTTTAACGCTTAATTGCTTCAACCTATACTTTATAAGCAACTACCAAATCCATGTTCATCATAACTATAATCAAGAATGTGAATAAGATGTACTAGGTTTTAAAGCTTTTTCCTGAAAACTCAATTTTTGATCTACTTCTTGACTTGAAAAATCGTGAATTTTATTTGTTTGAATTTGTGTTGATACAAATAACCATATTAAACTTACTAAAGATTCACTTAAGTGTTGAGCAACAAATACGTCAGTCTGCTAATAAACTGGAATAAATACTATCTGACAAGCACGGACATTATGAAAATTGACGTGTTATGGAAAAAATGCTGTTAATAGCCGATAAAAAACGACACAAGAAGTCCACGACAATATGTAACGTGTGCGCGAAAGCCCATGGCCCGCCCTAGTGCCTGTTCCAGTGCACAATTGTACAATGTTCAAAATTGCAGCATTCAAAAGTTTTAAACAAACTTGTAGAAACTGATAGTTGTTTCTTGAAGTTGCTTCAAGGTTCTGGGTCCTCTTCATTACATGATTGTAAAACAAACAACACAGCAAGATTGAAACAATCTTTGATTCGAATTATTATTTGATTGGTTTGATGTAGGTTACAATTAAACTCCGTTTATTTCAATTTTAGATAGCAAGATTTTAATGCTAGTAAGACACAGGTTTTCTGTCAAGAAGCCAGTATGCTGTGCATCAGTTTGCTTTATATCTTTATACGACACATGTTTGCATGGATATGTGTAATTTATCATGCGTGATCTAGTTGGTTGAACTCTTTTCGTTACTCTAACGACTATATGCGACAAATGAGATAGAGCGGTTCCAGGACCTTGTGCATCTAGACAGTGCTTGACGTAGCACGGGGGGGCTTGTAATCACCCTTGATTTAGGACTGCTTCACCGAATGCGTTGTCACCCGCTAAGGATTGAAGGTGACGTAAAAATTGTGACGTCGACCTATCACCTAGTGTTTCTTCCTGAAAGAGCCTTTGGATTCTTCGACTGTCTAATAGTGATGAATAGTTCATCATCTTTCGTCCCAAGATGGTGTACGTTGTAGTGAAGTTGGAAGATAAATCAGGTTGCCGACTCATTTGACGACTGAAGAAGGGAGGACAGAAGATAACATTCTATGGCAAATACCTTCAGATTTCATATAGTGTTAGACGAAACAGTGAGCTAGTTGAGCAAACCACAACTCAGAGTCACTGTGTTGAGCTTTTCTATTCAAGATGGTGAAATAAGATAATTTTTGAAGTGAAACTAAGAAGAATGGGTGCAAACGAAACCAGTCGATGGATTCGTACTAACCAACTGAAGCAGGAGACTAAAGTACTCAGTTTTAAATGAAAATGTTTTAGGCTATAGTGACATTCCGTCTACTTTAATTTTTGATACTAGTAAGATATCGGTTTTCAGTCAGTTCGCTTTCTACCATACTATGACTGTAAAACTGTCTATGAAAATATAAAACGTCTGCAGGCTGCATGCTTTTATCATATCTGTCTTCGAAGTATTGCTCGCATCTCGTAGAAAGACTGGGTTAATAATCCTGTTGTCAAAAGCAGGGTACTAGGTAAACTGAGGAATCGATTAACGAGGTACGAACACTGCATAAGTTGGACCACTACTTAAATCGACAGGCAGCAATCAGTTGCAAAAAGAAAGTGATGGTTAAACCAAAGCCAGTCATTCAATTTCAAGTTTAAACAAAACGTGATATCAGCCCATTAGGTCATTGACTGTCGGGATTAGTCACGATGGTAGATTCACAGCACTTGCAGCGTTACCAGTAGGTTTTGGTTTAGGGTAGGTTGGTACTTTGTTTCATTTTGCAAGTTTAGCTTGTGTTGTTGTGCTTTCGATGTCCTAGATAATGGGTTGCTAATTGAGATCGACCGACACTAGGGTTGATTTTATTTAGTTGTTTAGACTAGGTTTTAACTATCTAGACTAGCTTTCATGACACATTACTTGATAGTGTACGCCGTTATTGATGAAGTATCAGATTTGAAGGGTTTTAGTCGAATTCCCCCGATTCCTAGAGTTAATAGACGTTATGTGGGGATGCCTGATTATTTTTCCGTTTGACGGGCGAGAGAAACCAAGACACACCAATCACCATAGTCGCATACACTCCTACTAATCGCGAAAACAACATTCACTGTCATGTTGTGTAAATTTGGTTGTCCGAACTTCTGCATATTAAATTGTTAACCCCGAAAATTACTGTTCTGAACAGTTATTGACTGTTCATTGATGGTTTTCTTAGGACATCCCTAACCATCTACGGCTTGTCATATTTGAGTAGGATGTTTGAAGACCGTTTAATCACTGCCCTTTGAGACGTAAAGAGAGTCTCATTTGGCAAATTAATGAAGTGGTCATTCCTGGCGAAAGGACTTACTCATCGTTTTAATTTGACAACTGAGAAGACGCAACCACAAGCTAGGCAACTACAGTTAGTGTTCTCGGACTGATTGGATAATGCTTGTACTTCTCCAAAAAAAATGACTACTAATTCAAGCAGGTAGACAGCATTTGGTTGGTTTGTTCATAAATTATAATCTCGTCATGTAGTCATATCGAAAATAACCTGTTCGTTCACTGAGGACAAGTGCTACATAGGTCAGACTTTATCAATAACGATGGCCATAACCTATTCCTAGAGGTATCTGGACTAGCTCTTTTATGAAACTTTTAGACTTATATGGTCTCCTAATAAGTGTTTTCATCGTATAAAACTGAAAGAAGGAATATCTGATAATGGATGAATATTTTGAACAAATCCACTGAGATGAAGAAAATTTACGTAGCCGCATTAGAACAATAAACCCATGACTACCTTATGAGTCAAAAAATGACTATCATGATAGTCAATGCCTTACATCTTTTTCGGGCTAAATTCATCATAAAGTGATGAACAGATTGAGTCTATATTTATGTATCTTCTGATAAGCAATCATGTTAAAACATACAGATTATACTTACAACAGCTATTCGACTGATTGGTTCGAACGTCAACATCGAAGTGCGCACTAAATGCAAAGCCGGTTTCAAGGTTATTCACCCCGCCAACTGTATACTTCAGTCTTTTCAAAGCAGTCAAAGTTGATTGATTCAAATGGTTCAAATGGTTGTAGACGGAATAGAAGAAGCTTTCGCCTAACGGGCTTACGTGTTTGATAGTCTGTAAGAGTAAGTATGTCACGGCCTACTTTCTTTTGATAGCTCTCACTGTCATAGCAGTGCAACAATTTGAGGTTAGTCTATGGCGAACACTCATGCTGATCAATAGCAAGCAAGAACCATCAGATCTTAAAAACACATTCGAAATACCCGACCACTCTGAAAACGCTAAATGTGGTTGGCTTTGCGGAGAGATCAACTACAATGGAACGCTCTCTAAATTCTGTCAAACTAAGGCTGAACCTCCGTGTGATAAGACTTATTAACTGGGCCAACTGCCATCTCTCCATCTGACGCAAATGTAACATTCAAATATCCAGTCACGTGCAAACAGTGGATCTGTGGAACAACTGCCACGACTTTGTGAATCAGCTTGATGGGACGCACGGTCTTAGCGCACCTCCTAGTACCTGCTGTGCGGTAACAAAGACTGCTGGTCGAAACCTTACTGCAAGAGTTGATAACAAGTCAAAAATCCATAAATAACCCTTCGTGAGCTAGTTCAAGTTCCCCAAAATATTGCGAAAATATCCCATGGCTATGCACACAGTATTGATCACACCATTCGAACACTAAACGCTAATACCTCATTAGGCAGAGAAGACCCCACACAGACAAAAATTTTATCTCCAGTAACATATGCAAGCAGCGAAAGAATAATGAGGGAGAGAGCCTTATACTTAAGCACCCAGAAACACTGTACGTCTAAGGAGCAAGACACAAAAACTACGGATGCATCGTGTGCCATCTACTTGATGGAACGAGCGCCTCCGAATCGAAAGGCAGCTACTATGGTGACTGGGTTCACTGACCTTGTGACACCGTAATATCCGAGCGGTATGATGGGTTCATATTGTGTCACAATGCACACTATCCAGGTACATACTCGCGTAGTGTGTGAAAAATTTAACGACGAAATTCATTGAACATAAAGATTCACGTACCCTGGAGGCTCCCGTACTCAGCCCCACCAACAACAGTGGGAAATTTCAACAAAGAAACCATAACTCCAGAGGAACACAATGCGCAGGCAATAAATATCAGTTAGGGACACTAAAAAGGAGCAGTGTAGTGTTGTTCTTATAATTAGAACGTAGGTCAAAGGGAAACTTATACTGGGGTGTACGACAATTTTCCGTATACTTTGGTTTTATGACATTGACTCGAAATTCAAGTCGTGCCAAGAATATTCTTCTGATATGTCTTGATATGTCCCCCATTCCTGATGAATTATTCGAACACAGAAAATAAAACGATATAGTTTTGTCAGCTTAGGTTTCGAAGCACTCCCCGCATGTTCCGCACTATACACGACGATACCCTCTTAAAAGGCTTGAAACAATAACTTATTTTATCAACTAAAATCTGAAGTCAAACTATGAAAACAGGAAGGTATGTCTTGTGTGTTCAAAATTTTCAGTTTTCTGCACCAGAACAAAAATTCGGCATAAACGGAGAAACTTACTGCACCCACAACACCAACTAGATCTTCACCATATTTTGCCTCGTCTAAAAGCTCATGAAGAAGTGTAACGGAAAAACGCAAAGTGGATTCCTCCACAACATTTTATTGAACATTATTGTCAATTTTTGTTACTTTTCCGCCCTGTATTCCAACATTTATTCAGGTCTCTTAATAACCACACTTTATGTTCTTCAGTCTTCTTTGTCGATACCCTTACTATTTGATCCTGGTTAAAGATGCATTTTTATTACTTAATTTCACTGTTGCGTGTTTCCGGACCATTAACAACAAGGCCGTGTTTGACTAAACTCAAGGTCATGGGGTATTTAGTGTATGATCATGGACATTTGATTGTCTGTTTGGAAAGTTTGCCAAAATATTTGCGGATAGATATCTGATCCCATCTTGTTGGGAATAGTTTTATTGATTCCCGGGTATCAAACTTCTTTTTACCAACTAATCCTTCTATTGTTCAATACTAGTTTGTGTTAGAGAAACCCTTGACTGCATAGCACAGGTTGTACCGTCTGAAGTTTTTATATTTTTGGTATAATTTATTTTCTTTATTAAATTAGAACGGAATAAATTGAACACGGAGTTTGTGTTCTGACATAATATAATACGAGTCACTCAAAAACTTCTTATGCTATACAGATGACCGTAGACTGATCTAATTGGATAAAATTTGTTCGTTACTATCAGCGAATTCGATCTGTGTAGCATACACGCCCCCATCAAAAATCCTTAGCAGAATAAACGTCCTTGTGTAGACGACGTGCCGTCGATTCTTTAAAGAAAATGAAAGGACCAGACATGGAAATACTATTACTTAAAACGTTCACTCTATCCTTAGATTTTAATGACTCAGATCTGACTCCATTTTTTGTGCAACTATTGTAATCGAAATATACACTCCGTCTATCGTCGCATGTAATTATGGGCTCAACCCGCTTCAGTGAATAACGGAATTAAAATAAGTCAAATACGAGAAAGGATTTCGAACACGTACATCTTGTACAATCATTGAATCAGGCAGACGATCGAATGGATGAAGCGAAACGAAAAGATGTGCGAGGGAGACGGCGTATGAGCGAACCCCATTTAATCAAGCCTTAATCAATATTTATAGTCGCACAAAAATAAGTTATAGACATGTAATGATTAGGATAACGCGTACACACATGTACGCTCATATAACAATAGTCAGGGTTGATAAGTGAATAATTACCAAGGTCAAAACGTGACTGGATATGGATGAATTAATTGACCTGCCCAGAGGCTAGAATACATTATATGGGCTTGACATAGCAACTGACACTACAAGATGTACGTATGTAGTGGCATTGGGCCCTACCACGAGACAATATGAGAAATAGACATTAAACATTTAACGCGGAGGAATACCGAAGAATGGAGAAGGCGGGGAGAATAAATTGAATTAGTCCGAGTTGATCGGATGGCATGGCTCGGCCTTGCAGGTGTGGTCCCAGCTGAATGTTGTCTCTTATCTTTTATTCGTATTAAATATATTGTTCCATATCTAGCCTGAGCTTGTTCTCCATCATGTATTGGTAATTGTTACGATGCGATGAGGTGGTGTGGATAATAATGTGACTTCCACGTGAGATCTTATAGGTTAGGCAGTTGCATCATGACAAATCTACAATTTTAGGATTAGGTCTATTATTAGAGCAGTGCTAATATCATAGTAGATTATAATAATACATTGGTCAGCCCGACTAAAGAAACGCAACCTATTATTGTTAATCTGTATTTCCCCGCTAACTTTTTCGATCGATTTTTCTTTATTTTTGTAAACCCATTATTCTAATAGTCCTCTGATTAATGCACGTTTGTATTATCGTAAAGTTGTATTGATTAGTATTCATAAATTATTAGCTCAATCGATAATAATAACTGGTCATCTATATTAATTATTAGCTTTGTTAGTTCATTGACAAGCTTTAATAGCATTTACATCAAGCTCTAACAAATATGACCTGTAAATAACGTAAATATACATTGACTAGCAACATAAGCAAGGACTAAACAGTTATCTGGATCTAATTCTTCATATCGTTTTTTTCACGTAACTCCTCATTCTGTCTTAAACTATGCACTATCCTGTCATATATTTTTTCTTCTGACCACTGCCCGCCTAATTTCCAATTGCTGAGTTTCATGGCCAAACAGGATGCAAATGCTGGAAATTTACGACTGTTCGTCAAGCAATGCTGCATATTTGGCTTAAATTAATTTTGAACTTACACAAATCCAGTTTTCAATGCTGGGTTAATCCAGGAATTTTGTCGACAGTACCCCGTGTATAATCCAGATTCGAATTACTGTCCAATTCAAATCATTACCTTGAAGCGAAAACAACCCAGGCGAGTTTTACTTTTTCCCTTTCCTGGTTCATTTATTATGATTAAAGTACTTCTTAAGTTACATAGGTTTTTTTCTGTTAGATTGGTTGTATATATTTCGTACAAGCCATTTCCAGGACTAAGTAGAAATATTTAATACTTTTATACCACAGCATTCTACTAAGAAAACGTGCTGTTTAAAGGCATTTCTTATTTTTAGTTCCCTTTGCACACATTTATAAATATTGCTAGGTTAACTACAGCGACGTCTTATGTAAAGTTTATAACTTATCATATTCTTAACTGAAATTCCATAAGTCGTCTCGATTTAGAAAAATATTTTTCATTTTGGCCCTGTTTATTATTTTTTAATTGCCTTATATCTCAACAACCTGCATGTTGATCTGGCCCGTACATGCATTGCATTATATCTCTATGCCTCTTAAATTTAAAAATCATCTGAATCGCCTTTAACATTTTCAATAAACACGTCATAGACATTACTGCTATACGTATTTGGGTTTACGAATTGGTCTAGTGTATTAGTAGCCTAAAAAGACGAACATATAAGGGATAATAAAGTCACCAAATCTAGGTATTATCATACTGCACTGATTTAATAACTAAACTCTCATGTTGTTCGACAAACAAATATTTAAAATTAAAACTCCGGAGCCTATTATTAAAATTGACATTATGTAAACGAATATATTTAAATTACCATTAGTAATATAAACAGGTAACTCGGATTCGTTCACGCTACGAATTTCTGATAATTTTGAATCACACAAAGCAACAGCATCTATTTTTCACTGGCTAATCCTAAATCAACACTATAGCTAGATAAACATAACGATTTCAGGACATCGTCATAAAGCATTGTCATATCTTGACAATCACGTAATGTGATTGATAAAATTGATGAACTTATTAACAAAATCGGTCAGAAAATTGGCTTGTAATTATCATCAAATAGTGTTGTTTTCTCGGTATCTTCATCCATTACAGATGATTTTCAGTATGTTTCTCTACAAGTCGCTCATACAGTAAATATCTCAAAACCTTGTCAGTCTAATTGGAGGTTTAGCGACACAAACATGCATGCAAATAATCAGTATAAGCAGTTGAGAAAATTAGATGGTGGGTGGAGGTAGTCGACAGGAAACCGTGGACCCGGGTTTCGTGCTACTTGGCACTCGTCGGCAAGGTGTACCTGTAATCTTTGAGGGAAATGGTGCTCCCTGGCGGATTCGATCCCGTGTCACCCAGCTTCAAAGTCAGAGACGTTACCACTAAGCTTTCCGGGCCGCGACCGACCTCCTGTAGGACTGACATGTAATCACAATTGATTGATCACTGGGTGACCAATGTCATGCGTGTCTAGTCCTTATTATCAGTGCAGATCGAATGCTATCGATCATGTTGCAATTTGGACACCAGTCTAGGTGACTGGACACCGCGGGCACTATTGTAAGATTAGATGGTGGTTGGAGGTAGTCGACAGGAAACCGTGGACCCTCAAAGATTACAGGTACACCTTGCTGACGAACGCCAAGTAGCACGAAACCCGGGTCCAGGGTTTCCTGTCTACTACCTCCAACCACCATCTAAACTTACAATTGTGCCCGCGGTGTCCAGTCACCTAGACTGGTGGTCAAATTCCAACATGATCGATAGCATTCGATCTACACTGGTAATAAGGACTAGACACGCATGACATTGGTATCGCGACACTTTTTGCGCTACTTTTTCACTTCTGTTTTGTGCACAGCCAACATTTGAAACTAATTATGAATAAATTTGAAAGTTTATTTTCTGCTTGCACGTCGCAACGCAACTTTCATAAAGCACGCCAACTGTGATACTGAATAAAACCATCTACATTCATATCTTATAAATTATCAACCCAGCTGAGTAATTTACTACAGTGAAAATTGCATCATTTCGAACAAAAAAATCTTGCCTGTAAACTGACCAGCCTCATGTAACAGACTGTTATTTGAGAATAAATTATTATTAATATTATTATTATTAAAAGGTATTTGACGGTGTAGATAGGAGAACGTTATGGAAACTTCTTCGACACTACGGAGTTCCTGAGATTGTTAACATTAACCGGAACTCATACGACGGACCACAGTGCGAGGTCGTACATGGAGAACAGCTGACTAATGCATTCCAAGTAAGGACCGGAGCCAAACAAGGCCGTCTACTTTCTCTCTTTTTTTCTGATGGTCGGCTGGATTTTGAAGACCTCGACATCTGAGGGAAAACACGGCATACAATGGACAGCTCAGAACCAATTAGGCGATTTGAACTTCGCAGATGACCTAACCCTCCTATCGCATACACACGAACAAATGCTGATAAAGACAGCCAGTGTAACAGAAGTCTCTGCATCAATAGGCCTCAACATACACAAGGGAAAAACCAAGATCCTCAAATACAACACGGAAAACACCAATCCAATCACTCTTGATGGTAGAATTCTGGTAGATGTGGAATCCTTCACATACCTGGGAAGCACTATCGATGAACACAGAGGATCAGATGCAGACGTAAAGGCGAGGATTGGCATGGAACTCAGAACAACTTTCAACCAATATCAAAGTCAGAATCTTCAATACCAACGTCAAGTCAGTTCTACTGTACGGAGCCGAAACTTGGAGAACCATAACAATCACCACCATCAAAAAGGTACAAGTATTTATAAATAGCTGTCTGCGCAAGATACTCAAAATCCATTGGCCGGATACCATCAACAACAGCCCACTGTGGGAGAGAACCAACCAGCTTCCGGCTGAATAGGAAATTAGGAAAAGACGATGATAGTGGATAGGACATACATTACGCAAATCATCAAACTGAATCACGAGGCAAGTCCTAACCTGGAATCCTGAAGGAAAGCAGAATAGAGGAAGGCCAAAGAACACATGTCGTCATCAAATAGAAGTGGATATGAAAAGGATGACCAGTAACTGGAATGAAGTGGAAAGGATTGCCCAGGATAGGAAGTCACATTATTATCCACACCACCTCATCGCATCG